>JANAVB010015400.1:10382354-10456672 GCA_029216955.1 Iris pallida
AGTCTTTGTAAGTTGTGTGAACTCATGGTAGTGCCATATTAGTCGTACTACTGCGAGCCTGCGACTAGGAAATGCTCATTTACAACTAGGAGTAAATCAATTTTAATAGAATGGTTAGGATTAGGACTCCCTAATTTAGTTTGACATTGGGTAATTAAGGTTGCTACATAGGTCTCGCTAGATGACTTACAGGATACACCATCACATTTTTGATTCGACGATATTTCTAAGGAGGGTAGATTCGTAACACCTTTCCAAAATTTTGAAAATAGCACTTATTCCTTTAATTAAATTAAGATGTAATTTTTGGATTTTTTTAATTATTTAATTTAATTAACTATTATTATAGAATGCCTTAGTCTTGGTTAAATTTTGGAGCGCCATATGACTAGAAGTGATGGCACGGATGGTGCAATGGCATTCTTTGACTAGCGTATTAGCTATAGTAGAGAAGGCCGAGTCATAGGCGTGTACTAAATAGGAAAATCAGGCTAAATCATGACCTAACCCTTAAAATAATTTAATTACTTATTATTAAGATTATCGGCTTTTAGAAGTCCTGGTGGTCATATAGTGCGACCAACGTCGTCCATATAGATATATAGATGTATATATTGGTAGTCCATTTCTAGTATTAGGAATAATTTCTATAAATTATATATTGAATATAATATATGTACTATTGCTATTTAAATTTACATTTTTGGAAATAGGATAACCTTCTCTTAGAATGATACTTTGGAATTTTTGGGATTCACTTAGACTATACATATATACTGGTGTATGGATATATTCATAATAGGTAGACATAGTGTCCTATACGTATTTTCCCTCAATCTTGAACATCAGAGAAATATAAGTTTGAGTTTATATTTCTTTTGCCTTCGGTCATTTTCTCTCTAATCATGATCATTTGTACAACTTTATCTTACGTCTTTTCTAAACACCGCCATATCATAAGTTCGTATCACTTATATTCTTTCCGTGGACCAAAGGAATTATATTTTTAAATAACTTCTCCCTCAATTGTCTATTGATCTCGAATTAAGATTTTGGATTCAAAAGTTTTCCTCTCAACGTTGAATATTGAATAACCGTGAAATAAGGATTATAATATTTTTACTTATTTTGCCTTCGACCATGTCCTTTCTAATCAATCGTTTAAATTTTCAAAAAAAAAAAACTGATACCTCCCCTTCAAGGATGGATACGTACACGTTCCTCTAATGATCAATCTGTTCAAATTTCTAGCTTTCTCCATCATGATCAATTTGTTTCAGGATTATGAACCTCCGTTGAGATTTTAAGGATGTAGTTGAAGGGATGGTCGATGACTTATGATGGCAGACGGTCGCGCACTGTCGTCACTTATTTGACTTATGGAGACTGTGGATTCACTACAGCCAGTAGCGCACTAGCGAGGCATGATCCCTAAGTTGAAGTAATCTCGAGTAAGTATAAGTTATCGAATGTCGTCAAAGCTATATCTTGGTCTTCCTATCTTCATCTTTAAGTTGTTATGTCCAGATTGGATAGAGTTGATAGGGTATTCCTTACCGTATCCGTGCTTGAGTCATGGAATCAAGAGTTTATTGCAGCTAGTTGTACACTGGCGAGGCATAAATTCTCGAAAAAATGACTTCGATCATGTTTACGAGTTTCGAATACCATAAAGACTACGTCATATTGGCATATAACTATTAAGTTTTCAAACTGATTTGTGCTTATTCCTAGTAACAATCTTTTCGATAAATCGGTAAATCTCCCTTCCCCTCTTATCATTCTATTTTCAGATTGTCATATTTTAATGTAATTTTGACTGGATTCCTAAACTTATCTAGATTTTGATTCTAAACTTGTGCCTAAATAATCGTAGATAAATATTTTAAGCATTTTTGGATTTTATCATCCTTGAACAATTTTGATCCTGACTAGACTCCTTTTGTTATATTTCGATCGAGTCAATTCGTATCATTCCTAAGTTTGATTCTATGAGCATGCTTACACAATCGTTCGTGTTAAAACGATTTCGATTGGATCATCCTTAAATACTTTTCGATCACGACCAAACTATTTGATTCTATTTCGATCGTGCCATTTCGCCTGTCATCCTAGAATTCAATTCCATGATCGTGCCTAAATAATTTTATTCAACTCGTTGTACGTACCAAGATGATTTTAATTTTGATCAATCTTAAACTATTTTATCGAGACTAAATCATAACCGTGTCTATGACTTCAACTAAATCATAGCTAAGGTTATACCTTCGTTCCAGCTGCGGTCATGACCATTTTGATCTTGATTATGCTCGTGCCAACTTCCTATCTTCGCCCTGCCTGAATGACTTGCACGATTAGCCTTGATCGTGACTGCATCTTAAAATATGACTAAAATTCTGTTTAGATTTCATCAAGAACCTTGGTCATTCCTTAAAAAAACTGGTAATGACTCAACTATGTTGACCATAGATTGGCCGTGCCCAACCATTTCATTCTTGATCGTTCTTAAAAACATTTGCTTGTCAACTAGACCAATTGACCGAATACTAGTCGTACCAAATCACACTCTTCTTTCTGCTTATTATCTTTATTATTTCTACGCGTGACTAATTAGATCAAGAATCCTATCACTCCCTTGATTATACCATTTGTCGTTTTATTCATATCAATTAAAATTTTTGGTTTCTTGATTATTCTTTATAGTCGTGCCTAATCGTGCTCTTTGAAATTTTGAAGACAAAATCATTCTAAGGTGGGTAGACTGTAAGCCTCCTAAAATTTTAGGATATACGAGGATTACCGATTGATTAGAATAATTTTCCATTATGATGATAATTAGAGCCCCATGGACTCCCACTTTCTATTTAGATCATTTTGTGTCCCTGACCGTGCCATTAATATTCGGAGCACGAGACCAGCTGTTACCTTCCAACAAATTTTATATGTAGGATCTAGACGAGTCGACATTCATCAAGGTATATCATGTCCCACTCAAAAGCGTCCCCTTGTACCCTATTTTTGTGGTACGACTTTTAGGTCAAAAGGACTAGCTATAACCCTTACCATAATACCGGTATACTTCCCGACTCCCACTAGAGCCTCAACCTTGACTCAACTCATTCGACCCAATATATGGTTGTGATCTACTCGAAGCCCACTACGCACATGCCATTAGTGTGCCACCCAATTGAGGCCACATGTGCTACTTAAACACAAAAGTCACCGAAGGTGCATTTTGGGCTTTAGGAACCTAGCTAACCAACCTGACCGGCAACTAGTTCAACCACTTGAGTTGAAACCTATTCTAGTTTACCCTAACCTAGTAGAAATAGTTTTAGCATGGGTATTTTGTCCAGTCCATATAGATTGAAACCCAAGGTTCATCCAACCAACGATTGATGTCCAATCAAGGAACCCATTAAGACCTAGTAAAACCCATCCATGCATACCACCATATTTGGACTATAAAATCGAACTATTTGAAATAGGTCCCTGCACCCACTATAAAGTCTCCACCTTTTAGAGTGTGATGTCATTCGTAACCCTCATTTCATCTACCTGGGAGTCACGATATGGTCTTGTAGTACATTCATATTCCTTGCACTTGTGTATTAAACAACCACGGAAAAAGATCACAATCTTGATTTCTCAAATTCAGTTCTATTCTGGAATGTTGTTTAGAACTTCGAGAACAGAATTTCTGTATTGTATGGATTGCAAGCCCCTCTAAGAAACAAGTGTTCTTCGATTTAGCAAGTGACTGGACTAGAGTAGCCCAATCTAGCAAATGAGTCAATAGGTTCATAAACTTACTTTCTATCTGTATCATTGAATACTCTCTACTGCTCTTAAAACTTTATATTTATTCTTGATTGTTCTTCCTTATCTTTCTATCCTTCCTATTTTAGAGCGACGAATGGCCATGCTTATGAGAATTTATCAATATTTCTTAGCTACTTGTGTAAATTTGATTGCTTGTTAAATTTTGGGTTGCTTGATAGATAGGAGAGGATTATAGATGCCACATATAGTAGATATATTGGTAGAAATTTTAGCAATTAGTTGGAAGAGTATAAAGTTTTAGCGACAGGAGATTGAGGGAGTAGTGTGACCAAAGGTGGGTAGAAGTCCTCAAGTATTCGGAGTTATAAATTGGCTAGAGAAGGTTATAAAATATTTTGAGGAATTAAAATTTAAGGATATTAAGGTACTAGTAGACTTCCCTTTTTGAATTTAAGAAATAGGTAAGAATTAGAATTTTGAGGATGAAATTATTTTTAAGGTGGATAGATTTGTAGCTCCCCTTCCCGAAAATTTAGAAATATTTTTATTATTATTAATTTTATTTGAATGGTGATTTTTAGATTTTATAAATAATTAAGTAGTTTATTATTATGGTAGATGATTCTAGTCATGGTTAGGAATTGGAGTACAAGACGACTAGGAATTATGGCATGGATAGTGCAGCGGCGTGCCTTGACTAGCGTATTAGCCATAGTAGGGATGGCCGAGGCATAAATGTGTCCCAACTAGGAAAACCAGGCCAAGTTGCGACTTGACCTCTATAAAGAATTTAGTTATGTTATTTATTGATTTAATGACTTGTAGGAGACCCAGTTGTGTCGATTTAGCTCGGACTAGACCCGAACCAAAATCGAGCCCATGTAATCTTGTAGGGAAACCAAAGACGTCTATGTAGACGTACATATTACATTTATTAATTTTGATTGTCCAAATAGGCATTTCACATATAAAATATTTATATATATATATAATATTTTATAGTTATTAATTTGATATTCTATATTTAGAAATAGGATAAACACCATGCTTAGCTACCCTTGTGCAGTTGGCGATATTAGACTATACCTACAGTTTCAAGTACAACTGGTATTGAATTACTGTATTTTGTTCTCCTGCATTTCGTTAATATTATTGTTAAGAAAATTCATGTGTATATATACTTATATAATTATTTTTGATTATTTCCTATTTTCGAAAATAAATATATTTTACACCTGTGTACATATTGTTGTAATGACCCTACACTAGGAATAATTAATATTATGATTTTTAGAAATTAGGTAGTAACACATACATATATATATGTGTAGATATATATATGTAAATATGGTAATGTATATATATATATATATATATATATATATATATATATATATTTTTTTTTTTATATATATATATATATATATATATATATATATATATATATATATAATATATATATATATATATATTATATATTTTTTTTTTATGGTATATATTTTTATATATATATATATATATATTTTTTTATGGTATATATTTGTAAATATGGTATATATTTTATATATATATATATATATATATATATATATATATATATATATATATATATATATATAATATATATATATATATATATATATATATATATATATATATATATATGTATATATATAGAGGAAGGATAGGCATCCCCACAATTTTTGCATCCCCATGCATCCCCATGTTCACAACTGTTGGATGTGCTTTAAGTCATCTAATCTTAACAATTGGTAAATCAACGATTAAGATTAAATGACTTAAAGCACCATCCAACGGTGCAAATAGGGGGGATGTATGGGGATGCAAAACGTGTGAGGATCTTGATCCTTCCTCATATATTATATATGTGTATGTATATATAAATATATATGTATATTGGAGTATGTGTAAGTATATATAAATATATATAATATATGAGTGTATGTGTATATATATAAACATATATACGTATGTATACATGTATGTGTATATATATAAGTATATATTATATATATATATATATATATATATATATATATATATATATATATATATTCAATAATTGCTAAATAAGAAAAAGAATAAAAAAGAAAAAGAAAAACAATACAAATCCCCTTAGCCCAGACCCAGCCTAGGGAACTTTCCCATAGCCGCTCGGCCTAACCGAGCACCCTCCCACAAAGCAAAACAAGAACTCTATATATATACATATATAGATCGAGAAAGGGCTGCTAAACCCTAGCCTAAGCCGCGCCAGCCCTGGCGACCCTACCCCGACCTTCGTGCGCCACCGCCGGCCGCCAGGCGCAAAAACCCGCCGCCGTGCGCGGATTAATAGAGCAGTCTCAGCGGTGTGAACGACTGACTTCGTACCTCACGTTCGCAACACACGCTCAGCCATTTTGGGAAACGTTTCTCTCGATACACTAACAACCTAACCAACTCTGATCTCTGTCAATTAGTTCAAATCGAAGTCATCTGTATTAGATGAGAAATCGAACCCAAGTTTGGTAAAAATTTGTCCCGAAACAGGACCAATAACATTCCATTCATCCACGTTTGAAGGTTGATTTCGATCGATCTAGGGCCAGATTAGAAATTCTACTTAAACACAGTTATAGACAACATGTAGGGCTCCATGACCCAATTCGCAGAAGTCGATTTCATCGACTACGCGTCGAGAAATTGGATCCTGAACTTTGACAAAAACTTGTTTTAAAAAACAATAAAAACCTTCGATACGACGTGCATCCCGCCAATCTGGGCGACGTGGTCATGAACCGAAAGCATCAAAAGGTGCGTATCGAGATCGCGGACGTGTGGGCTTTGACGGAATTCAAATTGGTTGCGTGTGCGCGACGAATTTGATGCATATCCGTCAAAATTTACCGTATCGGCCTCTATGTAAATTTCTCAATTACTTTGTGCATGTTCGCCAGATCGAGACGAAACTTGTGCCAACAGGACCGTATCATTTTTCTGGTCCTGTATTCCAAGTTTGGTCCAATTTTGAGACAGTTGATTGGATCGCCGTTTTGCGGGCCCCACGATCCGATTCAACGGGCAATTTTGTGCACGGCCCGCCGGAATCCAACTTTGGACATATGGTTGGGTTCGTATCAGAAAACTGGACCTATAGACAAAGTTTGACGACTTTAGAGACCATAGACTTTGGCACGTTTTTCGGTGCAAAGCGGGTCCAACGACGGATACCGTTTTGACCCAAAATTACCGTTTTGCCCCTATGTCCAGAATTGGACTTAAGGACAGTCAATTCTAGCTAATTTGACTATTCTGAAAACGTTGGTAATATTTATTTCAGCATCCGGAGACTTCTGCATATGTTGACTGGTTGTGGCTCATTGAGTGGTATAGTATTATCGGTTTTTCCAATACAGGACCTCAGGCAAGTACACTTTCTGATTGCTTTTCGATTTATAGTAGTCTATACATTTCATATTTATACATATATCTTGCTGCTTGTTGACACGCTCGTCACACGGAGTAGTCGGGAGGGAAAATATCTTAGTAGACATGTGGACTACCCAGAACTATCTTTCGTGTCTTTCGTAGAGCATAGCAACTGCACACGACACGTGCAGGGTGCCAGATTTACCCCCTAGCCATTCACATGTCGAAACGGATATTTCAAATCACATAGGTAGTTGTATTTTATTTGTTTTTCTTGTCTTCTCCACCACTTGTCATGTCATCAGTACTTTTTAGTTTTTATCTCTCATATGTTATTTTCATGTATTGTAAATTCTATTGTGTTTACGTATTGCCGTCGATTTGTGTGCTTGTTCCATTTCTGACTGGAAACCAATATTTTTTAGGTTTAGCCGTAACCACTCTTAGCATTGGAAAGGCTTGGGTATGCTGAGGTCAACCTAGAAATATTTAGCAGTGTATCATTTCATTAATTGTAAGAACTTTGTATTTTCTAAAATTTTAAATATTGTAACTGTTGTAATAAATTTAGAATTGTAAGTGAGCGATAAATTATATTTTGAGCAATTATTTCTTGCGGGCTTGACAGCGTTCTACCGCCGACTCTGCGGCGTAGGCTGGCTTGGACACGTCTCGTATCCGAAAAGTGGGTGCAGGTCGTGACAGAAGGAGAACTCCATCAATTTATAGAGAATCGAGCACATATGCGATGTGCATTAGGGTTCCTGAGATATGAAAGAATCTACCGTCATTGTACGGTACGGGCTTCTGCGGCTCTGACACATGGCGGACATCGAGATTCCCTTCAATCGAGATCTTCGATGGTTATCAACATAACCGAAGGAGGTGCCACGTGGCGCGTGCCGATTTGCTTGCTCGGATATAGCCGAGTAAATCTTGGGATTTCATCCTAGATTTGGAGTCTAATTGATCCTCGTCTAAGATTTAAATCACATCTGATATGATATCAATCATGATTTAATTCTAATCTTTTCTACAAGAGGCAGGTTTAAACAAACCAATTGAGGATGGACCCATGCTTCCTGCGCCTCTAGTGAGGACTAAGTACTGCTATGCTTCTGGAGCAACGAGTAGACCGTGCTTCTGGAGACGACGGAGCCTTTGTGCTTTCAGCGATGAGTTGACTTGGCTTTGAATGACAATGAGACTTTTGTGCATTTAGAGCAATGATAAAGCTGTGTTTCGGAGTAACAGAGTCACTGTATTGTAGGCGACGAGTAGGCTTATGCTTCAGGTTGGCTAGGTTACTGTGCTTTTGGAGCGATAGGCTGACTTGTATTGGTTGCAGTGGGAGTTCCCAAGTCTCTTGTAGAGAAGTGACTTAAGCTTCTGGATCGAAGCAGATGACTGCACCGTGAGAATGGAGATGGTATGAACATATCACCATCTTGCGCCTCATGTGGACGCATGTAAGTAGCTACACCTCTGAACTTTAAAGGCATTGGCTTTAGAGGAAAGGGTATAACACCCTTGTGTGTCCGGGGTTGGTCAGGTAGGTAGCTGCGCCTCTGGAGTGAAGACACTAGTTTCTGAAGTAAAGGAAAAGATGGGGCCTACCACCATCTTGCTTCTGAGGTTGGCGCAGGCGAGTAGCTGCACCTCTGGCTTGAAGGCTTTGGCTTCTGAAGTAAAGAGCGATAAATACCCGCTCTTTAAGGACTTCCCTCTTAATTGCCATCGTAATATGGGGAATTCCAAGGGTCTAAGACTGACATTCGTCGTGCTGGGTCTTAGGTTCATCCCATTAATGTGGGAATTCTGACCGTCGATCGTGTGGCATGCACTCTGGGCCATTCTCGGTCCTATAAAAGGGGAAGTTCTCCTCTTAAGAGTCACTATCTTCTTATTGGCATCCTTTACCACCATGCAATATTTAAACTTAACTTCGAGCGGCGATCGACCTTGTATAAGTTGGCTACTGGTTAGGCTTTTCTCGTTTATAGGAGCATGTTCTTGTAGAAGAACTCTGTATAGAAGAAGCCATTGATGTCCTTTAGAAGTATGTAAATGTCCTCTTAGGGAGTTCAACTCTGGGCAATGTCTGGAGGATCTTCGATGTCCTGACGACCTAGGTCATGGGTGGATAGCCAACCCGAAGAGTCACAGGTTGTGCTATGTCCTTCCCATTCAAGGCTTCGCGACCTGCTGCGCTATTTGAAGGCTCGGGCCAATGACTGCTTCAGGAAGCTGCTTGCTTTGGCCGAGTGGATGATATGCTTCTGGGAGGCTGCGCCCATAAAAAGGTCAGAATACGCCTCGATGGAGGTCAATCTTCTGGCATGAAGAAGAAGTGCTGCACTTTGATGAAGACTGAGTCCCTTGTAGACCCTTCTAGGCTCTATCAAATCTGTACCAGATCCTTTGCAGACGAACAAAATTAGTCCTTTTTATGTAGTCTCGATGTATCTGTAATAGACTTTGGTAGACGTGACAAATAAGGGATTCTTTCCATATCTTCTATTCTGTCTTTTTAGTAGTTGGGCTGAGCCTTTGTATCATCTGCTCTATAGCAAAGGGATGTTATCAGTTGATATTTTTCATGCTTCTACAAGACCCTCATCAAAGTATCCCAAACTTGAGTCAAGCTCGGGATACTTTGAACAAAAACATGAATACGTGCAGGATTGTACGAGCTGGGTGATGGCTGGTGTCACGCCTAACTCTTTAGCATTAATTGTCCCGAGTTATCGTTTCAGAGCAAGAGCTCCTGATGACTTCTTGATATTGGAGCCTCTTGTATCTTTGCAGGGATTGCGAATCTTATTAGCAGAGGAGGTTCAGAGTCACGTTCCTTCGGTCACTCGCAGTACTGTCATCTGACATGGATTGGAGCTTTGGCTTAGCTTGTAAGCTTCCTTCTGAACGACATCTGGCTCGTTCTTGGACCATACGAATAGTCTATATAAAGGACTACCCCTTCCAAGAAAATCCTTAGCTACTTCCATAATGGCCTTGCTTGCACGACACTCGGCTGCTGACTGTAGGCCTCAAAAATGAAAGTCACGCTGAGTTGATCAAGACAGAGTCAAAAGTCACGCTCAGTTGATCCAGACAATATAAACAAATCACGCTGGGAGATAGCTCATCATTTGTCAAAGAGTAATTATGACTGACAACACGACAGTCGAAGAATATCTCTTCGTATGCCACGTATACACAGAATTCGAGAGATCATCGCTGTCTATCGTATGATTTTCAAAATCTTCTTCAGCAAGACTCAGCCTTCGTCGAGTTGGCGTACCAAAAGGGTTTCTTGTCATTTAATGCGACTGACAAAGCAATACTGTCAGAGATTTTGTGTCAGTTGAGACACGTCGAATCAAGACAGCTGGCAGTTCTATCTCAAGTCTGCGTGTATTTGTGATCTTCATCTCAAGTTTGTATGGATTCTGAAGTTTTCTTCCTCAAGTTTGCGTGGATTTTGAAGTTCTTTGCCTCGAAGTCTGCGTGGATCCTGAAGCTTCCTGCCCCAAGTTTGTGTGGATTTTGAAGCTTTCTACACCGAGTTCGCGTGGATTTCGTCTTCAACAAGTCTGCATGGATTTTATCAAATTGGAGTACATGGAAGCCATGCCACTGATCTCTTGCCTGCATGTCCTGTAACTTGCACACGACTCATGCATGATTGCCATGTGTCCAACAGTTACAGGCCACGTCCAGTAACTGCTCATAGCCTTGTGTATGTTAAATCCTGCGTGATTTTTAACTAGGCATAGGCTGTGAAGATAGTTATCTTTTCATTATTATTCTTGACTCTATAAATAGAGTTCTTTTCCTCATTCATTGTACATATACATTGATATCTACTGTCAAAATTTTGAGAGCTTTTCTTCTTCGCATAGTCCAAGGGATAAAGCGATCGTCTTCTAGATCGGATTCCTACAGTTGTAATTTTCCCAGAAACACAACAAATAAAGAGAATTTCTTTATGGAAAACAAATTGGCGACTCTGCTGGGGAAAACCATCTCCTCTTTTGAGATGGTAACAACTCAATGCGACACTTCGTCAATCGGCTCGACGAAGAAGGTGATGACGATCAAATTCGATCAACTCGCCTATGAAGAAATGCAGCGGGCTAAGGGTGGCAAGCCCACTCCAGCCTCCATCATCACTGCCAAGTCGAAGGGACACTCTGTCTATGTCCCTAAGAATCAGTTAGCAGTCAATGGTGAAGTCTCTGCCACAGTGTCTACTCCTACCTCTGGCAAGAACTCTACTGCAAGCACGCACACTCTTGTGCGCTCGAAGATGACAGTAATCTAAAAGTCACGTTGACAGTACTGGCTCCTTAGCCAAATCTGTTCCAGCGTACAAATTCAACCCTAAAAGTCACGCTGACAGTACTGGCCCTTAGCCAAATCTTTTCCAGCATGCAAATTCAACCCTAAAAGTCACGTTGACAGTACTGGCTTCTTAGCCAAATCTGTTCCAGCGTGCGAATTCAACCCTAAAAGTCACACTGACAGTACTGGCTCCTTAGCCAAATCTGTTCCAGCGTGTAATTCTAAAATTAAAAGTCACGCTAACAGTACTGGTTCCTTAGCCAAATCTGTTTCAGCGTGTATTTCATCAGAGAAGAATAACTCCTTAGTTATCTCTTCTTCTTTACCGAGTTCTACTAGAACTGGGGGTGGTCTTCCACACAAAGTCCCTTCGAAAAGGAATAACTCTTTAGTTGTTTCTTCTGCTCCTGTAGTTTTTACTTCAGGAACAGCTTTGACTGATACTTTTGTTAGTCAAAGGAGAGGAGATGGTCTTTTGACTACTCTTCCTTCTGGACATTCTATGTCTCAAAATCTGAATGAGTCTAAGAAGAAATATTCCTTAATATCTCTTCTTTGTCTTCTTCAAATTGGGCACAGAATCTGTCCATTAAAGAGGGTCTGTTACCAACTCCTAATCAAAGGAGTGGTTCAACTCTTCCTTCTCTGCAAATATCCAGATCAATGGAAGGAAAACTCCATGTTTCCAAAATTAATGTGTTACCTTCCACTGATTTAAGAACAAAACTCAGCACTTCTGGTGTTAAGAAACCATACCAATTGGATATGAAGATAAAAGATCCAGATGCAGAGTATGCAAGAAATTATGTGGCTCACATTAATCACTCTTTGTATAATCAAGAGCCATCAAGACCCACGAACAGGAAGTATACTCCTCAATCTTCAAACAGATTTACGGGAATATCTTCAACAGAAGAGAAGGAGTAATTCTATGTCAAAGGAACATGCTGAATGTGACTTCTATCCAAGAGTCATAATTCAGTGCAGATGTCAATCAACGGTTCAAGACCATGGTGATCATGAATGTGACTTCCAGCCAAGAGCCACAATGTAATGCAAATGTCAAACTAAACGACAGTCTGTCTTCAATAGGATTCAGTATGAACCTATGCCTGATGAAGATGAGCCTTTGTTTGCCTCTGTCAACATGACTTCTCGGGACACCGGGGGTAGAGTTGATAGTCCAGATGGAGTATATAGAAACACCAGAGCAAGAGTCCTGGCTTTTAGTCAAAGAAATTTGATCCCTGAAATTGATTCCGAATTCCTTGGAGAATCTAACTTCCCACCTCTTCCTACTGGGGGTAATTCTCCTATAGTTGACTTTGATGCACGAAGCAATGATTCAGAGCATACAACATCCACTAGTTCATCAATAATCCCTCATACAGTCACGACTTACATGGTTGATGGGAATACTGATGAACCTTCTTCTTCCTTGACTCCTCAAGATCAAAGAATTGCTTCTTTGGAACAGCAAATGAAGTCTATGACTGACACAATAAAGTCGATGTATGAACTCATGACAGCTCAGTTGCAAAATCGACAGACTGTACCAGATGCCATACCAGTTGATACTGATATAAGTCCAGTACAAGTTCCTCCAGCAGTACAATCCAATACTCCTGGACCAGCTCAACCAAATCTTAGTCTCTCTGGAGCTGGGGGTAGTGCTTACAATGCTGTTCCTCCTCCCAACTATTCTCTACAAGCCACAACTCCACAATCTTCGGGAGTTGTCTCTGAAGAATTGAAGAATCTCAAAACTCAATTCGAGGCATTCAAACAGAAGGATGGTTTACAAAGGTTAGGCATCAAGCAGCCTTATCCGATAGAATGGAAGCAAGTATCATATCCTCCTAAATACAAGCCTCCTACTATCTCATTCTATGATGGAACCACTTTTCCAAGTCAGTTTATTAATCACTTTAAAGTGATGACTGATCAACTGCAACCAAGTGATGCCCTCCTTACTCGGGTATTTATTGGATGTCTCAAGGGAACGGCTTATGAATGGTATAGGAGTCTCCCAGATGGGAGCATTACCTCATTTGCTGGTTTCAAACAGATGTTTCTTGAAAGGTTCTATGAAGGGTATAGGAGTCTCCCAGAGGAATACATTGAACGGTTTCGAAGAGAAGCTCTGAAGATGCCTCTTGGAACTCCTGATGCTGTCACCATTGACACGTGCAAATCAAACTTGTTGCCAATCATCAGTATGTGGACAGGGTCCACTCAATTTCAAGATTGGCCTTCCTTCATAGTCAGTGCCAAAGCTGCAGAAATCAGTGCTGAAACCTTCAAAGGTTTAGGAGTGCGAATGACTCCTAAAGAAACAGGACAAGGTGCTAACAATAAAAATAATGCTCGCAAAAGAAAAGAAACTCTTGAAGTTAATCTTCAGAGCAAAGATGCATCAAATATTCAAACTTCTGCCTCTACAACTCAACAATCAAGAACACCTCACCCCAAAGAAGAATATTCTTTTGATGACGACGATGTCCTTGGTATCTTTAAATGTCTGCTGAAAGGTAATAAAATACAATTACCTGAGATCAAGAAACCTGATAAAGCTGGTAAGACAGATCATCCTAAATACTGTCCATACCACAGAATGCTGGGTCACACAATTCGTACATGTTATGTACTGAAAGGAAAGATCCAAGAAATGATTAAGTCTGGAGCTATCTCTCTTACTCCAAAAGAGAAGACTGTCACTTCTAATGTCGTCTCTATGCAATTTGGAGAATTCCCTCCTCAATTTCTTGAAAGCGGAATTGTTCCTATTCCCAAGGCAACTCTTAAAATAGTAAATATTCCTCCTCCACAGTCTGAAGGATTAGCACCAATCACTTTGGAGACTGGAGAAATCATGTAGATTCATCCTGATCTAATAACAGACTTTGAATCTCCTTCTCCTCAAAAGATTTCTTCTCGAAAGTCCAAGAAGGCTGGAAAGATCAAGTCATGTCATATGACTTCTCTTGGGTCTACCTCTGACACAGAGCCAAAAGACAAAGAAGAAGCACTTGTTAGTGCTACTCGAACGGGAAACCTTACCTAAAGGATTATTCTAAAAATCCTGAAGATCCTACTGATATCCCTTCAGCTGCTAAAGATGCTCCTAATGTTCCTCCTGAAGAAGAATCATCTACTGTACCTGTTCCTTCAACTACACCAGTTGAACCTGTTCCTCCCAAACCCACAACTCTTGAGAAAGGCAAGCAACAAGCTCAGTTTGATAAACCAATCAAGAAGTCTCTTCCTCTTGGACTTCAGAAGCCTTACAACTTTGACATTTTGGCTCAACTTGCTAATACTCCAGCTAGAATGTCCCTCTTTGAACTTCTACGTCTTTCTAAAGAAACTCGGAAGACGTTAAGTGAAGCACTTCTATAAGATGACTCTTGTCTTGCACAATTGAAGAAGCCAGATGCGGAACCTGCCACTTGCTTACATTGCAACAGTGTACTGGAGATTATCCCAAATATCACCTTTACACAAGACGACATGCTACTGGAGGATAATCGACATGACCGACCTCTCTATTACACTGGTTATATTGATACGATGAAGATAGATCGTATCCTCATTGACCCTGGGTCTGCTATAAGCATAATGCCAAAGAGTTTGTTAGATGAACTAAAAATCCCTCTTCACAAGCTCTCCAAGACGGTTACTACTATCTTGGGATTCAATCAAAGCCGAAGTGAGCCTTTGGGAAAGATTCATCTGAAGCTTCAGATAGGCGATTTCAGATCTAAAATCACTTTCTATGTGATCGAGATCGTGGGATCCTATAATCTTCTTCTGGGGAGGCCCTTTCTTCATGAAAATAATGTGGTGCCCTCTACTCTTCATCAATGTTTTAAATACATTGATAGCAATGGAAGAGTACAAAAAGAAGTTGCTGATATAAATCCCTTCCATGGGGTTGAAGCTTATTTCAACGATTCCCGAATGTACAAAGAAGAGTATACAAGGATCATACAAGCTATGGAGAAAGAAGATGCACAAAGTGAGACTTTAATAATCCCTGTTAAAGGTCGAACTACTCAGCAACAATCTCCTAAACCCTCTGGAGAAGATTCTTTCATCATTCCAGTGAGTGGACGGATCTCTCCGTTACCTCAGTCATCTACTCAAAATACACTGATCATTCCTGTCAGTGGGCGTACTACAGTTCCTGTATCTTCACAAGATACTCTGCTAATTCCAGTTGGAGGGCGGACTACTCTTCCTACTCAAACTTCAAGGGAGCTCACCTCTTCTGAGCTATTTGTTATCGATCTTAATCGAAACAAAGCTTCTTCTTCTTCTCCCCCTTTAGTCATTGACTTGGCTAAAATCTCTAAGGCTCAGCCTTCTCCCAATATAAATATTGCTGCTTTTACATTTAATGAAAAGTCTCCACCTTTGCAGTACGTTGATGTGTGTAATTATGTTCATAGTTATTTACATCTGTTAGATGACTTGAACACAATAACCATAGGAGTTGTACAGACTGTTCATACAGATGTATCTCTAGAACCTGTACAATCTTCATACTTTCTAGTTTCCAGCAGAAAGCCAGGAGACATTCCAATATTCTTCTACAAAGGGCCTCAAAATCCTTCTGATCTTGAAGATGATGACAAAAATGATGATACTGGAAGATTACAACTACGTCGTTATAGTCAGCAATCTAGAGACATCATCAAAAATATGGGCTATGACTTCAGGACTGGCCTCAATGATGGAAAAGGAAGAAAAATACCTGTCCGAATTCCTCCTTTGAATATGGAAGGACGAAATGCGGATTGGGTTATACTGCTCTTACTCCTTTTATCAATATTATCCATGAAGATCCCAAGTCTGACGAAGATAAGAGATCTGATTCTTCTAGTACCACTTCTTGGGATTCCGATACGAGTATCGGTGACTTCTATTGCAACCTTCTGTCTTCCAATATGGTTTCTATTGACTGTTTTGAAAAATGATTCATACTTGACGGTTCATCCGTTCATCTGACGGTTTGACCTTTCATTAATACCTGACGGTTCGTCCGTTCATTATAATCTGACGGTTAACCCGTTCATTCATCTAGTCTTTTGATTTCCGAGTCTAAAGATCATGAAAAATTGAGTTCAAAGATATTTTTATGTCTGAATTCTATTTTTTCCAATCAGTATTAAACTAAGATCATTTCTGGTTTAATATCATTTGATAGAATTATAAAGTTCGTTTGTATATTCTATTCTATTGAAATATGTCATGTATTATTTACCTCTGAACATTTTCTATGAATCTATCATTTTCAAAACAGTAAAACCAAAAGTCAGATCAAGGATTTTCATTTACTCTCATTCCAGAATCAAACATGAAATACAAGTGAAAGTGAAAATAAAAGAGGTTCACTCATTTGGAGTTATCAACTCCCTAATACGATCTAGAACAGCAATCAGTTTCTCTTCATGAGTTTTTCTAACTCGTTCTACTGCTACAATTGAAACATTCTGTTCAACAAAAGTAATGATGGTAGACTGGCGACGGCTAACTTCTTCAATCTGTTTTGCCTGCATCTGTTCTCGTTCCTTCTGAAGAGTCTTACAGCGTTCAACTTCAGAGATATAAGCAGTAGCAACCTCAGCTTGATCTGTTTCTATGACAGCAATGCGCTCTTGAAGACGAGCTAATTCCTCTTTCAATTTCTTCAGCTCTTCAGTCTTGGACGCTTTATCCTTCTCCAGAAGCTCTACTCTTTGACGAGTAGCTAATATTTCTTCGCCCTTTTCTACTAATTTCTCAGTAGAAGAGGCAAGAAATGCTTCAAGAGCTGCTTGTTGGGACTGCACTTCATGCTCTAGTTGACTAATTTCAGTTGCAGTTAAAGATTAAAGATCTTCCTTCTTAGTCTCACAGTATTTTCGGATAGTTACTTCCAACTCATCCAGGAGATGTTTGAAGATGAACTGAGATTCACAACCAGCATGACGCAGCGCCATGAGAGGGAACTTAACCATAGTTCGAAGATCAGAAAATGGCATAGCTTCATCCTTCAAGAAACATCTGGAATATGTATCTAGATATGAGTAAATGATATCTGAATACATTCCTAGAGTTCTTGTTAACCCAGTCTCAAATCCAGGAGTCGCTGTCATCATGGAAGAAGAAGCTTGAATATTCTCTATCCTCGGAACAGAAGTATGTGCCACCGGAGAAGTTAAGTGTGAATTCCCTTCATCGGCATCAGCCTGGATAAGCGGAGCATGAGTCGAACTCATTACTGCAGCAGTTCCTACAGTTAAAGAAAAATGTAATCAGCATTTAAAAAAAAAGAAACAGCGGAAACAGAATTTGAAATAAAGTTCTACCTGGCTGAGGTTCATACTCGGTATATGGAGGAAGTTTTGCTTCTTCTCGCAACCGGTCCATGATTGTATCCGATACCTGCTTTCTATGGCTGCTTCCAGCTCCAGAATTACTGGGTGCTAGAGCGTTGTTCGGTGATTGAGCAGGTTCAGGGCTAAGTTCCATTCTGTTCCCCTTGACTTTGTCTTCATCATAAGGAGTAGAGGTGCCAGCATGCCAGTCTTCTCCTCCTTCAGTTTCTTCTTCTTCATTCAGGATGAGCTTCTGATTCAGAGTCAATAATATTCACATCTTCATGAGTCTCAGGGACAACGACGATAGCAAGCTCAGTGTTGACTGCCGCCGGTTCAGTCCTCTCTGGAACATCGGTTTGAAGAATGATGTCTTGACAAACATTCTTCAACAAATCATAGCAGCTGATAGCTCAGACGCCGGCACGTCTTCATCTCCTCTGGCAGAAGAAATATTTTCTTCAGCTTGAGTTTCAGAAACTTCTGACTATTTGTCACTTTTCTGGAGCTGGTTCTTCTTCAGAGTAATTAATCTGGTCATCCAGTGCCTGAATGACACTCAGTCCCATGCTCAAATGGGATCATCCTCGTCCGAGGGTTCAATAGCCACTCCACTTGCGGTCAGAGCAGTTATTTCCTGAGCTTGAGCAGATTCTACTTCAGTCTGTTCATCATCAGACGTCGGTCTTCTCAGTAGGCTGCTTCGTTGATTTCTGGCAAAACTCCACTCATGATTGTCTCTAGGAGTTTATTGCCCTTAATTTTGCTGACAGACTTTTAACATATTTGCCTCTCGACCTCCTTATCAAAGGAGCGTCGTCTTCATCAGTCTCTTCATCCTTATCAGCGGCATCGTCTTCATCAACTGATATACCGCCCAAAGATGAAGTAGCAGTCACCGAGACCCCTTTCTTCTTATTCTTGGATGTTTGAGACCTAGTACTCCTCTTGGAGATGGTCTCAGATTCGTCACTTCTCTTCCTCTTAGAAAGAGATAAATATAGGAGGAAGGACCTCATCAGGAAAATTTCCTTCCTGGAATAATTCATAGGGAGGCTCAACTTCTGTTGTCTTATCTTCGGGTTCTGAAGGAAAGTGCTGAATAACAATTTCTTCTTTGACCTCTTCGATGGAGCTGGATCATCCTCTGCAACAAAGGTCTTCAGATTGAAACTCGGTCTGAAAGTGCTCGACGACACATAGAAACGTCCATACATATAAAGCATCTTTGGCCCCGAGCTAGACAAAGGATTTGGCATAGAGAATACGACCTTTGTATCTCTAGTTGCAAAATATCTCCAAGCTCGAGCTCCGTCAATGAGTCCTCCGCGAGCAGATAAACAAGTAGTGGCGTTCCCAACATGGAGTTGGTCATACCCAAATTGTCTGGCAAATCGGCTTGGTAAATATGGTTCCAGATATGACATTTCTCGTGCGATATACCAGATGAGAGGGTCGGATCCTCTGTAACCATTGGAAGGCTACATCATCTAGTCGGTTTCCATATCTCCGTCCATCATATTTAAGGGCATACTCTCATAGCCCGATGGTGGAGGGACACATTGGATCGACCAATGTGATGCCCTATTCAATACATTTCTGCATTCTGGGAGGGTGTGAACCTTCCAGAACGTCTCTCCAGAGTACCTCTCCAAAAAAGACTGCTACTCCCTCCTGCCCCTGGAGGTATCAGACCATCATGATGAAGGAGAAGCCAACCATATAAAAATGTGAAAAACATCTCTATCCTTGGGAATCTTCAGTCATCAGCCTCTGGACAGACAGCATGGTAGTTACAAAATTCCGAAGACCTGCATTTAGTCTGCAGGTCATCGCTGATAATAAGTCCAGCCTGTAACCATACACAAGGCGTACCGCTGCAAAGATAACACCTCTGTGTATTCTGTCCAAGGAACTGGAGCCGGGAACAATGAATCTCCTTAACCACAGAGATAGGAATCCAGCCAAGTGACCGTTCCTTGACAGATCCTTGCCACTCTGCCGCACATAAGAGCTGAAAGTGGTTCCAGCTTTGAACTCGTACCAATCTTCAGTAATGGTGAAATCCTTGCAGTCGTATTTCTCCAGCAAATAAGTGATCTCACTCTCAGAGAGAGGCTTGAAGTTGCTAATCTGATAATACCTCTTTTCATTTATTTTCCTATCATCCTTTTTACGGTTCATGAAAAGGTAGGACATCCACTTCTGAATGTGGTTGCCAGCTTCATCCTTGGAACCCTTGTAATATAGGGTGCATGTGCCAAAATGGCACATCATCTCTTCAAATAGATGGACCATCTCTGGGTTCTTCTCTGACAGAAAGTTCAGTTCCTCTGTCGTAGGAACATACTCCTCATACGGCAGCGAGCCTGAAGGCAGGTGTGAGGTATTCCATCTCATGAAGGCGAAGCCCATCTCTCCTTTTGGAGTCATAAAAGTTCCCGTCCTGTGGTTGTATCTCTCAACTAAAGCCAGGAATAGGAAGGGGTTGGGTTTAAAGCCGTAAGATGAGTTGACGACAGCATCATAAAGATTAATCTTTTCAACTCAGTTCCAAAATTTCCAAAGCCCAGTGGACCAAAGTCTTCCATCTCACATTCTCCTGATTCATTAGGCCATTCATCCTCGGCATTGAATCGGTCGGATAGAATGCATTCCGGTTTGACATAAATTCATTTATGAATATGGGCATCCTGAAGGGCATCACTATGGATGAGTCTTCTGGTGGTATACATCCAGGCTTCAGACCCCGAAACACTGATACATGATCCTCCGGGGCACTGAAAAATCCCTTTCTGTAAATAATACGGCTTGCTTTCGCCTGCTGATATTCAGTCAAATACCAAGACATCTTTTTCGGATAGCTGGCATGCATAAGTCTCATGATTGACAAGCCCCGGAAACCTTTGGCCAATACATGGGTTGTTTCACATCCCCCTCAAAGCAGAAGCACACCTTCTCCCTAATGCCCTTTGGCTGAGATTTTTGTGCTATAGCATCTCCGAACAAGAATGCTGGTTTCTTATGGGATACCAGATCTAGACTTTGGAAAGGTTGTCCATTCATTAAGCAGAGTAAGGTTGTGTGGTCTTGATTGACTAACAATGATAGTCTTGCTTCAGGAAGATCAAAATGAGGGAATGTTATATGAGATAGATCATGCTTAAATGAAACACTTAAGCACCCTTCAAAATCTGCTTCTTCGCTTCGGATGTTCACTACAGAAAATGACAGAAGACAAATCAGATATTCCTATGTCTATGACTGTATTACAGTATTTGAAGGAAATTTCAAAAAGTCACGCAGACTCCACATGGATATATACTGTGACATGCTAAGTGATTTATTCACGCAGATGATTAATTCACGCAAAGCTCAGACAGATTAGGATGAAAGTCACGCATCATTTGCTAGAGTCACATTTTAGTGAAAATGACAAAAGAACACACTGACAGATCAAGACTAGTCTATCCAGGATGACTCTCAGAAGTCTGTGTGAATAATTCAACATTGGCATCTCTCCCAATATATGAAAAATCACGCAGAGTCATCATGGAAGCTGCGTGACTTTTTCAACATCGACATTTTCTGTCAAAATGAAAAGTCATGCAGAGTCATGAGAGCCATGCCCTTTTTTTGCGTGAAACACAGAGCTTCGTAAATACGAAGATGTGAAGTATGGCTAACCCTAAAGGGGGGCATACTTTGTTAATATCCTTTGCCCTAAAAAGGGGGGATATATTTCTGAAACTTCATTATTTGTTTTAAAGATCCTAAAAATTCTATATTGAGGTCATCTTCATCATCTTCAACAGTTCGTGTTCTCCCATCACTTACGATGTATAGGAGCTTGTGGGACTTCCTGTCGAGGAAGTCTGTCGATAGTGGCACACGAAGAAGTTGCGGGAGCTTTCCCCTTGGCCTGAGCATCAGCTTTCTTAGGAGCCATTTCGGCTGAAAAAGGAGGAAAAGAAGTCGGGGAAGAAGGAGTTCGTCGGGGAAGATGAAGTTCTCTTCTGTGGGTTCTCTCTTTCAAACGCAAGTAAAGAAAGAAAGAAGTAATCTATGGCCTATTTATAGGCTCATAAAGAATTCTAAATGACGGTCAAGTCATTTGCCTCGATATTTGGAGATTTGCACGGGATCCTAACAGCACAGAATCCCAACAGTCTAAACATCTCGGAGTAAATCTCTCATTTTGAAGTCATCTCAGCGTGACTAAATCCATTTTATCATCTCTCTTTTCAAAGTATTTGAAATAATTTATCATTTTTCGAAAACTTTGAAGGGGGTTTTGTAGGCCTCAAAAATAAAAGTCACGCTGAGTTGATCAAGACAGAGTCAAAAGTCCCGCTCAGTTGATCCAGACAATATAAACAAATCACGCTGGGAGCAGCTTATCATTTGTCAAAGAGTAATTATGACTGACAACACGACAGTCGAAGAATATCTTTTCGTATGCTACGTATACACAGAATTGAGAGATCATCGCCGTCTATCGCGTGATTTTCGAAATCTTCTTCAGCAAGACTCAGCCTTCGTCGAGTTGGCGTACCAAAAGGGTTTCTTGTCATTTAATGCGACTGACAAAGCAATCACTGTCAGAGATTTTGTGTCAGTTGAGACACGTCGAATCAAGACAGCTGGCAGTTCTATCTCAAGTCTGCGTGTATTTGTGATCTTCATCTCAAGTTTGCGTGGATTCTGAAGTTTTCTTCCTCAAGTTTGCATGGATTTTGAAGTTCTTTGCCTCGAAGTCTGCGTGGATCCTGAAGCTTCTTGCCCCAAGTTTGCGTGGATTTTGAAGCTTTCTACACCGAGTTTGCGTGGATTTCGTCTTCAACAAGTCTGCGTGGATTTCATCAAATTGGAGTACGTGGCAGCCATGCCACTGATCTCTCGCCTGCGTGTCCTGTAACTTGCACACGACTCATGCATGATTGCCATGTGTCCAACAGTTACAGGCCACGTCCAGTAACTGCTCACAGTCTTGTGTATGTTAAATCCTGCGTGATTTTTAACTAGGCATAGGCTGTGAAGACAGTTATCTTTTCAGTTTATTCTTGACTCTATAAATAGAGTTCTTTTCCTCATTCATTGTACAGATACATTGATATCTACTGTCAAAATTTTGAGAGCTTTTCTTCTTCGCATAGTCCAAGGGATAAAGCGATCGTCTTCTAGATCGGATTCCTACAGTTGTAATTTTCCCAGAAACACAACAAATAAAGAGAATTTCTTTATGGAAAACACTGACGACCCTGGAGTTTGCTTGAGGCGGCCGTCGGTATCAAACCATTTCATCCGAAGAAGCCGTAGTAGAACTACCACTGGATCTCGAGACATCCCCAACACTTGATGTCGTGGGCGTCAATAGCGTCTTGGGTCTCTGCTTCCTGGATTTGGATTGCTTGCCATTCCGAACAACAGCAAGGACTGCAGCTGTGGTTGCTCCCATGGCCAGCTAGAGAGATAGGGGTGTCCTGTGCTGGTCTTCATCCCCGACTTGGGCCAGTAGCTGCTTCGAGTAGTGGCTTTCTTTTAACCAGGAAGTGATTGGCTCTGACAACGCCTCGCTCGCGTTATTGAAAGCTTGTACTACAATTTTAGCCTTTATGCTTCTGTGTATGTAACTACGAAGAGTCTGTAATAGGTCTTTGTAGCCACATTTTTTATATAGAAGCTTTCCTGTCCCCTTTGCTTTTGTCCTTAAAAAAGAGGGAATCTTCACCAGGGATTTGCCTGACCAGAGGTAATATGGACGTGGTAGGCTTAATCTTTGCCGGAATATAGAACAACAATCCATAGGTAATATGGACGTGAACTATTTTTTAGACCGTCGGAATAACCATAGAGCTGATGCGAGAGAAAACGACTACTCAGAGGTAATATGGACATGGTTGCCGCATCTTCCAGATGTAGAGGAGCAATCAAGAGGTAATGTGGACGTGAAGTGCTTCATCTACTTGAGAATATATAGGAGAGAGAGGGAGATCCCCTTACCAAAACTCATAGGCACCCTTTTCAGGGGATGTGGGCGCCTATGCTGGTTTCCCTTCAGACGTAATATTTCTTTAGAAACTTGCCATTGATGGACATCATTAGCAAGTCCATTAGGCTTAGCTAGCCGATAAGCACCGTTGAAGTATACGTTTCTATGAACGGTCCTTCCCACTTGGGCTTGTTCCAGCCGTCTTGTGAGTCATTACCATCGGTCTTCGTACTGCCAAGACGAGGGTCCACTTGGTATAATCTTCTCGGACCTTTTTTGAAGGCCCCAGAGATGCAGGCTGGTAAAGCTCGATCCTTTGCTGTACGAGCAAGCGCTTTTCATTCAGCGCTTCTAACTCTTGTAACCGCCTGTGCTGATTATCTTTGACGGTTAAGCTTGCATAGGCCACGTTAGCAGACAACATCTTCTTAATGACTTGACTGATGCTGGTGTCAGAGTTCCAAGTGAGGAGTCAGAAGAGTGTGTGCCTCATGACTTTTTCTCTGAGTCTTCTGAGGGAAGTAGGTATAACGTACCCCAACCCTCGATGGCTACGTTGGTAATAGTTTTGAGTTTTTCCTTTGGATCGAATCCGTAAGGGAAGACGCCGGCCCTTGCCATAATTGAGCCCCTTGCTGTTCAGGTCGTAATCCATCTTCTGGATGATATTTTTGGCTGTGCAGTGCAGAGGTAGAACTGCATCTTGCAGCTGTCGAGGTCTGGGTTTTCAAGAGTTATTCACTGCGGATGCTCCAATCGACCGAATATGATGGGTTTCTCTTCTTTTTTCCTAGCTGGAACTGTGAAGTAGGCACCCCGGGCAGGGAACTCGGCTCACATGGTTGACGGTCGTCACCTGCGTCTGTAGCTTACGCAGAGAGTTGTCTAGGAAATATTGGTGTTCCAACATGCATCACAAGTAGTTCAAAGACAACTTTCTGTTAAAGTGGCATATCTTTATCCCGGGTGTATATCTTCGAAAGAGTGTGCCTCCGGTTGGCCAAACGTTGTCTTCTATCTCTTCGTCGTGAGGACTAGGGCTATTGCGGGAGGAGGAGGAGGATGCATCCCTTTCGTTGACCACTAAAGGGGCTGTGGTCACATGCTCTTGCGCCTTCGTGGTTGGCCTTAGAGACCTCCGGGGTAGCCTTATTCGTATCGGCTCCTGACCATCTTCTATCGCCACTGGAGGCGAAGGGGAGCTCTACCTCGAAGCTTAACAACGAGAGGCACTGATACTTTGGGAGGCCTTCCTTTCAGTCGAACCTTTAAAGGTTCTTCGGTCGTTGCGGCACTTTCTGAGGCTGTCTCTGCCTCATCATCAGTATCATTGCTATTGTCATCCCAGGAGACTGACTTGTACAGATCAGCATCCGTACAGTAGGCTTCAAGTCCTCGAAATAGGTCGATATCAGCAAACTCCGTTTTGATGGTCCCATCGCTGGCCACATACTTTATACACTGATGTAGGGTAGAAGGGACAATCATGTAGTCATGGATCCATGGCCGTCCTAGCATCATGTTGTAGTTTATGTCTGCATCGATGACATAACAAGGTACTTTAGTATGAAGGTCACCAATCTAACACTTCAGGCAAATTTTGCCAAGAGGCTCGATCTTTCTTGCGTTGAAGCCCCTGATTGTTGTGTTTGAGGTTATCAACCGAAGCATTGGAATCCCTAGAGTTTGAAGGTGGCTTCTTGGGATAATGCTCAAAGAGGAACCCGGGTCGATGTAGATACGATCGACCTTAAAGGTGATGGAACTGGGGATTCGCAGGACCCTTCCTTTGGTTTGCGTATTGATCGATAGAAAGTTAAACAGATCTAATACGTGTTCTAACCCTTCATAGGCGAAAACTAGGGTTCATGAATTATACCTGCGATGAAAAGGAGACAAGTAATTCCTGGCAATCTCGAGCGGACGACCCCAAGATCTTCTGCACGTATTCCTTCCTCGAGTTGGACGTCGTGTGGGCGAAGATCTCCCAACCTTTTCTTCTCCTTGGCAGCCCTCTCTTTCTCTTCTTACGTGAATCACGAATTTAGAGAAAGTTTCAATTTCTGATCAGTAATCTGGCGGCCAGAGAATAGAGGATATATATAGGCTACGGCAGGGACCATGAGAGAAATTAGGGTTAGGCCTCCTAACGGATCTGGATATCCCGTGTTCAGCCCGAACACACAATCCAGGCCCATTAACAATAGCTCGGTCCACTAATGAGCTATTGTTGTACTACCTCCTTAATCCCAAATTATGTTTGTGGGCTCCTTTATTATATGCTTGTTTGGCTCCACATGTTAAGATATCGTATGTCCGTCGATCAAATTAAGTTACTGACAACTATATTGATTCAACATCTTTTATCCTTAAGTAGTACCGCTCAACTTTATTTGTCATGTCGGATATAATCTACCTGCAGGGTTTACATGACAATCCTTTTGATCTCCTTAAGGAGACGTCATCAACCCGATGTATCGGGACATGGATTCCATTTGTAATCAACAGCCCATATATACAATGTTATTACCCAATTCATAGAGGTTGTTGATCCATGATGAATCTTACTCTTTTATGAGTCAAAGTAATGCACACTGCATATACATGTCCGTTATTATATCCGGATTAAGAGCACAAGCATCCATAATAACAGAGGTGTTTGTTTTCTTATGTAGTCATTACAAAGAGAACAACCTCAAGTGGTCCTGTTCAATACACAAAGTGTACTAGTGTTAACCTATAGTCAAGATAGACTAATACCAGATTACACTACAACCTTTCCAATAGATTGTCCAAGTCCATCTAGGTTGTGAACTATTTATATACTCCATAGGGAACTGATAATATGATCTTCTGTATGACACCACACACCATATTATCTATAATATAGAATAATAGACATTTTCATTAACACTTGCAATAAATACAATATGCAAACATTTGCCAATATGATTCTCATTCAAAATTTAAGGAAATAAGGTTACTACAAAAGTGATGCTTTTAGTATATGACCCTAACAAAAGGCACCGACATACCCTGTATAATACAAGGGCGATTGTGCTAGTTATTCTTTAGCCGCATGTCTTGCTGAGTGAAAGTGATACTGGGAATCACTTCTACCATGCTGTGGCAATGTGGACAAGCTACAGGATCGTCTTTTTGGGGCCGAACTGAGTAAGGAAGGACTCGATGTTCTGTAAGGCATCACTGAGCATGTTTTGGGTCTCTTTAGAGAGGCAGAGGAGCTCAAAAAGTGACAATCTAGGCGGAGTGTTGGCCAGCTGTTAGAATATCGAAGTTGTAAAGCTTGATAGGCCTTATCATCGGATCCTCTCTGAGAGGTTTGTCGAAGCGAACCTCCTTCTGTTTCTACTTATCCGTGGTAGGAGCCCAAGATGGACATGCCTCTGGTACATCAAAGCTTGAGATAGAACTGCTCCAGATACATCTGGATAGGGAAAGTAGTCAGTAGAGACTCCTTCTACTCTAGAGCATGACTCTCCTTTTGTCGCTGTGCTGAACGGATGGTCACCAAAGCATCATCGGTCGAAGCCGAGACCATGCAGCATGTTTTGCTTTTCTTCCCTTTGGTAGAAAGGGTCATAGGTGCCATCATATCGGGGACTAAGTCTGGATGAATCCATAACTTTGTCTTGAGGTATAGAGAACGGGATGAGCCCTTGAGCATTGTCCCGTGCTGGTGGAAGGTTGACTACTTCCATTGTCGTCTTTGGAATAGACGATGCCGTCCTGCACCTTTGTGGCTGGAAAACTCCCAAACTGGAGAGTAACAATGTTGGCCGTGACGTTCTTCTCCTCATAATCTAATGATATGACGTTGGCGTTGATGAGGCGCTGCATTTGCCTTTTCAACACAAAGCAATCTCGTGTCGAGTGGTGGACGTACTGGTGGTAATGGCAATACTTGGGATAGTCCACCTTTTCACTTCATCAGGACGCTTGGGTGCTGGGATGGACAGTTTTCCACTCTTCGTAAGCATCTCGATGAGGTCCAGCATTTCCTCGTTTTGAAAGAGTAAGTCTCCCTCGGCCGCTGCATTTTCGCAGACTTAGGGTTCACGGATGCTGATCCTTTAGAGATGTTGACAGTCATGGCCTGCTTGCCTTTTCCGTCTTTGGGGTTGCTGCTGGACGAGCGTCTCGCCTTGTCTTCAGTCGCAGAAAAGTGTAGCCCCAAGAGCTAAGCTTTCACTGTGCGGCGTCCACCTCTGTAATAAAAGGCGTCCATTCCATACAGGGAGCACTGTGGCACAATTAGATTACGGGTAGCATGTTCTTGCGGTATGAGTCTATAAGCATGGGCTCAAGCATACCAGGCGATAATCTGAGGGCTGCCTGAAGGAAGAGCTCGATGTATGCACAGACATGCTCCTTCTCCCTCTAGACAATCTCATGAGGGTCGACATCATCATGTTCATCCCTCCTTCGTAGAATCGGTCCACGAACAGAGTCTTTTAGGTCTTCAAATGACGAGATACAATCGTCCGAAAGACGGCAGAACCATTCATCAGCTAACCCCTGCAGGGCTCCTATGAATATGATCGATAGGAGGGCATCATCCTTTGGTATATGCCAGTTATCGAGGAAAGTACCTCAAGTATTGTCGAAGAGACCCCTTCCCTTTGTAGGGTATAAGCGTCTACGGATTGTATTTGGAGGGTCGACGATATTGTCCTACGGAAGGGTATGACTGCCGGATATCCATATTTCGGAGTGCTGCTTGCTTCTCCTTGGTATCATGACGAGTATACAGCTCCTTGATGGCCTGCTGTATCTCAGCCGACATTGTATAACCTGTAGCCGATAGAGTAGACGAGGAGGGTCCTGTCTGGTGGACGGCAGACAGCCTGCTGGATCCGTCATTGGTTGGCAGATCAAGCGCAGGTGTAGAGGCAACGGGGGCCATATTACTCTTGAGATCGATTATGACCGAGGACAGAGTCTTCATGGCCCTTCAGCGTATCTAACTTTATCTCGAGGGCTTCGATACGTCTGAGTGCTTCGTTGTTGTCTTCCTCGTTGCCATCAGCAATGAACATGGACCAAGTATGAGGATGAGTCGAGGGAGCCGTGGATACTTTGCTCTCAGGCTCAGAAGCTTGAGCCTACCATCTTGAGGATACACCATAAGATTATGATCTTCTTCGGATTCAGTACAGTTGCTACCCCAGTCTGGTGATTGGATGCACCGATGGAGGCATCCGTGTCGTATTGCTCCTCCTTAGATTAAAAAACAGGTTGTCGTGCATGGCAGGAGGCTGGCGACCCCCGGTATTAGGTATGGCAACTAATACAGATCTGGAACGAGTGCCTTGGAACACACCTGCATCGGGTACCTTAGCTTTGCTGTTATCCGGCCTTCTCTTCGGTTTAGTGACCGATATGGAAGGATTCGGGGAGGGCTTCTTAAAAGCTCTGGAACCCTGTGTTGCATAGCACGTGATGATGCAGGATTCATTTTCTCTATGGCTCACCGACCCCCTGTTGTGTCTCTGGCATGGGATTAACATGGAGTGAAGTCTTTGGAAGACGGAACGCCGGCTCGACGATGGTGCATCCATCTACTGGAAGAAATAGTTGATGGTAATCTGGGTGCAAGAGTGCCTTAATTTAGGCATGTCCTATGCCGCAGATTCTTCTTCCGTTTGGGAGATGGTCGAATCTTCCGCCATGGCACCCCCATTGTACGTGCATAGAAGCTGTACGCAAGTACGGTCAGAGCGGGTCTAGCGGGAAAGCCTCCTGTCGCGTTTGTAGGAACGCTGCTCGCGTGGCTCCCTCTCCGTAGGACGTACCCCTTGGCTTGGCTTACGAAGCCATGGATTCTTTGCTCTCAATGTGGGCCTGTGGTCTACCATAGGTGTTTTGCGCTTAATGCACGAAGCACGAACCACCTGGGTCTCTTCCTACTACCCCCAGCAGGTGAGTAGTATTCAGAGTCCGCCGAAGGCTTGCCTAAAGAGAAAGCGATTCTGTCAAAGACAGATCTTCTTACCAGCAATGCTCTCGTCGTGAGGGTTTAGACTGGTGTGTCCTTCTTTTAGCGTCGTGCCTTCGTCAGATCAACCATAGAACCACCGTCTTCCTCACCTTGCTTTCCCAGGATGGGAATCGGCCGAGGGGATAAGGATATAGCAGGAATCTTCTCCGTAGCTTCGGTGTTGAGGGGGTCCTGAGATGCAGTTCCCGCCATCGTGATGCTAGTTGCATCCGCCTCAGGCCTCCAGACACGTCGATTCTTCATCGGTTGTACGAACCACTTCGAAGTCTTCGACTTTTCATCAGAGAGGAGATCTTCAAAAGATTTCTGGTCCAAGCGTACGACCAGCATGTCTTGGGAAGATCCCAGCAAGTTGTCATCAGATTGCGTCACGGCCTTCTCGTTGGAGGAGAAGGTAGTCCCCAGCAGTCGCCATTTTGTTCGACATAACAAAAGGTTGAAAAACTTTTTGCTTTATTGAACGTATAAGGTATATGTGTACAAAGAAGGAAGTTCTAAACAAGATATTCTAAGCTCAAGGAGAAAAGGTTTCTGGAAAAGTGTGACGGTGGAGATCGAGCACTACAGCGGCTCCTTTAGTCCGTTAACGATCTGGCGACGAATCTACCTTGTTCTGGCTCTCTGGCGCCTTTGTTGGAACTCTGGGGTCACCGATCAAGAGGCTGTCTGGAGGAGAAGATCCCTTGGAGGGGGGTTCTTCTGTTGGTTGGTTGGTGGATTGTTCCTTATTTATAGAGAACCGAGCACATATGCAATGTGTATTAGGGTTTCTGAGATATGAAAGAATCTGTCATCATTTCACAATGCGGGCTTCTGCAGCGCTGACACGTGACGGTCATCGAGATTTCCCTCATCGAGATCTCTGGTGGTTATCAACATAACCGAAGGAGGTTCCACGTGGCGCGTGCCAATTTACTTGCTCGGATACAGCCAATAAATCTTCGGATTTCATCCTAGATTTGAGTCTAATTGATCCTCGTCTAAGATTTAAATCAACTGATATGATATCAATCATGATTTAATCCTAATCTTTTTGCAAGAGGCGGTTTAAACAAACCAATTGGGGTGGACCCATTCTTCCTGCACCTCTAGTGAGAACAAAGTACTGCTATGCTTCTGGAACAACGAGTAGACCGTGCTTCTGGAGACGACAGAGCCTCTGTGCTTTCAGGCGATGAGTGGACTTGGCTTCGAATGACGACGAGACTTCTGTAAATTTAGAGCAAGGATGAAGCTGTATTTTGGACTAATAGTCACTGTGTTGTAGGCAACGAGTAGGTTTGTGCTTCAGGTTGGCGAGGTTACTTCGCTTTTGGAGTGACAAGCTGACTTGCATTGGTTGCAGTGGGAGTTCCCAAGTCTCTTGTAGAGAGGTGACTTAAGCTTCTGGATCAGAGCAGATGACTGCGACATGAGAATGGAGATGGTGTGAACATATCACCATCTTGTGCCTCATGTGTAGGAACCCTGGGGGTGAATAGGGTCAAGCTAACCAATCAAGCACTTAGCACAAGCTAATTGGCAATTTAAAAATTAGTACAAGAGAAGAAGCAATAACAATACCGACACCCGATGTATCCTGGTATCATCCCTAGAGGCAATCCAGTCCCGGAACTCTCTCGGATTTAATCCACTATTTGAGCAAATAGTTACACATGAGTTTGGATCCGAAGAACTCGCCAACTTCTTACATGAGAGCTTTAATTCGAAGGCCTCTCCGACTTCAACCGAGAGTTTGGATACGAAGACTCTCCAACTTCAACCGAGAGTTTGGATACGAAGACTCTCCAACTTCAACCTTTCACAATAGGTTTTGATCTCCTTATACAATAAGATGAAGATCTTACTTTTTAACTCAATAACTCTAACACAATTTGTGGATGGTAAATGAAAGCTTGTGTAGAGTTGTTTGTGGATAGGCTTTGGTGGTTTAGAAATTTTTAGGCTCAAAGAATCAACCTTGAATGAAGGGGTTCAAGGCTATTTATAACCAAATCAAAGGAAAGTGCAATAATGCAACTTTCACAGGCTGACGGATCATCCGCGGATTTCCGCAAAAATTTGCTGGATCATCCGCCTGTATAGTCCAACGACTATAAATAGAGCCGTTGGGATCAATCATTCGTAAAATTCGACCGTTGGAATACAAACGGTCATATGGCGAAAAATCTGCCGAAATTCTGCAGTTTTTCGGATAAACTGAACGCTCACAGAAGGTATTCTGTGAGACCATTCGGATCTTCCGTCGGATTTTCGTGGAGATCCGCCGGATTATCCGCCAGGATTTCGAAGATTGTCCTGGGTTATTTTCTAACCTATCTTTCGATTTTGCCATCTATTTCTTGTGTTTACAATGATTCCTAAGACTCATTACAGACTCCAAATATACTGTAGTAGGAGCAGGCTTCTGCAAAGTCTTGAAATGATGATGGCTTGGCTTAGCTTCTTTCCTTGATAGATGTTGGCTTTTTCCCTTGGCGGCAGCTGTCCAAAGATATCCAGTTTGTGCAAACTGAATACCTTTCGGAGGCTTCGCCCCCGAACCCCCGACGAGGGGCGCTGCCCCTTCGACCCCCGTCCGCTGACCGGACAGCGGAACCCCCGAGTGCATGGCTCCGGAGATGTCGTCGGGTGGTTCAGAAAAATCTTGTGGGATCCGTCGTCTTTGGCCCACCATGATTTCTTCATTGCATATGTCCACATTGATCTTGCTTATTGCTTTTCTGCATGTACATGTTAGACGAACAAAGCAATATACAATATATCAAGTTTAAGGCATATTAGGACAATGCTTACAATAGTGATAGCATAAGTATTAGTGATACCTAATGAGAACTAGTATCACTAATATGTAAAACAATAGGAACATATCACCACATATATAAGTAGAAGTAGAAATGCTATAGTGATGGTATGAAGATTAGTGATAATAAAATGTTAAACTAAACAGATTAACCATATTCAAAAACATGAAACAATCATTGGGCCAACAATCTTCCCCTTTTTGATTATGGTAAATATATTAAGTTTAGTATGAACACAATAGATGTATGTATCACCAATATATCACATACATAAGCATATATCACTAAAAGCATAACTTAGACTACTTCTTTCCCAATTAAGCTTACTTCTCCCCCTTTGACATGATCAAAAATACGCTCCCCGTACTAAAAGATAAGAAATCAATCTTAAGTACATAAATCAGAGCATGAGGAAGGCATAGACAATCATGATCAAGATATACTAATTGAGGAACAATAAGAGAAGTGTGTAAAGACAAGTGTATAAAACTACATACCAAATGTAGAGTACTAAATAAAATTGCTTGTCAAAACACAATATAGTTGGTAAAACTAAAAGTATTTGAAAAACAAGAAATAATAGTTTACCAACTTGAAATCCAAGAAATAATCCAAAATACAATAGGATATGAAATATTGCTCTAGTTTTGGAAGAGAACTATAAAATAAAGGATTTCAAACAAAAGCCATGAGGAATAGATAATTGCAACTAATAGATACCAATTGATATATGAAATTAAATAAACTTGATACCAATTGAATAGATGTAAACTTGAAACATTGATCAAAGAAACCATTAATAATCATAATTGTCCACAAATAAATAGTGGAACAAAATAAAAGAATGATCAATGTAAAATATTGCAATTGATATAAAGTAATCTTATTATTTGCAAAATCTATATGCTTATCGAAGTTCATGCATTTGAACTCAATTACCTTATCATGCTATATGAATACCCTTTAGTTAAACATGAAGTTAAAGGAGAAAAATACTTGAAAAAGAGAAATTCAGTCGACTTGAATGCTCCCCTCAAAGTACTACCAAAGTTGATAAAAATCATGAATTTTGGATAAGTCCTCAACAAGGAAAGCCAAATCAATTAAGCATAAAAGAAAAACCAAATCAACGAAAGCATAATATTCATCAAGATAGATCTGAAAGTTAATATTAGCAAGATGACATATTTAACCCATATGAAAGAGAGAGATAAGATAATAAGGACAATCACATACACTCTCATAAACCCTTCAAAATAAAAATATCATGACCTCAATAATAAGATATGAAAATGAAGAAAATATGGGTCCATGATAAACTATGTATATGACATATTAGAGGGTGTAGATGAATTAAAACAATTTATTTGCTCTCCCTCAAAATATGCGTAACTAGTTTCAAAGCACTTATAGCATCAAAGAATAAGGACAATTAAATCAATCATGATGAGAGTAAAAAAAATCGCTCAAAATTAAAATAAAAATAAACCTCAAATATCATGTCCATGATTATCTAATCAAAAAAGAATCAACCAATTTATTACTTTGCATGGACTAGGTATGTTGTACCACATATTTATCCAACATCAGATAAATCCAAACCTTATTAATGGTAAATTAATAACCCATAAAGTTGAAATAGCAAAGGTCATATGTGATAAACCATGAGTAGTCAAAGTAGAGTAATAAATTAACTTGATAATCTCATAACTAGATAATTTAAGACTACTTAATCATTAGTATCATTCATAAAGAAAACAAATGAATAAACATGATCCAATGATAAATCTCATCAAGAGAAAATTCAAAATTATATTTATAAAGAATCATACAGATCAATGAAAAAAATAGAAAAGAGTCGATCTCAAAATGATCACACATTCAATCTAAAGAAAGCCTATACAAGTAAGTGCACCAAGCGCTGAGAAACAACGAAATCTAAAATCCTACCCAGCCCCCGAGGGCACGTAGGCGCGGCAAAAGCAAAGCCTGCCAAAATTGCTCCGGGGAGTGGGAGCAGCGGGTCCTGGTTTTAAGAATTTGACGAAGGACTTCGCGGTTCAGTTGAGCCGGAGTGAATTGGCATCCTTCATACCTGAATTTATTTCGATTCTTCTAGGGGACCCAAATACCAGCGGCATCGACGATCTGATGACTATGGGAGTCACCCCAGTTAGTCAGGAGATCGTTGAAGCCACCGGGCCTTTGCCTCCTCCTATAGCACCGAAAAAGGTCGCGCCAAATCAGGTTAGCAAGATCTCCTGAGAGTAGGATGTGTTCCTTATTTCTGGTTGTGAGAGGTGCAGTAGTGGCAGCTAGATGCGAGACTGAAACCGATGGTGGTTAGAGAATCGTCGGTTGGCAGCTTCCTGTGCTGAGCTCTCCAGATCAGAAAGGACCACTTGATGGGGATGCGGCATTGCTAAAATGGCATAATAAGTGGAGACGGCACGCCGCCGCCCCCACCTCCCGCCTGTCTGAGGCTATTGTAAACGAGACTCCATCGTTGGGGGCCCAAATCAATTTGTTTGGGCGATCGTTGATCATAATATCCGCGACGATGAGCTCGGTCGTCGCCTTCGGCCCGATTCGTTCTCTGATACGCTTCCATCTCCAACCCGATGCTGGGTCCCAGAGATCCCAGATCATACAGTTAGGGGGCGTTGAGGGACAGATGGTAGATCCTTACCAATCCACTGCTCAAGTAAGGCAACGAATCTCCGATACGAGTCGCATCGAATCAAGGGTTCAGCTAGCTGACGGCCGTGGAGTATGTGGCACCAGGATGTAGAGGAGCGACTGTTGGTGACATCTGTAGCTGGGTGAGTGTGTTGGAAGTATCTAGCTTTTATGAACCGCGACCAGAAAGATTTTTGCGATCTGAGCTTCCACCACAATTTCATAGAGCAGACGTCCACGATGTGCGCTAATTTAATGAAGCCGAGTCCTCCCTCGTTCGTGGGTTTGGCCATCATATCCCAGCTAGCCCAGTGGTGCTTATCCTTGCCATCTTGATGACCCCAGAAAAAATTGGTAAAAGAGCCTCCAAAGAGAAAAGAACCTTCAAAGGAGGGGAGCAGACTGTCAGGGTGTAGATTGGGATGGAGGATAGAACGTGCTTGATGAGGATCATCTTGTCGCCTAGAGAAAGGGTCGCATTGTGCCATCCCTCGATCTTCTTCCTAACCTTGTTGACTTGACCACCGAAGATGCTCGAATTAGACCTGCCGTACACCAGTGGGCAACCCAGGTAGGTGAACGGAAGGTAAGCGGTGGAGATGGAGGTGAGATTGGTGAGAATAGTCGAGTGGCTCCTGTCGGCTTTGTGGTGGGTATAGATGACACTTTTTTTGGGGTTTATCCGTTGTCCGGAGCATCTGGTGTATTTCTCCAGGCTGCTACTGACCACCTATACTAATCCGACGTCCCCGGAGGAGAAGATGATGACGTCGTTGGCGTAGGCCAGGTGAGTTATAATAGGGAAACCAGCAATGGTATGAAAGTGGTAGAATCTGGGGATGTTGACCATGCTGTTGAGGTTTCTGTTGAGGGCTTCTGCGGCTATGATAAAGATGGTGGAGGATATAGGGTCTCTTTGTCGGACACCTCGACTAGATTTAAAGAAATCGTCCGCTTGCCCGTTGATGACAGTGGAAACCAAGAGTTGCTTATGGATCTGTATATAATGTCTATCCAAGTTTCAGAGAACCCGAAGGCCCTGAGCACCTAGATCATGAATTGTCAGTCCAGGCGATCGTAGGCCTTTTCCATATCAAGCTTGATGGCAATGTTTCCCCCTCTCGATGGTAATTTCATGCATGTAATCATTTCCTGGGCTAGAAGGATGTTGTCAGTGATGTTTCGCCCTGGAACGAAACCGCTTTGTTCTTCGTAGATAATCTTGGGAGGACGTGGGACATGCGGTTGGCGATGATCTTGGAAATGATCTTATTGGTGAAGGTACGTAGGCTTATCGGACGAAAATCTTTAAAGGTCTCCGGGTTATCTTTTTTGTGGATTAAGATGAGATTGACTCGGGATATGGATTTAGGATAGCACGTGCCTTGAAAGAAAGCAGTCGCGGCTTCGATCATGTTAGTCTGGATGATATTCCAACAGGACCGGAAGAAAACCCCAGAGAATCCGTCCGGTCCTGGAGTGCTGTATCGTCAAGGGCCCAGACTGCGGACTTAACTTCTTTCACGGATGGAGGGATTAAAAGCTTCTCATTATCCTCTTCTTTGATTAAGAGAGGGACCTTGGCTAGGAAGATCTCATCCTTGTCGATGGCATCTTTGGTGAATAGAGTGGCATAGAAGTTGGCGACAGCCGACTGGATGCTCTGCTGATCTTTGAGTAAGGTGTCGTTCTCGTCGTTGATTTGATGGAAGGTGAGTTGTTGCCTACGGCCCCTAACGCAGGCGTAGAAGAAAGCGGAGTTGCTGTCGCCCTCGGTGTCCTAGGTCAACCTGGCTTTCTGCTTCCAAAATTCTGTCTCAACTTTCAGGCAGAATTTTAGGATAGCTTTGGTGAGGTTAAGCGTGGCACAGGCCTCTGAAGAATAGTCCGTAGCGAACCTAATCTCTGCACGATTGACGTCGTCCTCCGCAGCCTTAATCTCTTAGAAGATATTTGCAAAAGCGATTTTGCTCTTGGAAGTAAGGGCGCACCTGGTAGCCTTGAGTTTCATGGCCACTCTGATAAGGGAGTCTGGGTTGTTCGCCGAATTCCAGCCATTAGCAACGATGTTATGGAAATGAGGGTGATGTCTCCAAAAGTCCATGAATTTGAAGGGTTTTTTTTAATAAGGTTGGGATTGTTGCCAAACTTAATAACGAGAGGAGAGTGATCGAATTCGGTGGAGTTGAGGTGGGAGAGGTTGGATACGAGGTTCATATTAGACCACCGGTTGTATACAAGGGCATGGTCGAGACGAGAATATTGACGATGAGCTCCTTCTTGCATGTTGCACCAGGTGAAGGAGTTACCGGAGTAGGGAAGGGGGTATAAGTTAGCCTGAAATATGAAGGAGTTGAAGTCGTTCATGGCCGGTTGGTGGGGAGGGCGAACTCCTGATTTTTTTTGGGGCTTGTGATCGTGTTAAAATCCCCAAGGCAGAGCCACGGGAGGTTGTTGAGGGAGCTATGGGTGTCCAAGAGGGTGTTCCACAGCTGCTTGTATTCGATGTAGTCGTAGCTGCCATGAACTGTGAAAATAAGGGATCGAAAATGGAGGGATGGGTGTTCCACCCAGCAAGAGAGCGCCAGGTCATGGTCGAGGACGGTACCGAAGATGCAATCGTCAGAGAAGGGGATCCAGATGTCGTGGCACCCAGCGATTGCGTTCAAAAAACCGAGCTGAAGTTGGGTGGATTTGAGTTTCCTCTGGGGATTTTGGGTTCGATGATAACTATAATGTCGATCCGGTATATTTTGATAAGGGTGGTCAATCTCCGCATGGTGGGTTTATTGGCCAGCCCTCTGAAATTCCAGGCAAGGATGTTAACCATTAGCGGTATTGCGATTGGAGGTGGGGTTGAGCTTGTTCGCTGACCTGGTGCTCATGGCCGGTGGCTCTATAGCTTGTTTCTTTTTCTTCTTGTTTTGATTTGTTTTGGGGACCCTTTGGGTTGCTGTAGGGGCTGCTGCCGTCATAACTTGTAGGTTCAGAGCCTCGCTGCCTGTGTCGTTCTCCGGAGGGTCGATGAGTTCTATTTCAATCTCGGCTAGTGCACTGAGTGGGTTGTTGGGGTTCAGGAAGCCGGCCTTCTGGGCTTGTCGGATCCTGGCCTCATATTCTAGGCCTAGCGACTGCGAGACCTCGACCGGGTGATAGAAGGATGGTGAAACAACTGGCACGGGGAGGGTAATCAGCGCCAATTGGTTCTCTCCAGAAAAATCTGAGACGACTACAGCTGGAGCTACTGTGATCTCATCACCTTCATTTAGCGGTAGCTTTTCGGGAAGGAGGTTAGGCTGATCGATCGTGACCTGAGATGGGTTGAGGATTTCGGATTTGTTGATGAGGTTGATGCTTGTCGACTGCGCTTCCTCGGCCGAGGGGATGAGGTGGTAGAATAGATCGGGGCAGGGTGGGTAATCAGTGCCAAGTGGTTCTCCCCGAGGATGTCTGAGGCAACATCGGCCAGAGCAACAGCATTCTCATCGCCTTCGTCGAGCGTGGACTTGTCGGAGAGGGGGTTTGCCTGGTCATCCGTCGCCTGAGGAGGCATGAGGATCTCGAATCTGTTGACGAGGGTGATGCCTGTAGGCTTGATTGTCGTGCCTTTATTCGGCTTTGAGGGAGCGCGAGGGCTGGGGGACCAGTCTCTTTCTGCGAAGTGAGAGTGGGAGTTGGGAAGGGGGAGGATAGGGCCTGTGGTGGGGATTTGGGTCGCCATTGGGGGTAGGGTCTTTTTAGGATATTTCTTCTTGAGCACCGGGTGGGCCTTGAAGTAGTGTTTCGAGAGATGGCCTCTAATCTGGCAGTGCTTGCAGAAGCTTATGCTGTTGTCGTACTCGAGCGTCTGGGGTGAGTCCGTCCCCCTAGCTCGAGCTGAATGAGCGTTAGGGGGTCGGAGGATATATCGATCTCTATACAAATCATAGCATAATTGCCTTTGGAGAGATTGTGTATTTCTTCTGCGATGGCTACCAGGGTCCCGAAGGAGCTGGCAATTCTCTTGAGCGCTGTTGGAGTGAAGCAGACAAGGGGAAAGTGTGGTAGGGTTATCCACGTCGAGATAATCGTGGAGTCGACATTGGGGTTGAAAATGGGGTACCATTTAGCGATCTTCACGCTGAGGGGTCCGATGTTGGTGGAGCCCTTAGCCCAGACCAAGGAGCAGTCTGGGTCGGAAGAGAGGTGTAGGAGAAGGTGTTTGGAGTCCAATGGTGCGATCTTGTAAGCAGATGAGAGACCCCAGCATGCGACGGCTTCTTTGACAGTGAGCAGTTTGGGGCATCCGGACTGGAATTTCAGCACAAAGGTCCCCGAGAAGGAGGAGGATAATGAGGAAATTTTGTCGTTGGAGAATGGCACTCTGATGATTTGTCCTTCGAGAGGATAAGTGAACTCTAGCTCTTGGAGTTCGATCTCCGGTCCGCTGGGGGGGCCAATTGCGCTGTCCAGTCCGGCCGCAGAATATCAGCGAAAGAGGGGGCGATTGAAGAAGTCAAAGAGCGCCCGGAGGGGGGTGGTTGATGTTGCCCGGAGGGGGAGTGAGGAGGGAAGAGGGATGGCGCGTAGTCAGCGTCGCGATCTGAGGGGGATCCTCCAATCTGAGAGCGGCGCCGTTCGGGGCCCTTGGGGTTGGGAGGGGGGTTGATAAGGTCGAACGCGTGTCCGTCACCGTACTTGGGGGCATGATGTCCCCGGGGAACAGATACGCCTGCACTCGAGTATATATATATATATATATATATATATATATATATATATATATATATATATATATATATATATATATATATATATATATGCAAATATAATTATTATCTAAAATCCTAAAAAAAACTAACTATTTTAAACACAATATTCTAAATTTGAAAATATTTATTAAAACATTAAAAAATTTATTTAGAACAAATGACTCTATATTTAATGTTTATTTAAACCAAAAAGTAATCTTAACAAAGTTTCTAAGCAATTTATACAACTGTAATTTAAATTATACCCAAATTTATTTTTAGAAAATATCTCTAAAATTTTGTAACTAGTGGTAATATATTTCAAGTTGTAGGAATACACATAAATTATATTTATTTATATAAATTTTCTATTTATCAAGGAAGTTTCAAAATAACTTTAGATATAGTAAATCAAAGTAATTAACAACAACAACAACAACAACAACAACAACAACAACAACAATAATAATAATAATAATAATAATAATAATAATAATAATAATAATACCAGTAAAATAAATCAGTAGGGTATCTTTACTAATAGTATTATTTTTACAACAGATATTCTTTTTCTCAAATCCCAAAAATAATAGATAAATAAATATTAAAAATTAAAAAGATAGTCGTAATACGATTTAATAAGGTTAAATAACTAAATATTCAAATAAAATAAATCTAGTCGCATCTACAGCTAGTATGCTAGTCAAAGCACTTGACTGCACTAGTCGTGCCATATTTTCTAGTCAGTGTGCATAACCAAAACTAAGCATGACTAAGACATTATCTTGAAATAAATAAAAAAATAATTCAAACAATTTATTTAAGAAATTAAAAATAATAATAATAATCTTCCAAATAATTTGGTGGATTACATCATATCCAACTTATAAAAATTTCGTCCTGGAAATTAAAATAAACCTTAATATAAAAATATAACAATAAAATTTGTGAGGCTGAATACGAAGGGATAGTAAGTTTATCAAATCAATAATCGGTTCACGAAACGATGGAGATGGTAGTTCTAGAAGGAATCCAAACTGACAACATATTCTACAAATAGGTTATTCTTAGTCTTGTATGGATCATGGGTATCAAGTTCGTTTGAGGGAATGGGTCGATATTATATGGTAAAAAAATCAAATGGGACGAAAAATGGGTATCTATGATTTGCTTTAAGAAAAATGTGCTATACATGTGGTATAATTAAAATGAAGCACAAGATGGTTTGTTTGTGTGGGACATGTATGTCATGTGTGTAGAGTAGCTCGTCTAATTCATGAATGTGAAGTTTGTTGGAATAAAATGGCTAGGGTTGTGCTCCAAATATCAAAATCACGGTAGAGGTATCAAAATGATGCAGGTAGAAGTAGACGTTATAAACCAATGACTTATTAGTTCCGTTGGAACCAATCCTTGATTTGGATTTTAATCTATATTAGCTGGACAAGATACCTAAAATCAATGTGAACCATTCCTACTAGGTGAGGGCTACCTAGAATAAGTTTTAACTCGAGTAGTTGAGTTAATTGTCAGTCGGATGGGTTACTCGATCCTTAAGCCCAAAAATATGCCTTCTGTGACTTTTTTGTTTAAGTAGCACATGGGGACTCCATCGAGTGACACACTAGTGGCATGTGCATAGTGGTCTTCGAGTAGATCACAACCATATATTGGGTCAAAAGATTTGAGTCGAGGTTGGATCTCTAATTGAAGTCGGAGAGGACAATGGTATATGAAATTTGTTGTATCATGAAAATAGAGTACAAGGGGACGTGTTTGAGTGGAACATATGCCTAAATGAAGGTAGACTCCTCTAGGTCTTGTATATGGAATTTGTTGGAAGGTAACAGCTGGTCTTGTGCTCTGAATAGCAATGTCACGGTCGAGGACACCAAATGATCTAGATAATAAGTGGGTGCTCATAAGGTACTAATTATCCTCCTAATTGAAACCAACTTATCCTATCAATTAGTAGTCCTAATAAATCCCAAATTTTAGACGACTTACAATCTATAATCTATAGAACTAAATAAGGTTTTAGGTTTAATGAGGGTGGAAAAAAGAATTTCAAAGTCGCGATGTTGCACCTCGACTCTTGATTATAAAATAATACCAGACAACGTAATAGATAATGTAATATGGTAGATATGAGTCAAGATTGAAGATCTCTGGTTTTGAATAGATGGAAACGAATGTGTATATATAGCCTTCATGGCCATAGGAAAATACTTCGTGTCTACGAGCATTTGCTTTCCAAAATAGGTGATGAAAAACAATAAGAGTTCGAGGGAGATGGGACCGAATTACAAATGTGGGTTTCAAGGACGATTGAATAGTTCAAAAGGAAGTTGTTAAGGCCGTTGCGGATGAGATCCTAAAGGAAAAGTTCAACTATATCTCATTCTACGTAGTGCAATCATACGGAGAGCGAACCAACTGTACTAGGGTTATCAGACCTTCATGCACAGGTTCTGATTTGACAATATGTTAGTGGACGTGCCCAAATAACATATGTCTTTAACAAGCTCGATAAAAGGGTAAGCTTGCAAAATTAGGCTATATTAGCAGCATTAGTTGAGACAGTTCAAAATTATAAGCACAGAAGATAATGATTGAAAGAAATATGAATAGTCCAAGTTACTTAGGAATCTAAGTCTTGTCCGATGTTCATGCATAAACAGTCATCCTACTATCTTCTTGTCTAAGGCTTTGGTCGATAAAATAAGCCATGTTCCTCTAAGGATTTATAGTCTAGGTAATCCAAGTAGTATCCTCTACAATGGGTCATAAGGATGAAGGAAATACTAGGTCGTAAGGCACTCTACCCAACTTATAAGAGTTCAGCTAACAGTGTAATTAGATCAATGAGGCCTACAAGTCATTCTTCTAATCCCTATCAAGCACGAAAAAAGATAAGATTTACGATAGAAGGGATCAAGCAAGATGCAATCAATGAGTCAAATGAGAGTTCGAAAATGGCATCGAGGAGGGAGGTCAAGTATGTGGATGAGATCCTAGACTCTAATCCTATATGCAGGCTTGCTTGGTACGGTAAAGTAACCAAACAATTTTTCTAGACCTGTATGGGCTACCACAAAAACGTGTAATGCCCTAGTCCCAAATACTTAGGATTAAGAACGCAGACATACCAGATGTATACATATGAAGCATACTCTAACATATGGAACCCTTGTATGTATATATAAGCTGTAAAATATAGTAAAAACCATAACAACCAATCTCATCCACAAAATAAAGAAATAAAAGATATCGTATAATTAACTATGAAATATCTTTGTACAATATGTTTTGGCGGAGACAAATCAACTACCAACTGTTTAAAAGAGAGGAATACATGAACAATGGAAGAGTTTGATAACGAAGTTAAGGACGATCCAAGAACAATCATCTTCGAAAGGATACTGAAGATCACAGCCTTGGATAGAACACCTACGAAAAGATAATAGCACACACCTGGAGAGATCACCAGGTCCTCAGAGGGACTTAACAAGATACATAATATCATGCCATATAAACTGAATATAAACTGCTCAATAATAAGTCAAATCGGATTATAACATGGTCCAATACTCCACCCTTGAACTAGCGTACCATCCCCCAACCAAATAAGGACAGAAGATGGCACCCTAATCTACGATGAAGTATATTTCCATGCCATGCATCCAATATGGTATCTGGACCACAACATGGTTTAGTACCTTCTCATCGAAGCAGTGAACCACACCTACAACCAAACAAGGACAAGGTATGGCAAACTAGTCCGCGACAAGTTTCTGTTCCAAGCCGCGATCAAATATAAGTACCCAAAACATAGGTACCTACACACAACGGATAAGGGTCACCTAACCACTCTAAGTGGAAATACATTTTTAGAATAGTGCATGGTTGCATATCCACCAAGTCAAGTCAAGATAAAATAATACAATACAATACTCAGTAGCGAGTCTAAACACTATATACCATTCCTCAGTATCGAGCGAGTCTATAGTATATAGTCTACTTATCGTTCCTCAGTGTCAAACGAGTCTATAATAGCTAGGAAGGAGGTCAACGTCCACTTGTATTCTTCCCGCCCAATCCTCTAACTCTAATAACTACTAGTCTTCTATCATGCAATCCTAATAGTAGTTATAGCCTAACGAACGTCCCCATGTATCCGTGGCCAGCCAACCATGCAAGTACGAGACCTATATGCGACTCATGACTCATGGCAAACCTATGTCAAGGCCAATGAATACAGGTAGTCTCTCTAATCTAGGTTTAATTGGCATAGTGCAAGCAACATAGAATATAAATAAGCAGTAGAATTGCATTAAGATAAAACTACTTAGCACACTTTATCTTGAAGTAAATAAATAAAAATAAATACATGTAATATATGAGCTAAAGTAGATAGATAGTAGATGGCAAGGTATCTTGCCTGAGGTTGTGTGCATAAAGGGCAACGTCCAATAGCTTGAATCGATAGATTAGTGAAGCATAGAAAGTCAAATCTCACAAACATCCTCGGATGTTGATATAAATGCCATGAACGTTTTCCGATTAAGGAAAATAGGTAGGATAGACTACCCATAAGTCCAATTCTAGACACAGTGGCAAAATCGTAATTTTGAGTCAAAACGATATTCGCCGTTGGACCCATTTTATACCGAAAAGCGTGCCAATATCTATGGTCTCTAAAGTCATCAAACTACATATCTACGGGTTCGATTTGATGAGACGAACCCAACCGTATGTCTAAAGTTGGATTCTGGTGTGTCGTGCACAATTTTATCCATTGGATCGGGTCGCGAGCCCGCCAAAAAGGCGTTCCGGTCGACCTTCTCAGAATCAGACCAAACTTGGCATACAGGACCAGAAAAATAATATGGTCCTGTTGGCGGAAGTTTTTTCTCGATACGACGAACGTGCACAAAGTTATGGCCTAGATTACATAGTAGCCGATACGGGGTATCTTGACAATACGCACTGATTTTGTCGCACACGCATTGAAATCGAGTTCCGTCAGTTCCCACACGTCGACAAAATCCATACGCGCCTTTCGATACTTATGGGTTGCAACCACATCGTCCGATTTTTTGAGGCGCACTCCGTATTGGAAAGTTTTTTCTTCCAATTTTCTGTTTTCGAAACTAGGTTTTTCTTAATTTTCAATGGCAAATAACTTTCTGTATACTGGATGAAAATTAATTCTACGAGAAGGGTTTTACTCTCCTACAAGTAGTCTTGTCACCCTCGAAATCCGTGTTACGTATTTTCGTATACGTGTACATTTTTTGGATCCGTATTTTTATTAGTTATGGTTAGCTAGTCATGATTTTATTTTTTTAGCATGTTGCATTGGCATGGTTATTTTGGCATTTCATTGGTTATGGCTTAGCTTGGTTCGGTTTAGCTTGGTTTGGTTTGCTTTTGGGTTCATCATGAACAAAAAGAAAACCCCTACCTACTACCACCATCATCATTTAAAACCCAGCCCCCTTTCTCTCTCATCTTTACTCTTCATTTATTTCTTCATCTTCTTCCTCTTAACTTCTCCACCTACCAAGAGAAGCTTAGGCAAGTGCAACTTGCTTTATGAAGAAACTCCATTATTTTTGATCTATTGTCTTCCTCGTGAGATTCTAAGATACTTTAGAACTTGACATTTTTTATTTTGATGGATATTTTCTTGTAGATCTAAGTTTATATCATTTTCGGTTTTCTTGGGTTTTGATCTATTAAAATTTATTATTTTCATGTTTTGATTGTTCCATGTTGTATAGAATTCAATTTTACCTAAAATAGACCTTTTAAAAGTTAGATTTCGACTTGTTTTGAGAAAGTTATGGCCAAAATAATATTTGGACATTTTCTATGTCATCTGCCCTGGTTTTGGCAGGGACGATAAATAGTGCCGCAGCCGCATGGATGAATAGTGCCGTATGAATAGTGCTACAGCCGGATGGATGAATAGGCCACATGAATAGTGTCGCAGCCGCATAGATGAATAGTACCGCAGTCGCATGGATGAATAGTACCACATAAATAGTACCGCAGCCGCATGGATGAATAATGCTGCATGAATAGTGCCACAGCCGCATGGATAAATAGTGCCGTATGAATAGTGTCGTAGCCGCATGGATGAATAGTTCTGCAGCCGCATGGATAAATAGTACCGCAGCCGCATGGATGAATAGTACTACATGAATAGTGCCGTAGCCGCATGAGCATGAATGGTGCCGTAGAATGTCGCATAGGGCCTATTTTAGCTGTCTTTGGCTGTTTTAAGTCCTATTTGACTGAATTTTGGCCAAAATTTCCTCCAACTTCCAACATGAATGTTGTAGATCTTTTTCTTGGCTTCTAGAATATGTTATTTCCTATTTTAAGCAACTTTTCTCATTTATTATTATGTAAGGATAGAACATGATAGTGGCCTGTCGTGGCGTACTCTTGACAAGTAAACATGACATGTATCTGGGATGCCGTTGCGACGGCTATCTCGACATGCTAGTAATCCTCCTCTTGATATCGCAGACGATTGTGCTTGTACAAATAAACCAGTCTTGTCTTGCATCATGTCTAGGACAGGGACCCCTGAATACCACGGTCAGGGGTACCTACTGAATTCAACTAAGGCTAATAACTAGAATAATCTATTAGTCATGAAGAGATTTCCCAGCTACAGGCAATCCCGTTATCTGGACGCTCAAGTGGACTTGCAGCCTACCGACGAGTGTAGAAGCATGGAAAATAATAAAAAAAGAGCCATACGGCCAGGAAATCCCATGCGGTTCAGAAAACCCATGTGGCTCAGAAGACCCATACGGCTCAACGAGTCTATGCGGCTCTGTGATCTCTATGCGGCTCAAGAAGAGAAGACACGTGGCTTGCAAACAGTTCTCCCCTCCTCCCTATACTGTATTAATTACTTTGACGGCTGACCGCTCTGATGAAACGACAGGCCTGACATAAAGAGGCAATTATGACTCTGTCATAATGACAGAATCCTAGAAAATTAAAGAAAATCTCTGACACAACCCCCCCGAGATCAAGAAAACATCACGCAGCCTAGACACGTGGACAGCCATATGCGGCTCGGGTGGAGACCCCCCCATGCGGCTCAGGCAGAAGTTGCCCTATGCGGCCCAGATCGAAACAGCCCTATGCGGCTAAAGCAGATGCAGCCCTATGCGGCTCACAAGGATCATCTCCATGCGGCTCACTACCCATTGTATGGTCTAGATTATCATATGGTTCGAAGATTCGGAGGCCACTCCCCAGACAGCCTTGACACGTGGCCAGGCTTATGTGGCTCAACCCTTATGCGGCTCAATCCTTATGCGGCTCAGTGACTCCCAGGACACGTGTCATAAAGCCAATCAATTTCCCAGATTTACTACAATCAAAGATTGGGTCAAATCCCAATAATCTGGGACACGTGGCAGGAGAATGAATTAAACTTATTCATTCAGATTCGCAGACATCAGCAAATCATCATCACGAAGATTTATTCCAATCAGCATTAATTACTGAGAGGATTTGGCACAATCCATATCAATGGCCCAGATCCATTACACTCAAAATTAATGGCCCAGATTGGTCAATCAACAGGCCGCCGCTACTTTAAGGGGCAATCATTGTAAACCCTAATGATGTCCCCCCATTCTTATAAATAGCAGGGTTCTATTCCCTTGCAACATATACATACGCACACATACACACAGGAAGAGACCACTTTTCGAGATCAGAGAGAGCACCACATACTTGGAGAGAAAAAGCAGAGAGAGAGCAAAGACAGCATTTCTTCAACGCCAAGCAATCTTCTTGAGCCAAGGCTGTATACCGATCGTCCAAGGAGTAAGGTAGAGCTGCCGTAGCTTTTCCGAGCCTCTATCGTCACCTCCCAGAATCTAAACTAAACAATTGTACTTAGACTGCTGTACCTAGGCTTTCGTCCCTAGGCTTTCTTTGTACAAGCTAGTTTGTAACATGAAGTAAAAGTCCAGTTCTCCGATAATTGTTCTGCTCTTTTATATTTCATGGCAAACACGATGGAGACTCTGCTGGGGACAAACTTCTCCATGGCTGAGGAGTTGGTGATGCAGTCGGATGCAGCCAAGCTTGGCTCCACGCAACAGAAGATGGTCGTCCGTTTCAACCAACAGGCATTTGAAGAGATGCTCTCTGAAGGAAGTGCCGGCCCGATCCAGAAGCGAACCCGCACAAAGAAAGCTCGCTGCGAGTGGAGGCCAAAATTATTTGCTCCTCCACAAGCTCTGGACGGGGTACTCTCTGCTACCCAAGACGGCGAAGGCGACTCTCATACGGCTCCACTTCGAGCCGTAGAGAACTCTACCGTCCCCAAGTCCGGCAGAGGAAAGCACTACGATGCTGGACTTGCAGGGACAAAGAGCGACTCTATGCGCCCCAAGAAGAAGTCGAGCACTCCTATGGCCAAATCTGCCAACCACATGCAGGAGGCTCATGCGGGTGGATCTACCAGCCGCATGAAGAAAGTCTATGCTGCCAGATCATCCAGCCGCATAAAGAAGACTCATGCGGCTGAGTCTCCCAGCCGTATGAAGAAAGCCTATGCGGCTACGTCTGCCAGCCGTATGAAGATTGTTGAGAACGGCAGAATGACGCCTACCTCGCGCGGCTCTGTCTTCGACCGCCTGTCTTATGGTCCTGATCTCTTGTGCTCCCAAGAAGATATGTCTGACTCTCTCTAACATCACCTAGACTCTTCCTACTATGTGCCTTTACGTACTAGAGCGAAGAAGTCTAGGGCAGCGCGAGCTTGGCACGCTCGGTCCGCTGATCCTGTCTCTGATCATCTGAGCGTCCCGCATACCGTTATGCGGTACTCAGATGGAAAGTTGTACAGAACCACTCGAGTCCCGCCCCCGGTGGCAAACGGACAGAAAAGTGCACAAAAGTCTTCCAAAATCCCGGGAGCAAGCATGGTCGATTTAGACCAGTCTGACTTGCGTGAGGCCATCCTCCACAAACGTAAGGAAAGAGAAGACACATCGGGGTGCAAAAAGTCCTCCCACGGACGTCACTGCACCCAAGTCATCGTCAATTGCTGCTGGAATAATGTGACGGTACGAGAAGACCGGCAGTCCATCTTTCAAAGGTTGTAGCAACCGTCTTTAGAAGACGAGGTACTTCCCGTCGTCTCCTGCAACTCTGCTCGAAAAGTCCCCGCTGATGGAAGAGGGAAGAAGATAAATGTTCCCAGCCCAAAGATTTCAACCACTTCGACTAAAAGACTGTCGTCTAAGCGGGTGCCTACCACCGAAGTTTTCCAAGGTACTCGCTCTAAGACGAAATCTGCTACAGTGGGAGATTCGTCGTCGATAAGGACTGGGGGAAGCACCCCTCCGAGCCTCCACAACAATCCGATGTTCCAAGAAGACGAGTCAGGGGAGGCAACTCTCCCATCAGATTCAGCAAACCCTGACGTCCCCGAGAACGTCCACAATTCCCAAGACGAGACGAACTCGGAGACTGGGGGTACTATTCCTTCCGAGTCTGAACCAGAAGAGAACATACCCACATACCCCGATGACTTCTCACTACAGGGGTACGATTCGGAGGGCGCTTCCTCCACCGCTTCGTCTATCTCTCCTCATGTGAAGACGGTATTCATGACATACAGCAGCCAAGGAGGTTCCAGTGATCGCCAACGTATTGACAGTCTCGAAGCCATATTGCTTGCTTTGCTCAAGTCTGTAGACGAGATTAAAGCGGCCCTTCCAACTCTGTAAGGAGGGACGTCTGGCCAAACAAGTGCGGGTCCCGCAGTCAATGTGGACTCGAATTCGGCGGGACCAAACCCGGGCGACGAGCCTCCTGAAACAACGGCCCCCACCACCGTGGACGAGGCCCGCGAAGCGAAAAGAGAGGTCCAGGAGCTCCGAGCCATATTTCACACTCGAAAAAACTCTCAAGATCTCAGAATACGACAACCGTACCCTGCTACATGGAGGGATGTCCCCTTTCCACCAAGATATAAGCCGTTCAATATCAATCCTTATGATGGCAAGACCTCAGCAAGTCAGTACATCAACTACTTCAAGGTCACCACCGACCATCTGCCCCATGACGATGCCATTCTCATACGATTATTCATCGGGGCATTGGAAGGGGTCGCCTTCGACTGGTACCGCAACCTGCCAGACAACTGCATCCACTCCTTTGCCGGCTTCAAGCGCATGTTATTGGAGAGATTCTACGAAGTAGGGCAGGACATCACAATGTCCACCCTCATGGATGTCGTCCAAGGGGAGAAAGAGCTAACAAGAAACTATATCGAGCGGTTTCGCCAAACCGCAATGAAGCTGCCATCTGGAAATCCGGATTCCTCCTTGATTGAAATTTGCCAAAAGAGATTGCTCCCAACAATCAGTCTCTGGATGGATGAAAGTCAATTCAAGGACTGGAAGACGTTTATCATTAGTGCCACAAGCGCCGAAGAACGACTGAAGAAGGCTCGCCAACTGGGATTGCACATCTCGGACGGAGAGAATAAGGGCAAGCGTCCAAACAATGACAATGGGGGCAGCCCCTCCAACAACCGAGACAACAAGGGCAAGCAAGCTATGGTGGCCGACACAGACAGAAACATGAGCAAAAGTCGACAGACAAACAATGGCCGCAAATCACTTACTCCTTCGAAGACGGTCACGTCAAGCCCATCTTGGACATGCTCATACAAGGAGACAGAATTCAGCTTCCTCCACCAAGACGGAAACTGCGACCGACAGAGATGGAGAACCCAAAGTACTGCCATTACCACCGCTACGTCCACCATGCTACACACGACTGCTACCAGCTGAAATGGTATATCCAAAACCTCATCGATTCGAACGCTCTAGCCATCAATTTTGAAGAGGTAACCGTGACAGCCAATATGGTATCGGTACAATTCGGCAGCTTCCCTCCGACGAAAACTCAAGACGGTGTGGTCCCTATCCCTCTGGCGACAATAGAGATTGCTAATCTTCTACCTCCCCGAGATTAGGCTGCTGGTCTAGTGCCCCTCACTACATCACGAGGGGAGGTCATGTGGATCCATCCAGACTTGGTATCGGAAATAACTCGGCCCATATCGTCTTCCACCTGCAAGAAGAAAAGTGGAAAAGTCAGGACCTGTCGCACAATCTCGGCAGACATCGAAGAAGCTACAGCCGTCGTCACGCGATCTGGGGCACAATCCCAACCTGTGGCTGACAACCCGGCTGAAGATCATCAGCCCGCTACAATTGATGCTCCGGGACCGGCTCAACCTCCGACGACCGACAAGCCTAGGCCGAGGGAGACTCGCTTTGACAAATCCCTCAGAATAGAGGCATCATAGGGGCTGGAGAAGCCCTATAACTTCGACATCTTAGCACAATTAGCCAACACACCGGCCAAGTTGTCATTATACGAGCTTTTGAGACTCTCCAAGGATGTTCATGCGGCTTTGAGCGATGCACTCCAAAACACCGACGCGTACCTGGCTCAGGTCAACCCTACGGAAGAGAACCCGCCTCCAGATCTCCAAGACAGCGCCTGCACGGGAGCGATGCCCAATATTGTCTTCACTCCGTAGGACATGCTCATCAAAACCAACCTGCATGATCGTCCGCTATACTACACTGGATACATCGGCGACGTAAAGGTGGATCGGATGCACATTGATCCTGGCTCTTCCATAAGCATCATTCCGAAAGGTCTGCTACATCATCTCCGCATCCCAATGCATCGTCTGACGCCTACAAGAACCGCCATCAGCAGTTTCAATTCGGGCAGGAGCTACCCAATTGGAAAGATTCGTCTGAAGTGTCAAATTGGCGATCTCCAATCCGAAGTCACCTGCTACGTCATAGATGCAGACACTTCTTACAACATCCTCTTAGGATGCCCGTGGATACACGACTATATGATCGTGCCTTCCATACTGCACCAATGCTTCAAGTATGTCGACAAATACGGCTTCGTGAGGACGGAATTTGCTGACATCGATCCCTTCAAAGGGGTCGAGTCCTACTACTCAGACTCCTGCCTATACGAAAAGTCGAAGAGGCACCTTAGTGAAGGAGATGTGCAAGCTCGTACCGAGACAGCCAGAGGATCAGAAGAGCCTCTAACGATCCACCTCCAAGCTCGCAAACCTGGCAAGTCTGCACCCCTTACCGCCACTCTGCGTAAGGACGCAATCAGCCTCTTGGCAAAAGAAGAGCAGATGATAATCCGGCTGCCAAGGTCTGGCCAAGTGCCAAGATACACAACGGAGCCACTGACAATCAGGCTGTCGAGAGCCGGTCAGCCGCAAACGGAGAAGCTCAATCCCTCTGACAAGCCGATAACGATACGCCTTCCCAAGAAGGGCCGTCACCTCGATGCAAGGCCTAGAACTTCTAGCAAACCAACCACTCCCCCCTAGCATCGAGTGCCGAGCTGGGGGTCGCTAGTTTGCCAACAACTCCACGCTCTGCTCCACCAGCTGAACCGCTGGCGATCAAGCTGTCCAGGTCGTCCTCTCAGTCTTCGTTTATACAGGGGGTAGCCGAAGAGGAACCAGAGCTAGCCAAGTATGTGGCTGCCCACACTGATGTTCCCTTCGCAGATGATGTAATCCCCCTAGAAAAGATACATTACTTCATAAATAAAGGGCTATCTTTGAACTACCTCGACCTTAATAAGCTCTATACAATGTATGCAATGGAACACGGTATAGGCACTCACCTCCACACACAGGTGACAAATGTGCACACCGCAATCCAGCTTACTCCAGCGGAAGACGCTTACCGCATAATTGAGGGAGGGGACCACCCAATCATCTTCGGCTGGAAGGACGACCCGTATCCCTTCACCGTAGAAGAAGTCGACCTTGGATCAGATGTCGGGAGACTGCCTCTATATTTTTATAGCCCCCAATCTAAATATTTCATGCAAAAATAGGGATATGATCTGGAGACCACGCCAGGCTTGAACTACGGCACTAGACGACGATTACCTTTGAAGCCATCGGTCCCGACAGGCAAACCACGGGACTACTATAGCAAGACTCGATGTGGATTAGGGTATGTAACACCCACGACAACCCCTGAGAGTTCAGATAAAGAATGTGATTGGCATTTACATTCGACCGGGTCACCAACTTCTGACTCAGATACCGGCATCAGAGATGTATTCAGACAAGTCATGTCAGTCAACATGGCATTCACCGATGCTTATGAAGAAGATGAAAACATCCCTGAGATCCTCGAGCTAGAGCCGTGGGCACAACAGCTGGATGCACAATGGGAAAAGCGGTTCGAACAGAGAGAACCTTCTACTGAAGATGAGGTCATACAAGTAGATCTCGGCAGCGAATCTTCTCCAAAACTGATCTTCGTCAGTAAAAGCGTAACAGACGAAGAGCAAGAATTGCTGCTGGAACTTGTTAAAGAATATATTGATGTATTCGCCTGGAGCTATGAAGACATGCCGGGGTTAAATCTCGATATTGCTCTTCACAAACTCAACATTCGGCCAGATGCAAAGCCAGTCAAACAACAACAGCGACGCTTCCGCCCAGGCATCATGGATACGATCGAGGCCGAAGTCAACAAACTGATAGCCAGCAGCTTCATTCGTGAGGAGCAACATCCGGATTGGGTCGCCAACATAGTACCAGTCCTCAAGAAGAATGGGAAGATTCGAATATGCATCGACTTCCGCAATCTGAACGAGGCATACCCCAAAGATGAATTCCCCCTCCCTATCATGTACATCATGATTGACAATACCTGCGGCTTTGAACGTATGTCATTCATGGATGGCTTCTCGGGGTACAACCAAATCAAGATGTCTCCTGACGACGAAAAGCACACATCATTCCGAACACCGATTGGCACGTATTGCTACACAGTCATGCCTTTCGGTTTAAAGAATGCTGGCACCATATATCAAAGAGCCATGAGTATCATCTTCAGAGACCACTTACGCAAGACGGTGGAGTGCTATGTTGATGACATTGCCGTCAAGAGTCGTCGCAAGGGAGACCATCTGCAGGATCTGAGAACGGTATTCGACCTGATGCGAGCGCACAATTTGAAAATAAACCCTACGAAGTCCTTCCTGGGCGTATCCAGCGGGAAGTTCTTGGGTTTCATCACCATCGCCCAGGGTATCCATGTAGACCCTGAGAAGACAAAGGCAATTATGGGGATGGGTCCCCCGAGAAACCTCCACAAACTCAGAGGCCTTCAAGGGAGGCTAGCTTACATCAGGAGGTTCATTTCTAACCTCTCCGGGCGATGTCGACCATTCACCCACCTCATGAAGAAAGGCGTCTCGTTCATGTGGGACGAAGAATGTTAGCGGGCCTTCGACAACATCAAAGAATATTTGTCGAACCCTCCAGTTCTGGTGGCTCCGGTTGCTAGAAAACCATTCCTGCTCTACGTACGAGCAACGGAGCATTCCCTCGGAGCTCTGCTGGCACAAAACAACAATGCAGGCCATGAGCAAGCCATATATTACCTCAATCGAATGATGATTGGACCAGAGCAGCGATACACCGCTGTGGAGAAGGATTGCCTTGCCCTGGTGTTCGCTATTCAGAAGACGCGGCACTATGTCACCGGACAAACAATACATGTGATCTCGCGAGTCAACCCTCTCAGGGTCCTCATGACTAAACCAGGGGCACTCAGCTCTCGCCTCGCTACATAGGCAATATTGCTGTCCCCTTATCATATGATCTTTGTCCCACAAAAGGCTGTCAAAGGTCAAGCCCTGGCAGACTTTTTGGCAGCCTACCCTGGCTCAGAGTCATCCAGGATATATGAAGAAATCCCAGATCAGGTCGCCGACTCACATACAACCTCTCACGATGATATATGGCGAATGTTCTTCGACGGTACTTCGAGAACTGGACCCAAGGGCAACATCGTCGTCGGAGTTGGGGTGGTGCTAGTCTCCCCTTTTGGATTGGTGATTAACCGCACTTACTTCCTTACGGAACCCTGCTCTAATAATGTGGCCGAGTACAATGCTCTGGTCATTGGCCTCCAACTTGTAAAGGAACTGGGGGTAGAATATCTTGAAGCATACGGCGATTCTCAATTATTCATCAATCAGATCCGGGACTCATACGAAGTTCGCCACGAAGATATGATCCCCTACCACCGAATAGCAATCAACATCATCTCATCGTTCGAGGGATTCTTCATCGAACATGTTCCCAGAATCCGAAATATCGAAGCCGATGCCTTAGCAGGCCTGGCCGCTTCCCTAGTAGTGCCAAATCATACTCATCAATCGGTAGATGTGATAGGCCACGAACTGGTCTGCCCTAAGAACAACGTTCAATTCGTGGCAAGTTATTTCGCTCAGGCGATTGATGATGCCCCCAATTGGAGACAACCATTCATCGACTTCGTCGTCTACGACATCCTGCCCGAGAACCCAAAGGAAGCTACTTCCATCAGAAGGCGCTCTCTCAGATTCTTCTACGATACAGCGACAAAAATGCTGTATCGCCGATCCTATGATGGATTATTACTTCGGTGTCTGTCAAACATGGAAGCCAAAGAAGCCGTGCGAGAAGCTCATGACGGTATCTGCAGGGCCCATTAGCCTGGCCCTAAATTACACGATCGTCTTCGCCGGATGGGCTACTACTGGCCCACGATGGTAGCAGATGCGATAGACTATGCAAGAAAATGCAAAGCCTGCCAAGTCCACGCGAACTTCATTCACCAGCCATCCGAATTTCTACATCCGACAGTGGCATCTGGCCCTTCGAAGCATGGGGAATGGATATCATTGGTCCAATTACTCCACCTTCCTCTCGAGGACAACGCTTCATACTCGCAATCACAGATTACTTCTTCAAATGGGTGGAAGCTGTCCCGCTTGCAGAAGTAAAGACTTCGAATGTGATCAGCTTCCTCAAGCATCATGTCATCTATCGCTTTGGACTGCCCCGAAGGATCATCCACGACAATGGTCCATAGTTTGCAAGCCACGCCTTCTATCAGTTTTACGATAAGCACCGCATCCAGAATGTTGCTTCGATACCATACAACCTAGCAGCGAACGGGTTGGCAGAGGCATTCAACAAAACAATCATCAAACTCCTTAAGAAGTTTGTCTCTTCCAACAAATACGACTGGAATGAGAAGCTCGATGAATATTTATGGGCGTATCGTACTACAGTCCGAACAGCTACTGGGAACACACCATTCTTCCTGGTGTACGGAAGTGAAGCAGTTCTCCCATTGGAGACTCAAATACCCTCATTCCGTATCGCCCTCACTTATCAATTGACGACGGATGATAACTACCGACGCCGACTACAAGAGTTGGAGGCCTTAGATGGAAAGTGCCTTCTGGCTCAGCAAAGAATCGAGCTATACCAAGCACGCATCTCTGGAGCCTTCAACGAGAAGGTTAAAATCAGAACATTCCAGGTGGACGATCTCGTTCTGGCAGTCCGAAGACCGATGGTCATGACTCACAAGACCGCCGATAAGTTCCAGCCAAAATGGGAAGGCCCATTTATCATCGAGGCTGTATTCTCCAACGGTACTTACCGCCTCGCAAAACAGAATAGGGATTTGCTCATGTTGCCCGTCAATGGCAAGTTTCTGAAGAAATATTATGTCTAAACGACATTTTTTAGATTTTCGAGTCACGTACCCGCCGGTACCGCTGAACTCACCCTCACAATTCTGCAGATTTTCGAGTCACGTGCCCGCTGGTACCGCTGAACTCACACTCACCATTCTCCAGATTCCCAAGTCATGTACCCGCTGGTACCGCTGAACTCACACTCACCATTCCCTAGATTTTTGAGTCATGTACCCTCTCGTGCCGCTGAACTCACATCCACAACATCCCAGATTATCGAGTCATGTACCCGTTGGTGCCACTGAACTTACACTTTCACAATATCGAGTCATGTACCCGCTGGTGCCTCTGTACTCACATCCCGGTCACTCTTTCAGATGATAAGTCATGTACGATCATATCTCTGAACTTTCTTCCTGAAAGAGATCCTCCCTCATGATCTAATACCCGCACTCCCAGTGCACAAAAAGGGTAATCGATCCACAAATTGCCAGAACAGCCATGTCCTCATTACCTCTGAGTCGTTTCACTTCTGCCAAAAACAAATCAACCCCTACATAGAACTTTCATGTCCTCATCACCTCTGAGTCGTTCTATGTACCCCCTCTTCATTGAGCCCACTCCTGCCATGTCCTCATTACCTCTGAGTGGGAAGGCTCCGTAGAAGAAACCTTCATACTTGCCATGTCCTCATTACCTCTAAGTAAGTATGTCGATTCCCTTTCAACCTATTATCTGTACCCACAACCGGAGTACGACAGGGATAATAGGTCCACAAATGTCCTCTGTTGACCACAAATATCCTCCGTGAATTCACTCCTGCCACGTCCATATTACCTCTGAGTAGGAAGATTCCACGATAAAACCCTCATGCTTGCCATGTCCTCATAACCTCTGAGCAAATATGTTGGTTCCCTTTCATCCTATTATCCGTATCCTAAGCCAGGGTATGCCAAGAATAATAGACCCACAAATATCCTCTGCTAAGTTTCTTAGCATAAGTCTACCATCTCATCATGCCCCGGGAGCCCAGCTGCTCTACGGCATTCTTTTTCTCGATACTGAGAGCACCCATGACCACTTTGCCATGGCTGTTCCAGATATCCTAACTAAACTTGTTATCCGTACCTAAAACCAAGGTATGCCATGGATGACGAGTCCACAAACAAGTCCCCCATGCGGGGCAAACACCACCATCATATCACAAGCACAACAAGCAATACGAATGAAGGGTAGAATGGAAAGTACTCTTTATTTGAAGGAAGAAAAAAACATTACATGTTTCGGAACCACGTCCCTCTCAAAAAGGAAAAAGAAAAGAAAGGAAACAAAAGAAGAAAAGGCCGACTATAGTTCGGCATTACACAACTCCAAGAGGCGGTTTCTCACCAATGCAGTCCCCCGCTCAAGCCTCTGTTTAGCTCGGCGCTTGGCCTCTTGGGACAATTGCTCTGCGTCATTCAAATACATATACGCCTGCCAGTCGTTCTCTATCTTCTTCTGGGCAAGTTCTAGATTGGCAGAAGCCCTACTAAACTTGCCTGCCTCCTGAATGGCAATCTTTTTTTCAGTACGAGCAGCTTCGAGCTCGGACTCCAGAAAGGCCAGCTTTCTTTGGAGCTCTAGGATCTGTTCCCAGGTGTCGGTTACCCTGCGGGAGGCATCCGCTTCCCGAGTCGTGCATTCTTCAGTTCGACGGCTCCATTGATCGTACAACCGAGTCAGATCCCGACGGTCCTTCAATATAGCCGGCTTGAGCGACTCCCGGGCAATTATCACCTTTTCTACCGCGGTAACAAGGAAATTGCGCTCTTAGTTTATCATCGCGGGTAAATCAGCTTACTGCAGCCTGCGAAACTGGGCCACGAGACGATCAGCCTCTAACAATTTAGGCTCCAGAAGCGCAGCCAGTTCCCCTCCACCAGGGAGTGTCCTAAGGATATTGATCTGGCCACCGGCGCATTGACGGGCCAGAGTAAAGGGAGTCCCCCTTTCCACAGCTGCCTCGATCCTACTCTTCAGGTGGCGGTAGAAACTGTCGACCATATACCGGGACACTTCATCCAAAATCTCTGTAGAGGACGGCGTCAAAGGGTGTGTGGCAGGCAGTACCGAAGGAGTAGCCGCAGAAGTTGCCGCCCCCCGCCACCAAGGAAGCAAATTCTGTTCGGAAAGATGCTTGAATAGCGGCTAGCTCCTCTTACGCCACCCGAAGAGCCTGGATGCTCAGCAGGGCGGAAAGGTTAACCCTTGAAACTATATTCGCAGAAGAGGGCGCAGGAAGCATCGTCCCTTGTCCCAGATGTACTGTTACCTGGGCTCCCGAACTGGATCCAGATGGAGGCCCCTCAATACAAGGAGGACGCACGTGTGCTTCCGTCAGATCCCCTCCGGTAGGGTCTGCCCCAGCAATGTCCGTCACCGGCAATAAAGGGTTGGGACCTGAACATCCAAAGCAACCATTAATCGACGTAACCCGAAGGATAGGATGACGGAGTAAATAGGCTTATTCACAAGTTAAGGTTTGACTTGTATTACCAGGGGAAGAGCATGGAGGTTGCGGTTCGTTCACAGCTGGCGTAGTTTCCCCACCCGCTACTTCCGATCCGAATTCAACTGGTTTCTCTGTCACGGCCATCCTTGAAATGGAGCCAGCCAGGACAGTGTCATCCTGTTGAAGTTCAGATGTCTCAGGGACGGGCGCAGTAAAACCCCCATCCCCCTGAGTTGAGGTCCCAGCAAGGTAAGACTCCTCGACCACCTCCGGAAGAACCCCAGCAACAATGATAGCAGTGCACACATCACTGACCAAATAGGACAGGACCGGATCAACCTCGGCAATCGGGTCCTGAGAGGCGAACTCATCTGACGTCTATAAAGAGCAAAAGGAAAAAACAATTAGACCATAACATAGAAGAAGAAAAAAGGAGGTAGTTGAAACTCAAATCACCACAGAAACAATGTCAACATCATCAATAAACAGCCTGCGACGTCTTACCGCAGCATGCTTTGTGGAGTAGGTTCGTCCATCAGCGGTAATCACGCGCCTGCTTCGCTTACGCGAAGGGTCAGGCACAGCAGATGGTTGATCCTCCACCACCTCGTCAGCCCAAGTAGGCGGCTGACCTGCCACCCTTTCATCTGGCATAATAGGGGGCTGATTCCCAACTTTCTCGTCCGAAGAATGCGACGAGTCATCGGCGTCTTATTCATCATCCTCCTCGTCCGCCATAGTGGACTCTGAGTCCGGCACAGGAACCCTGTTCGCCCCTTCCTTCCTCTTCTTGGATCCCTCTGGCTTCTCAGCCAAACTAGTGCCAGCAATGAAGCTAGTATTTATATCAAAGTTGACAGGAGGCTTGCTCGCTGCAACATGATAAAGGGTCGCTATGTACAAAATATCCCCTGCCGTCTTGGCATCGGGGACAGAGAAGCTGGCCCGGGTATGGATCGCATTGTAATAATGCCAAGCCCGGACGCCATCGAGTACACTGTCCTCAAAGCTCAAGCAAGCGCTAGGACAGTCTAGGAACAATTGACTATACCCGAATTGACGGGAAAATCTACTGGGCAAATAAGGCTCCAGGTATACGTTATTTGGGTAACGATATACCAGGTGCGCAGGGCAGATGTTGTGCAGCCAAAGAAGCATCTTCTCAAATAAAAGTTGGGGAGGATCAATGCCGTCAACATGTACTCCCCTCACTTCTCTAAGGGTAAATTGAGGAAGAGAGACAAAGAACTCAGGCCCGTCAACTCTCGCCAACGTCCTCCGGCAGGCCGGTATGGTATCGTGCTTCCAAAGCTGATGACGGTATCGAAAAAGGAAGGCATCATCAGCAGTAACATCTTTTTCAGTTCCTGGCCTCATCAACGACCGATAGTGCATTAATAACCACCCCATGAGGTAATGGTATGGAAGTTCTATCCGCTCAAAACACAGCGTTGTCTCACGAGCAATAACCTTAGACGAAAACGCGCGGAGGCCATGGTGTATACTACACACCATGGCCGGAAGAAGGGCTAATCTGATTTTGAAGACCAGCTTCACCGCCGGGAGAATGAAGTGATGGCTGATCCTTTCAGTAGAACCCGTCCCTCCCGAGACTACGCAATTCCGTAGCCATATCATCAAAAACCTGGCCAAGAGTGCTTTGTCAGACATCTCCTGGGTACCGTAGTAGAAATAACTGAAGGAGTCGGTGCGACTCCCGAACATGTCACGGGTGGACCTCGACTTTTTGACCTTTAACATCATGTCCTTTACCTCCTTCGAGGTTTGAGGACCTCGAAACGACACCCGACCTGAAGGACGTAACTTGAAAAGATACGTGACCCAGGTCGTGGTATGTGGGGCGGTCCCTTCAGAGCTATTTTCTTTCTTAATAGCAGTCTGGTGGCAGATGCTATGATGGCACAGCAGTTCTCGGTACACAGCGACAAAACCAGGAAATCGTCGATCCAGGTCATCGAATTCCTCGTTCGTCGGGGTATATACTTCAAAGGCCTCGCCTCCCCACGACAGCTTAGAAACAGCATGCATCTCATGGAGAGCAAGTCCCAACTCTCCCCCGGGCACGAAGAAAGTCCCTGTACGCCGGTTATACAGCTCCAAAAGGGCCATGAACAAAGGCTTATTAATAGGCAACCCGTAACAGGTGCCTGGACGGCGTAGTAAAGGTCAATTTCTCGAAGGGATTCTCCATAATTTCTCAAGATCCATGAGGTAAGATTGGCCAATATAGGAATGGCGTTTATCCAATTCAGCAGCGACAACCTGCCCACAGGATAAGAACCCTTGCGAGCGAGCTAATTCAGAAAAGTATCATCTCGAGTGAAAGTAAAGTTAGGACCAGTCATGTTTACAAAAGTGCCAGGGAGCAGCCCCATCACACTCCGACTAACTGAATCCTTGCCCGCACATACTGAACCCGTACGCCTGTTGTAGTGGATGTTGCCCACAAACATTCCCGATCGGGTGGGAGTCAGGGAGCCCACCATTGTCCTACCCAACGGTACCATGTTAAACCACGAGAGAGGATAATGCTGCTCCATCTCGGGGATATGGATCTCCACCCCGTCTACAGAAAAATCCCAGTTCTCAGAAACATCCAGCAATCGAGAGTTCTTTATGGAAAAGGCATCCACAAAGAGAAAAGCCGGTTTCAGATATTCTCCGTCTAGCTTCCCCGAATTCATCATGGAACAAAGAAAGTAGAAAGGCTGGTTGTTGATGACAGCCACCCTCTCCCTAGGTTCATTAGTGGGAAGCTGATCCGTTATATGTCGGATTAAGCCGTCGAGCCTCACGCCCATGACAAACTGAGCTGAACCCACAAGAAGCTCTCCTGCTGGGTTGGCTGGGAGGTTCACTGAAAAAGGACAAAAAGAAATAGGAATAAAAGATGGTTACTGTACTCAAGTTCCTGCGAGCCTATGCAGCTCGGATCAAACGAAGCCCTATGTGGCTCAATTTCAATTGGGTTCCAGGTGGCACGGCCCCAAGGGAGCTTATGTGGTTCGGCCAACACAGCCTCATGCGGCCCAGAGCAATCAGGAATTCCATATAACATTGGTTCGATAGCTTATGCAGATCAATTAAACATATGCGGTTCTAAGCAGAAGAGCTTTTGCGGCGCTAAATGCTCTGCGGATCAGTCTGTCAGAAGCTTATGCGGCTCCATTCAAAGGAGACTTCATACGGTTTATATCCAGTGACTCAAATCCTTCTCATGTGGCTCAAACATAGGGCATCTCCTATACGGCTCGGATATGAGAGGGTCATGCAGCCCATACAGCATATGCGGCTCTATCATAGTGGAACTTGGGTGAAGGCTTGTGCATAAATATACAACAGAGCCATGGATTCTTAGGATTCAAAGTATCCAAATACAACCCTTACCATTAAGGGCAGGACGGACATCAGGGTGCACTTCGGGCACGACGGCTGACAAGGAAGCTGCCTTCTTGCCCTTCGCAGCAGATGAGGTGACCTTAGAGGATTTGGGAGCCATGATCGACGATCGGAGAAAGGAAATGAGGGAAGAAAAGCGAGACAACAATAGTTGGAACGAAAGAGGAAGCAAAGAAATCCCTCCGACTGAACCCATCCTTATTTATAAACAAGAGCAAGACGTTTCGATTCCCGTGCGTACACGAAGACCGACCCAACGGTTACCGAGGAAAGCTGCCTAAAATAAAGGCCAAACCCCTGGGATCTCGCACCAAAAAGTGGCCTTTAAGACTGACAGCAAATCAACAGCATTTTTAATGCAAAAGATTGCCATACGTGGCAATAATGACGTGGCAAAGAGCTCATGCGGCTCAAACGACCATGCGGCTGAAAGAACTCTGCGGCTCGAAAGTTTATGCGGCTGAAACTTCCATGCGGCCAAGACATCTATGCGGCTAGGACCTTATATGCGGCTAGAAAGAGCTTCCATACGGCCATGCTTCTAATTCAAAGTATTTTAATTTTGCAAATTGAAAATTTTAAAGGGGGTCTTATAGAAGCATGGAAAATAATAAAGAAAGAGCCATGCGGCTAGGAAACCCCATGCGGTTCAGAAAACCCATGCGGCTCAGAAGACCCATGCGGCTCAACGAGTCTATGCGGCTCTGTGATCTCCATGCGGCTCAAGAAGAGAAGACACATGGCTTGCAAACAGTTCTCCCCTCCGCCATATACTGTATTAATTACTTTGACGGCTGACCGCTCTGACGAAACGACAGGCCTGACATAAGGAGGCAATTATGACTCTATCATAATGACAGAATCCGAGGAAATTAAAAAAAGCTCTGGCACAACCCCCCCGAGATCTAGAAAACACCACGCAGCCTAGACACGTGGACAGCCATATACGGCTCGAGCGGAGACCCCCCCATGCGGCTCAGGTTGAAGTTGCCCTATGCGGCACAGATCGAAACAGCCCTATGCGGCTAAAGCAGATGCAGCCCTATGCGGCTCACAAGGATTATCTCCATGCGGCTCACTACCTATTGTATGGTCTAGATTATCATATGGTTCGAAGATTCGGAGGCCACTCCCCAGACAGCCCTGACACATGGCCACGCTTATGCGGCTCAATCCTTATACGGCTCAGTGACTCCTGGGACACGTGTCATAAAGCCAATCAATTTCACAGATTTACTACAATCAAAGATTGGGTCAAATCCCAATAATCTGGACACATGGCAGGAGAATAAATTAAACTTATTCATTCAGATTCGCAGACATCAGCAAATCATCATCACGAAGATTTATTCCAATCAGCATTAATTACTGAGAGGATTTGGCACAATCCATATCAATGGCCCAGATCCATTACACTCAAAATTAATGGCCCAGATTGATCAATCAACAGGCCGCCGCCACTTTAAGGGACAATCATTGTAAACCCTAATGATGTCCCCCCATTCTTATAAATAGCAGGATGCCATTCCCTTGTAACATATACATACGCATGCATACATACAGGGAGAGACCACTTTTCGAGATCAGAGAGAGCACCACATACTTGGAGAGAAAAAGCCGAGAGAGAGCAAAGAGAGCATTTTTTCAACGCCAAGCAATCTTCTGGAGCCAAGGCTACATACCGATCGTCCAAGGAGTAAGACAGAGCTGCCGTAGCTTTCTCGAGCCTCTATCTTCACCCCCCCAGAATCAAAAATAAACAGTTGTACTTAGATTGCTATACCTAGGCTTTTGTCCCTAGGCTTTCTTTGTACAAGCGAGTTTGTAACCTGAAGTAAAAGTCCAGTCCTCCGATAATTGTTCTGCTCTTTTATATTTCATGGCAGACAACGAGTAGGGCACATTTCCAGCACACAGTCACGTGTTGTATTTTTCATAAACGAACATTCGACCTGGATAATCGGATGGTCTGCAGGGCTTGTGGCTGTTGGGATAATCTCATTGCATCTTGCTAGTATCTAGACTTGTGATAACCCTAGTTAGTTAAAATTATCAAGCCGTACTCTTTATTGGCCGTGATTGATTGGATGGAGTTTATTCCAGCTTAGTCTTATCCTGATTCTGTACAAGAATGTGACATGACATGATTATTGATGCTTGCCTTAACAATAACGATCGGGGGTCCAGTTCTGTTCAGGCGAAGGGTTACAACCCTGGTCCTTGTTTGGTTTAAGGGTTATAACCTGGCTCCCAGAGTAGTTCTGTGTCCTCTCTTTATTTATTATCTTATTTCAACCCCATGTCATGTTCGTCATGTTTTACCTTACCTTAATACCATGATTATTTATACTGGCCTTAGCAATAAAGATCAGGGGTCCAGTTCTGTTCAGGAGAGGGATTACAATCCCGGTCCTTGTTTGGTTTAAGGGTTGTAACCTGGCTCCCGGGGCAGTTCTGTGTCCTCTCTTCGTTTATTGTCTTCACTGTACCAATAGTATTTGAGATGGGTTTCTATTTAGGTGAAGGGCTGCTACCCCAGTCCTTGTTTGGTTTAAGGGTTGGGACCTGGCTACTTGAATGGTTTCTTCGTACTCAGTTTACTATTGTTATCTCTATTATTATCAGTTCTTTATTTATTATTTACCTTTAATATTCTATTATGATATGCTAGTTTTAGTTCCTAAGTAAAGCCTTCTTTGTGGCACTTGCTCTTTCTGGGGTCTGATCCAGCTGGTTTTGTGTGGCCAGATATCGGAGCAGCACAAGAAGATCCACCTGTCTTCCAGCCAGATGGTGAGCAGCACCTGAAGATCCACCTGTCTTCCAGCCAGATGGTGAGCAGCACCAGAAGATCCACCTGTCTTTCAGCCAGATGGTGACCACCAGGTGTATCCCTGGCAATGAAAGGGTTTCTTTTTGTCCTCCCACTTTATTGTAAAAAAATTATTCTTTTGAGACGTTTAGCCGGTGAGCACGTGTTAGCTCGTATTGCACCTTTATTTACTATCTGCCTACGGGCTGTAACATGATTGACAGATCCTAGGGTTGATCATGTATGACAGAACACTTGCTAGTCTTGACATTTATATGACTAGCTTCATGATCATCCAATATGTAATATATGGGATGCCTTGCTATTATATATTTGGTGCTCTGACATCTTGTACCTATTATTGCTTGCTTGAGATTGAGACAATAGGCTTGTTCATGACCATAGGAGACTGTTGGCTTGTAGTTAAACCCTCATGTATCTAGACAGCCATGACCGTATAGCGAGGTGGGTTGCACTTCAATATATGTAGCTGGTTATGTACGCCCCCGTTCTCCAATATTCTGGTTCTGGGGAGTTACATGGTTTTAGTGGTGGCCCATTCAGGTCTTGTAAATCAGGATATGTGAGGATTTATCGAATAGATGTCTCAATCAGTACTCGCCCTTGATCTCTGTTCGTATCTTCTGAATCCCTGTAATCTTGACCTGATCACATGCTTGTATCGTTGATCTGTCCTGGTCCTTCCTTATTGTTCCCTATGTCGTCTTTTTCAGTAGCATTATTCCTGGACCTGCCGATCAGCAAGGCGGAGCACCTCCTGCGGACCAGCAGCAACATGGAGATTAAGCCAACATTCAGGAGTAGCCTCCAGAGTCATACCTGCTGGAGGAGAGCCACCAGTTCAGCCCGTCCAGCCTGCAGAGCCTGATGATGGCACTTTGGTGGGTCTCATCAGGTCACTATTAGCCTTCCAGGATCGTCGAGGAGATGTCTTACATCAGGCGGTGGCAGACGCTTTGGCCAGAGGAGGTCATCAGGGTAATAGCGCGGCCAACAGCTTCAAGCGCTTGAACCCTCCCTTCTTCGACGGCAGTGAAGATGTAATCGCTGCAGATGCATGGCTTCAGGACACAGAGGCGATTCTAGAAGCAGCCAGGACTCCAGAGAACGAGAAGGTGATCGTGGTGTACAGTTATTGGATCTTGCCCGCAGCTGGTGGGTGGCGCAGGCCGTTGGATTAGTGGCCCCTATTGCCTGGGCAGTATTCAGGAAAAGATTCCAGAACAAGTACTTCGATGCTCTAGCTCGGTACGATCTATAGACGAGGTTCACCAATCTGAAGTAGATGGGCATGACGGTCGATGGATATGCGACCGAGTTCTCCAGGCTTAGTCGTTTCGCTCCTACCTTGGCGGTGACCGAGTTCGATAGAGCCTAGCAGTTCCAGCAGGGGCTCCACCTAGAGATTTTATTGGCGGTGGAGCAGTTTGAGCATCAGACTTTTGATACAGTGTTGAGAGCAGCCCGAAGGCATGAGTATACCTCCCAAAGGATTATGGATAGGACCGGAGGTCGAAAGCAATCTCACGGTCAGATGAATCAGTCATCAGCACTAGCCCCGACAGCCAAGGCTTTGACCATTGGAGCTCTGAGGCGGGCGACCTCAGTAACGTCGGTTCAGCATTCCACCCCGACGCACCCTCAACAGCAGATGCAGAAGCAGTCTTTCATAGTGGGATGTTCACACTGCGGGAAGCCAGGGCTTGTGGTATCAGAATGTCGCAGAGCACAGTATTTGTGCTTGGTTTGTGGTACCCCGGACCACAGGGTTGGGAACTGCCCGAACAAGGGGAGTTCATCGGCCTTCTCTAGCCCTTCAATTAGAGGACCAGCACCAGTCTAGCAGCAGCAGCAGCTGCAGTACCCGTTCCCAAAGCCATTGCCGACGTAGGTCCAGGCATTCCAGCAGCAGAGGCCGCAGCAGTATACCTAAGCCCAAGCCCTGATCTAGAGCAGACAGAGAAATTTTAGCAGAGGGGACCCGCACCCAGAGGACATGGTCAAGTGATGGCCTTGACCATGGGAGAAGAAGGATTAGCACCAGGAGAGGTAGTGGCAGGTACTATTCTCATCAACACCTTTCCAGCTTCAGTATTATTTGACTCTGATGCATCGCATTCATTTATGTCTGTACGATTTACGACACGGATAGGACTGGAGCCCGAGTCATTATAAGTAAGGCTCAATATACTTACTGGTAACGGACTTGGGAAGGAGATAGAGTGTTTTTCTCATGTCGCATCATAGTTAGCGGTAGAGAATTCTTCGCTAGATTGATAGAGTTCCCGATGGCCGATTATGATGTGGTCTTAGGGATGGATTGGTTGAGGGACCAGTATACTAGGATAGACTGCCACGTTGGCAGGGTTATTTTTAGCATTCCAGGCGAGCCGGAGTTTTCCTTCTCCCGGGACGAAGTTGAACCTTCTCCTCCAGTGTTGCGGATGGCAGTAACAGTAGTACAGTTACCTCGTATAGTCAAAGAGTTTCTAGATGTTTTTCCAGAAGAGCTTCCAGGGATGCCGCCAGAGCGAGAGATCGAGTTTACCATCGACTTGATTCCCGGGACAGCCCCAGTGTCAAAGAGAGTCTACAGGATGGCGCCGTCAGAGCTAGAGATATTGTACAAGATGATTGAAGAACTCAGAACCAAGGGATTCATTCGTGCTAGTGGATCGCCTTGGGGAGCCCCGATGCTTCTTGTAAAAAAGAAGGATGGTACGTCCAGATTATGTATAGATTATCGTACCTTGAACTCGGTGACAATCAAGAACAGATACCCTCTCCCGAGGATAGATGACTTGTTTGATCAACTCAAGGGGGCAGCAGTATTCTCGAAGGTCGACTTGCGATCAGGATACCATCAGATCAGAGTCAGAGAACATGACATCCCGAAGACAGCTTTTAGATCGAGATATGGGCATTGGGAGTTCCTTGTGATGCCATTTGGAGAAACCAATACGCCGGCAGTATTCATGGACCTCATGAATCGTATCTTTATGCCTTATTTGGATCAGTTCATGATCGTGTTCCTAGACAACATCCTAGTCTACAACAAGAGTGAGGCGGAGCATGAGCAGCATCTCCGTGTGGTTCTTCAGATTCTCAGAGAGCACCAATTGTATGCCAAGTTCAGTAAATACGAGTTCTGGCTCGATCGCATTTCGTACTTGGGTCATATCATCACCCGAGGAGGAGTTGAAGTAGATCCCCAGAAGATCGTGGCCATTGAAACATGGCCGATACCTAGCACAGTGACAAAAATTCACAGTTTTCTTGGCTTGGCCGACTACTATCGGCGATTTGTTTCAGACTTTACTCAAATTTCAGCGCCATTGACCCAGTTGACCCGCAAAGATGTGCAGTTTGCTTGGACAGCAGAGTGCCAAGATTCTTTTGAGAGGTTGAAGCAAGGCTTGATGACGGCTCCTATTCTCATGCTTCCAGATGGAACCGGAGGATTCTCAGTGTATTGTGATGCTTCGGGCAGATGTTTAGGATGTGTTCTGATGCAGCATGTGAAGGTAATAGCTTATGCGTCACGACAATTTCGTGATCATGAGAGGAATTACCCAACCCATGACTTGGAGCTGGCAGCAGTAGTATTTGCACTTAAGCTTTGGAGGCACTACTTGTATGGAGATAGGGTTAAGATTTTCACCGACCACAAGAGTCTGAAGTATGTGTTCATCCAGAAGGATCTCAACATGTGTCAGAGGAGATGGCTAGAGCTGCTTGTGGATTATGACATTAACTTGCAGTATCATCCGGGGAAGGCCAACGTTGTTACATATGCATTGAGCATGAGAGCTGGAGTTTATTTTCTCACAGCGCAGCCGGAGTTATTAGCCGATCTTCAGAAGATGGGAATAGAAGTTGTCCTTCCTACCAATGTGGCATTGATGGCCAGCATGCAGGTTCAGTCTAACATAGTTGAGAGGATCCAGATGGCACAGTCAGCAGATTCTAAGCTTTAGCGGCTCAGAGCAGAGTGTGAGACGGGACGAAGACCAGAATTATGCATTCATGAAGACGGTATACTTCGACGTGGTAAGCGTCTTTGTGTACCCAGTGGAGACATCAGACAGGAGATCATGGCAGAGGCCCACAGTTCGCAGTATTCCATTCATTCCGATGGCACGAAGATGTACCGTGATATCCGCCAGCACTTTTGGTGGAATGGCATGAAGAGGGAGATAGCCCGGTTTGTCTCTCGTTGTTTAGTCTGCCAATAAGTTAATGCTAATATCAGAGACCAGCTGGACTACTTCAACCATTGCCAATTCCAGAGTGGAAATGGGAGCACATAACCATAGATTTTGTGACTGGATTGCCTAGATCTCCGGCTGGCAGAGACGCTATTTGGGTTGTCATAGACAGGCTCACGAAGGTGGCTCACTTTCTTCCGTTCATAGTTGCTCAGTCGACGACTCAGCTAGTGGAGATGTATCTTCGGTAGATTGTCAGATTGAATGGTGTACCAGTCAGTATCACCTCGGACAAAGATTCCAGATTTATGTCGCAGTTTTGGCATAGCCTGCAAGAGAGTTTGGGGACTCGCCTCCAGTTCAGCTCAGCGTATCACCCACAGACAGATGGTCAGTCAGAGCGTACCAGACAAAACTTGGAAGATATGTTGAGTTCTTGTACACTCGACTTCGGTGGTTCGTAGGAAGATCACCTGCACCTGGTAGAGTTCTCGTACAACAACTATTTCCAAGCTAGTATCCAGATGGCACCGTTCGAGGCACTATATGGTAGGAAGTGTCGATCCCCGCTAGCATGGGACGATCTCGGAGAGAGGCAGATGCTCGGTCCTGAAATGATTGCTCAGACCGTTGAGGTGGTCAGGAGAGTCAGAGATCATCTTCGAGTTGCCCAAGATCGCCAGCGTCATTGGGCCGATTCTCATCGACGCCCTCTTGAGTTTTTTGTCGGCGACCATGTATTCCTGAAGATTTTGCCTAATCGTGGCGTCATTCATTTCGGCGTACGGGGAAAGCTTAGTCCTAGGTATATAGGGCCATTTGACATTCTAGAGCGAGTAGGAGATGTATCATATCGTCTCGCTCTTCCACCATCGCTACGTGAGTGTAGAAGCATGGAAAATATTAGAATAATGATCCATGCGGCTCAGGAGTAAGAAGCTTATACGGCTCACACAGGAGCGGCCCTATGCGGTTCAAAGAATACTCTCAATCGCATGCGGCTCGGGAGCGTATGTGGTTCAGCAAGGCATATGCGGCTCGATGGATCCTTCCCTACAGCTGGTCGTTTGGGGGTGGCCTCATTTAATGCTCTGACACGACTTGGAGACTGTGACTGCTCTGACATAAAGTGTCATAATGGCTCTGCCATAATGACAGACTTTTCGGGAAAGGAAGAAGATCTCTGACCCGAACCGTCAGAAATCCTAGGTTGCCAGGTGGCAATTCTCATGCGGCTTAAATGGAAAACAGCTCCATGCGGCTCACGAAGAAGTCACTCCATATGGTTAGCAGAAATCAGCCATATGCGGCCCACCGAGAGCTCAATCCCTGCGACTCAATACAATGCTAGCTCATGCGACTCGCAAAGACTATGCATATGCGGCTCACGGAAGGTTCGTCTCCCTGCGGCTCGATGAGGCATTGTCTCATACGGCTCAGGAAGAGTATCTCTCTGCGGTTCGAGGATAGTCAATCCTATGCGGCTCTGACAGGACTCACAATTAGGACACGTGGCATGGGATCAATAAGAGATTTAACCGAATCTCAACAAATATATTTGACATCATCGTCATAATTACTGAGATCAGGGCATATCATTTATCATCAAGCTAATGGGACACGTGGCGAGCAATCAGACATTAGCATAATCAATCACAAGGATTTAAAGCAGCTAGTATTAATTGCTCATGAGATACGATGCTATCCGCACTAATGGCCGAGATTCACTATAATCAGGATCAAGGGTTCAGATAGAATGAAGGAGTGCCGACATTCGAAACAGATAATCATTAGCAAACCCTAATGATCACCCCTCCACTCTTATAAATAGCCAGCATCATTCCCTTGAAAAAAAAAGAAAGGAGAAGAGAAGAGAGGGAGAGGTCGGCACCAAAAGAAATAAGAAGAGAGAGATCTACACAGAGAGAGCTCCCCCTTGATAATCACAGAGAGAGAGAGAAGCCAGAAGAGCAATCCGAGGAGAGTAAGAAGAGCGTTTCTTCGTCAACGCCAAGCAGATCTTCCCCGAGCCAAGGCTGCATACTGATCATCCAAGGAGTAAGGCAGAGCGACCGTCGCTTTCCCGAGCCTCTATCGTCACCCCCCATAATCAAAAATAAACAATCGTACTTAGTCTGCTGTACCTAGGTTTTCGTCCCTAGGCTTTCTTTGTACGAGCGAGTTTGTATTGTGAGTCTAAGTTCAGTCCTCCGATAATTGTTCTGTTCTTTTACAATCAATAGCAAACACGATGGCGACTCTGCTGGGGACTAACTTCTCCACGGCTGAGGAGTTGGTGACGCAATCAGATGCAGCCAAACTTGGCTCCACACAAAAGAAGATGGTCGTCCGCTTCGACCAACAGGCGTTCGAAGAGATGCTCTCTGAAGACAGCACTGGCCCGGCCCAGAAGCGCACCCGCACCACGAAGGCTCGCAAAGAATGGAGACCGAAGTCATTTGCTCCTCCTCAAGCCCTCGATGGGATGCCCTCTATTGCTCAAGACGGCGAGAAGGATTCTCCTGCGGTCCCACTTCAGATCGTAGACAACTCTGTTGTCCCCAAGTCCGCAGAAGAAAACATTATGATGCTGGACTTGCAGGGACAAAGAGGGACTCTACGCGGACCGAACCGCAGAAGAGTATTAGCCGCAAGGAGAAAGCCCATGCGGCTACATCCGCCAACCGTATGAAGAAAACTCATGCGGCTACTTCTATCAGCCGCATAACTTATGCGACTACAGTTCCCAACAATATGAACGAGACTCATGCGGCCAGTAAAGTCAATCGTTTGCAGAAAACCCATGCGGCCACAGATGCCAACCGCATGCGGCCAGCCTGCACGGTCGTGACCCCTAGCCGTATAAGAACTCGTCCGACGACAGGAGACAACCGCATGCAGACAGCCTGCACGGTTTCCGCTCCCAGCCGCATAGCATCTGCTCCATGCTCCTCTCGATCAGTTTTCGACCGTCTCTCGTACGGTCCGAACCCTGATGACTCTCTGGATGATAAGCCAGACTCTGTGATGTTCAACTTGGACTCTTCCTATTATGCACCCACAAGTGTTAGAAAGAAGAAGTCTAGGGCAGTGCGGGCTCATCAAGCCCAGACAGCTGCCCCAACCTCTGACTATCAGGGCGTCCCGCTGATTATCACACGGGCCTCTGATGGGAAGTTGTACAGAACCGCTCAAGTCCAATCCCCGGCGGCGAACGGACAGAGTGGTTCCTCTGACCTGCGTGAGTCGATCCTCCACAAACGCAAGGAAAGAGAAGGGGCCTCGGCGTGCAAAGAATCCCCACATGGACGTCACTGCACCGAGATCATCGTCAACTGCTGCTGCAACAATGCGACAGTGAAGGAAGATCGTCCGTCCGTCTTCCACAGACTACAGCACCCGAACTCAGAAGATGAGGCACCTCCTGTTGTCTCCTGTAATTCTGCTCAGAAGGTCCCCACCGAGGGGAGAGGGAAGAAGACAAGCATCTCCAGTCCAAAGATATCAGCCACTACAGCTAAGAAATTGTCGGCTCTAAACGGTTGCCATCCACTGGAGTATACCAACACACCCGTTCGAAGACAAAATCTGCTGCAACAGGAGACTCATCGTCCCCGACCCTGGGGGTCGTAGGAGCTGGGGTAGTACTTCTCCGAACGTCCACAATAATCCAATGTTTCAAGGAGACGAACCCCGAGAAACAACCCTCCCATCGGGTACAACAGATGCTGATGTCCCCGAGGACATCCATGATTCTCTAGACGAAGCAAGCTCCGAAGCTGGGGGTAGTGTTCCTTCCGAGTCCGAACCTGAAGAGAACATCCCCACATATCCAGATGATTTTTCGACGCATGGGTACGACTCGGAGGGTACATCCTCCACCACTCCCTCCGTCACTCCTCATGTGAAGACGGTATTCATGACAGACAGCAATCAAGGCGATTCCAGCGATCGCCAGCGTATCGACACGTTGGAGGCCATATTGCATGCCTTGGTCAAGTCTGTAGACGAGATCAAAGCGGCACTTCCTACTCTGCAGGGAGTGACACCTGGCCAGACAAGCACGGGTCCCGCAATTAACGTAGATTCAAATTCAGCGGTGCCAAACTAGGGATAATCTCCCGAGATAACGGCCCCTACCGCGACAGATGAGGCCCGAGAAGTAAGAAGAGAGGTTCAGGAGCTCCGAGCAATGTTCCATGCCCGAGAAAATTCTCAAGAACTCAGAATACGGCAACCATATCCTGCTGAATGGAGGGATGTTCCCTTTCCGCCAAGATATAAGCCATTCAATATCAACCCATGATGGCAAGACTTCAGCAAGTCGATACATCACTTACTTTGAGGTCACTACCGACCATCGCCCCATGATGACGCTATCCTCACGCGGTTATTTCATTGGGGCACTGGAAGGAGTCGCCTTCGATTGGTACCGCAACCTGCCAGACAATTGCATCCATCCTTCGCTGGCTTCAAACACTTGTTCTTGGAGAGATTCTATGAGGTAGGACAGGACGTGACGATGTCTACCCTCATGGACGTCGTTCAAGGAGAGAAAGAACTGACGAGAAATTACATTGAGCGGTTTCGTCAAA
>JANAVB010015400.1:10456685-10631685 GCA_029216955.1 Iris pallida
TGTCATTTTTGCCGCGTGATTGTGCCATCGGGCTCGCCGAGGACTCGCTGTGGAGGGGAGAAGGAAGGAGAAGAGAGGAGGAAGAAGATGGAAGGAGGAATAGTTTAGGGTTTGGGTTTGATGGAGTCTCTCTCTCTCTCTATATATATATATATATAATATATTATATAGATATATATTATATTTTTTTTTTTTTTTTTTTTTTTTTTTTTTTTTTATATATATATATATATATATGAAGTAGAGGGGGTTGGCTATAGCTTAAGTTGCTGTTGTGGTTATATATATATATATATATATTAATATTATATATATATATATTATAATATATATATATATATATATATATATAAATATATATATATATAATATATGAAGTAGAGGGGGTTGGCTATAGCTTAAGTTGCTGTTGTGGCTTATATGGGGTCGGGCTCCCCCTCCCCTTGCTAACGCAGCTAATCTTATCCATCCCAATTTTTAATATATTTAAACACATGTACATATATATAAATTTATTTTGACAATAAAAAAAAAACCAATCTTGGTGGACTTATACCACACTCCCTTATCCGGGTCCATTAATTTTACAAATATTGTAAAATATTATAATAATAAAATACCAATAATTGCACAAATAACTAAATAATTAGAAATTGTACATAAAATTCTAAAGTAATTTAGGAAATATTTCTACGTACGTAAAATATGTCTACATGGCCACCTTGGTCCCACTTCATGCCTACATGGGCTTAAATTTGGTTCGGGCCCAATTCGAGCTAGTTTGGACAAACCGGATTATCTAAAAAATCAATATAATAAATAATATTTAATTAAAATAATTTAAATGGGTCAATTCACAACTTGGTCTCGTTTTCCTAGTTTGGACATCACTATGGCTAGGCTTCCCCTAGCGTGGCTAGTACACTAGTCAAGGTACACTGCTACATCTTTCGTGCCAAAATTCATGGTCGTCTTGTGCTCTAAATCTCAACAATGGCTAAGGTCACCTTTAATAATTAATAAAAAACTATAAATTGCATAAATTCATTTTTAAGTCTTTTTAAAATTAAAAAATTCAAAAATTTAGGGGTTTTACAACATCTAACATTTCACAAAAAATTAACCAATTGTTTTAATTCTCCTAAAAGCATAGATTTAATGAACCTCCGGGAGTATCTATCATTTATCATTATATTTTTTAAAAGAACATCAATGAATTCAACAACCGTTCATTGCTTATTAACCATTGCCCAAGCGTTTGGGTACTGTGTTATTTCTACTCAATCTGATTAAGTATTTCAATCGTCTATATTTTCTATGCACCTATTTTATATTGTTATTTCTGGAGTTGTAAGAGATCCATAAGTGCACTTCATATATAGATGAACTTCGAATTTTTATCTACTTAACCAGGTACAGGTTTAGAAAAATTAGTTACTCGCCCATCTGTTCGTTTTTAGAATCTCCATGGATCATACCTTTTATGTATTGTTGGGTTGATCAGAGAGAACCCCCCCCCCTACCCCTCTTGAGATATGCTTTCATCTATTCTCTTTGTTTTATTTATGCTTTCAACTGCTCTCTTGTATTATATGGATTCATAATAACTCCAACGCTATAATAGGTAGCTTCAAAATTTTTTATTGGGCTCGAGTTTGATGGATTAGGTGTTTGCTCGACATAATAATAGCCTATTTGTTCTGTTTATGGTGGATATATGAATGCCAGTGGAACTTGTTATATTTTTTTATACATTATAGAGTTGAAAATTTTCCAATACCTTTAGTTTCTCACGGTAATTTTGTATTCTCTTAGTGCAGCCAATGAGTATGGTACTTCCTGGTGTCGTTGGATTCAAATTATCTTGGAAACTGAAGAACAGTGTCACTGCGACCGACTTGGATTTTTTTCTGTTTGGATATCTGTATAACTGAATGTTGGATGCTAGTAATCTTATCTGTTAATGTAATAGATTTTCTTATGTAATAGACTTTGTTGTTGTTCTCAATATTACTTTCTATTGAGACTTTGTATGAATTTGAGATATTTCAATATATATTATTGTTGGTACATTAAAGTTCTATTATCTGTGAAATTGGTTTTGGTTAATTATATGAATATTAATTTATATTTCATATATTTTGATGATATTTTGAAGGTATTTAAAAGGTGTCATTGAAGTGAGTTAGATGACACATATAAGGTATTGTGACATCAATGATATTTATGATTTAGATGTTTAGATTACACAAAAAAGTATTGTGGATAATTTCATAACATTAAGACGACAACAGTAGACTATCGTAAAATAAGCATTAAACGACATTCAAAAACTGTCGTCATAAACTTATTACATGACATTTTTTTTATGTCGTTGAAAGTCAAAAACATTACGATGACACTTACCAGGTGTCATTGGAAAATGTTAAGATGACACCAGAACCATGTCAGGAAAAAATTAATACACGACACTCAGAAAGTGTCATCATAAACGTATTACATGGCACTTCTGAAGTGCCTTTAAAAAGAAAAGACTTTCTATGACACCCCCTCTAGACAGCACCAAAAAAGTGCCATGGAAAGTCATTAACGACACTTTTCGAGTGTCGCTAAAATACTTTTTTGTTGTAGTGTCCTGTCTATTGTTCATTACATTACTATGCCATAGTTTATTCTCTTATCATGTATTTTATGACTAATCTTTGCCGTATAGTCATTATCATATATTTGGAACTACACTCAATGAATAGTACTCGTTCCATCCTGACTGAGTAAACATTTTAGGTGATTATAATGAGGACGGGTTCCCTAATCATTACGGTCCATACATGGGAGATGTAACTGAGCCTGACCTTGCCTTTCAAGAAGAGTTTGCAACATCTGACCTTGCTACGAATGTTTAGTTAGATTTGTTCTAGTTTGAGCCGGATTAGTCTCCGAATTTTAGTTGACATTGATATTTGACATGTAGTTTTGGATTTTATCTATTTCATGGATTTATGACTTATTATTTTGTTTCCTCTATTCCATCTATCTAGAGCTATGATTGAGTATTGTTGGTTATGTGTTGTTGCCTCCCAAGTGGAGTATATAAATGCGTGGTTGTCATCATATTGTGATTATACAGCGTTCTATGGTGCCGACTCTACGGCATAGGCTGGGCGTGCGCACGATTCATGCCAAAATTTTGGATGCGGGTCACGATAACACACAAGTATGCACTGGTCGACATAACAAAAGGTTGAACGAACTTTTTTGCTTTATTGAACGTATAAGGTATCTTTATACAAAGAAGGAAGTCCTAAACAGGATATGCTAAGTATAGGGAGAAGAGGTTTCAGGAAAAGTGTGATAGTGGAGATCGAGCACTGCAGCAGCTCCTTTACTCCGTTGACGATCTGATGACGATCAACCTTGCACTGGCTCTCTAGCTCTTTTGATGGAACTCTAGGGTCACCGATCAAGAGGCTGTGTGGAGGAGAAGATCCCTTGGGGGGGTTGTTCTTCTGTTGGTTGATTGGTGGATTGTTCCTTCTTAGATGAAGGTTATCGACCTTTTTAAGTTGAAGGTGTAGCTCCTCTTCCCAAAATTTAGAAATATTTTTATTATTATTTATTTTATTTGAATGGTGATTTTTAGATTTTATAAATAATTAATTAGTTTATTATTACGGTAGATGATTCTAGTCATGGTTAGGAATTGAAGTACAAGACGACTAGGAATCATGACATGGATAGTGCAGCGGCGTGCCTTGACTAGCGTATTAGCCATAGTAGGGATGGCCGAGCCATAAGTGTGTCCCAACTAGAAAAACCAGGCCAAGTTGCAACTTGACTTTTATAAAGAATTTAATTATGTTATTTATTAATTTAATGACTTGTAGGAGATCCGGTTGTGCCAATTTAGTTCGGACTAGACCCGAACCAAAACCGAGCCCATGTAATCTTGTAGGAAGACCAAAGATGTCCATATAGATGTACATATTGCATTTATTAATTTTGATTGTCCAAATAGGCATTTCGTTAATATTATATTTTTAGAAATAGGATAAATACCATGCTTAGCTACCCTTGTACAGTTGGCGATATTAGACTATACTGCAATTTCAAGTACAACTGGTATTGAATTACTGTATTTTGTTCTCCTGCATTTCGTTAACATTATTGTTAAGAAAATTGATGTGTATACATACTTATATAATTATTGTTGATTATTTTCGATTTTTGAAAAAAATATATTTTACACCTGTGTACATATTGTTGTAATGACCCTACACTAGGAATAATTAATATTATGATTTTTAGAAATTAGGTAGTAACACATACATATATATTGTGTGTAGATATATATATATGTAAATATGGAAATGCAAATATATATATACATGTATGTATATGTATATATAAATATATATGTATATGTGAGTATGTGTAACTATATAAAATATATAATATAGTAGTGTATAATATATATATATATATATATATATAATAAATATATATATAATATATATAATATTAATATATATAATATTATATATATAAATATATAATATATATATATATATATTATATAAAATTATATATATATATATATTTTATAATTGCTAATAAGAAAAATAAGAAAAGAAAAGAAAAGAAAAACAATACAAATCCCCTCAGTCCAGACCCGGCCCAGGGAACTTCCTCATAGCCGCTCGTCCTAACCGAGCACCCTCCCACAAAACAAACCGAGAACTCTATATATCTACATATATAGATCGAGGAAAGGCTGCTAAACCCTAGCCTAAGCCGTGCCAGCCCTGGCGACCCTGCCTCGACCTCGTACGCCACCACCATGCGCCGCCGCCGGCCAGGCGCGAAAACCCGCCGCCGTGTGCGGATTAACAGAGCAGTCTCAGCGGTGTGAACGGCTGACTTCGCTCCTCGCGTTCGCGACGCACGCTCGACCATTTTGGGAACCATTTCTTCCGGAATGCTCACAACCTAACCAACTCTGATCTCTTTCAATTAGTTCTAACCGAAGTCGTCTTTATTAGATGAGAAATCGAACCCAACTTCGGTAAAAATCTATCCCGAAACAGGACCAATAACAGTCCATTCATCCACGTTTGAAGGTCGATTTCGATCGATCTAGGGCCAGATTAGAAATTCTACTTGAACACAGTTATAGAAACATGTAGGGCTCCATAACCCAATTCGTATAAGTCGATTTCATCGACTACGCGCCGAGAAATCGGATCCCGAACTTTGACAAAACTGTTTTAAAAAACGATAAAAACCTTCGATACGATGTGCGTCCTGCCAATCTGGGCGACGTAGTCGCGAACCGAAAGCATCAAAGGTGCATATCGAGTTCGCGGACATGTGGACTTTGACGGAATTCAAATTGGTTGTGTGTGCGCGACGAATTTGATGCGTATCCGTCGAAATTTACCGTATCGGCCTCTGTGCAAATTTTCTAATTACTTTGTGCACGTTCGCCAGATCGAGATGAAACTTATGTCAACAGGACCGTATCATTTTTCTGGTCCTGTATGCCAAGTTTGGTCCAATTCTAAAACAGTGATGATGATGCCGTTTCGTGGGCCCCACGATCCGATTCAACGGGCGATTTGTGCACGGCCCACCGAAATCCAACTTTGGATATATGGTTGGGTTCCTATCAGAAAATCGGACCTGTAGACATATAGTTTGACTACTTTAGAGACCATAGAGTTTGGCACGCTTTTCGGTGCAAAGCGGGTCCAACGGCGGAAACTATTTTGACCCAAAATTACCATTTTACCCCTGTGTCCAGAATTGGACTTAAGGACAGGCAATTCTAGATAATTTGACTATTCTGAAAATGTTGATAATTTTTATTTCAGCATCCGGAGACTTCTGCATATGTTGACTGGTTGTGGCTCATTGAGTGGTATAGTATTATCGGTTTCACCAGCATAGGACCTCAGGCAAGTACACTTTCTGATTTTTTTTCGATTTATAGTAGTCTATATATTTCATGTTTATACATATGTCTTGCTGCTTTTGACACGCTCGTCACACGGTAGTAGTCGGGAGTCGGGAAAATATCTTAGTAGACATGTGGACTACCCAGAACTATCTTCCGTGTCTTTCGTAGAGAATAGCAGCTGCACACGACACGTACAGGGTGCCAGATTTACCCCTAGCCATTCACATGTCGAAACGGATATTTCAAATCATATAGTAGTTGTATTTTATTTGTTTTTCTTGTCTTCTCCACCACTTGCCATGTCATCAGTACTTTCTAGTTTTTATCTCTCATATGTTATTTTCATGTATTATAAATTCTATTGTGTTTTTGTATTGCCATCGGTTTGTGTGCTTGTTCCATTTCCAACTGGAAACCAACATTTTTTACTTGTAGCCGCGACCACTCTTAGCATGGGAAGGCTTGGGTATGCTGAGGTCAACCTAGAAATAGATAGCAGCTGTATCATTTTATTAATTGTGAGAACTTTGTATTTTCTTAAATTTTAAATATTGTAACTATTGTAATAAATTTAGAATTATGAATGAGCAACAGAGTATATTTGATCAATTATTTCTTACGGGCTTGACAGCGTTCTACCGCCGACTCTGCGGCGTAGGCTGGCTTGGATACGTCTCGTATCCGAAAAGCGGGTATGGATCATGACAAGTTTTTGTAGTTGCCCATGCAGGTCAGTCTTTGTAAGTTGTGTGAACTCATGGTAGTGCCATATTAGTCGTACTACTGCGAGCCTGCGACTAGGAAATGCTCATTTACAACTAGGAGTAAATCAATTTTAATAGAATGGTTAGGATTAGGACTCCCTAATTTAGTTTGACATTGGGTAATTAAGGTTGCTACATAGGTCTCGCTAGATGACTTACAGGATACACCATCATTTTTGATTCGACGATATTTCTAAGGAGGGTAGATTCGTAACACCTTTCCAAAATTTTGAAAATAGCACTTATTCCTTTAATTAAATTAAGATGTAATTTTTGGATTTTTTTAATTATTTAATTTAATTAACTATTATTATAGAATGCCTTAGTCTTGGTTAAATTTTGGAGCGCCATATGACTAGAAGTGATGGCACGGATGGTGCAATGGCATTCTTTGACTAGCGTATTAGCTATAGTAGAGAAGGCCGAGTCATAGGCGTGTACTAAATAGGAAAATCAGGCAAATCATGACCTAACCCTTAAAATAATTTAATTACTTATTATTAAGATTATCGGCTTTTAGAAGTCCTGGTGGTCATGTAGTGCGACCAACGTCGTCCATATAGATATAGATGTATATATTGGTAGTCCATTTCTAGTATTAGGAATAATTTCTATAAATTATATATTGAATATAATATATGTACTATTGCTATTTAAATTTACATTTTTGGAAATAGGATAACCTTCTCTTAGAATGATACTTTGGAATTTTTGGGATTCACTTAGACTATACATATATACTGGTGTATGGATATTCATAATAGGTAGACATAGTGTCCTATACGTATTTTCCCTCAATCTTGAACATCAGAGAAATATAAGTTTGAGTTTATATTTCTTTTGCCTTCGGTCATTTTCTCTCTAATCATGATCATTTGTACAACTTTATCTTACGTCTTTTCTAAACACCGCCAATCATAAGTTCGTATCACTTATATTCTTTCCGTGGACCAAAGGAATTATATTTTTAAATAACTTCTCCCTCAATTGTCTATTGATCTCGAATTAAGATTTTGGATTCAAAAGTTTTCCTCTCAACGTTGAATATTGAATAACCGTGAAATAAGGATTATAATATTTTTACTTATTTTGCCTTCGACCATGTCCTTTCTAATCAATCGTTTAAATTTTCAAAAAAAAAAACTGATACCTCCCCTTCAAGGATGGATACGTACACGTTCCTCTAATGATCAATCTGTTCAAATTTCCTAGCTTTCTCCATCATGATCAATTTGTTTCAGGATTATGAACCTCCGTTGAGATTTTAAGGATGTAGTTGAAGGGATGGTCGATGACTTATGATGGCAGACGGTCGCGCACTGTCGTCACTTATTTGACTTATGGAGACTGTGGATTCACTACAGCCAGTAGCGCACTGGCGAGGCATGATCCCTAAGTTGAAGTAATCTCGAGTATAAAGTTATCGAATGTCGTCAAAGCTATATCTTGGTCTTCCTATCTTCATCTTTAAGTTGTTATGTCCAGATTGGATAGAGTTGATAGGGTATTCCTTACCGTATCCGTGCTTGAGTCATGGAATCAAGAGTTTATTGCAGCTAGTTGTACACTGGCGAGGCATAAATTCTCGAAAAAATGACTTCGATCATGTTTACGAGTTTCGAATACCATAAAGACTACGTCATTGGCATATAACTATTAAGTTTTAAACTGATTTGTGCTTATTCCTAGTACAATCTTTTCGATAAATCGGTAAATCTCCCTTCCCCTCTTATCATTCTATTTTTCAGATTGTCATATTTTAATGTAATTTTGACTGGATTCCTAAACTTATCTAGATTTTGATTCTAAACTTGTGCCTAAATAATCGTAGATAAATATTTAAGCATTTTTGGATTTTATCATCCTTGAACAATTTTGATCCTGACTAGACTCCTTTTGTTATATTTCGATCGAGTCAATTCGTATCATTCCTAAGTTTGATTCTATGAGCATGCTTACACAATCGTTCGTGTTAAAACGATTTCGATTGGATCATCCTTAAATACTTTTCGATCACGACCAAACTATTTGATTCTATTTCGATCGTGCCATTTCGCCTGTCATCCTAGAATTCAATTCCATGATCGTGCCTAAATAATTTTATTCAACTCGTTGTACGTACCAAGATGATTTTAATTTTGATCAATCTTAAACTATTTTATCGAGACTAAATCATAACCGTGTCTATGACTTCAACTAAATCATAGCTAAGGTTATACCTTCGTTCCAGCTGCGGTCATGACCATTTTGATCTTGATTATGCTCGTGCCAACTTCCTATCTTCGCCCTGCCTGAATGACTTGCACGATTAGCCTTGATCGTGACTGCATCTTAAAATATGACTAAAATTCTGTTTAGATTTCATCAAGAACCTTGGTCATTCCTTAAAAAAACTGGTAATGACTCAACTATGTTGACCATAGATTGGCCGTGCCCAACCATTTCATTCTTGATCGTTCTTAAAAACATTTGCTTGTCAACTAGACCAATTGACCGAATACTAGTCGTACCAAATCACACTCTTCTTTCTGCTTATTATCTTTATTATTTCTACGCGTGACTAATTAGATCAAGAATCCTATCACTCCCTTGATTATACCATTTGTCGTTTTATTCATATCAATTAAAATTTTTGGTTTCTTGATTATTCTTTATAGTCGTGCCTAATCGTGCTCTTTGAAATTTTGAAGACAAAATCATTCTAAGGTGGGTAGACTGTAAGCCTCCTAAAATTTTAGGATATACGAGGATTACCGATTGATTAGAATAATTTTCCATTATGATGATAATTAGAGCCCCATGGACTCCCACTTTCTATTTAGATCATTTTGTGTCCCTGACCGTGCCATTAATATTCGGAGCACGAGACCAGCTGTTACCTTCCAACAAATTTTATATGTAGGATCTAGACGAGTCGACATTCATCAAGGTATATCATGTCCCACTCAAAAGCGTCCCCTTGTACCCTATTTTTGTGGTACGACTTTTAGGTCAAAAGGACTAGCTATAACCCTTACCATAATACCGGTATACTTCCCGACTCCCACTAGAGCCTCAACCTTGACTCAACTCATTCGACCCAATATATGGTTGTGATCTACTCGAAGCCCACTACGCACATGCCATTAGTGTGCCACCCAATTGAGGCCACATGTGCTACTTAAACACAAAAGTCACCGAAGGTGCATTTTGGGCTTTAGGAACCTAGCTAACCAACCTGACCGGCAACTAGTTCAACCACTTGAGTTGAAACCTATTCTAGTTTACCCTAACCTAGTAGAAATAGTTTTAGCATGGGTATTTTGTCCAGTCCATATAGATTGAAACCCAAGGTTCATCCAACCAACGATTGATGTCCAATCAAGGAACCCATTAAGACCTAGTAAAACCCATCCATGCATACCACCATATTTGGACTATAAAATCGAACTATTTGAAATAGGTCCCTGCACCCACTATAAAGTCTCCACCTTTTAGAGTGTGATGTCATTCGTAACCCTCATTTCATCTACCTGGGAGTCACGATATGGTCTTGTAGTACATTCATATTCCTTGCACTTGTGTATTAAACAACCACGGAAAAAGATCACAATCTTGATTTCTCAAATTCAGTTCTATTCTGGAATGTTGTTTAGAACTTCGAGAACAGAATTTCTGTATTGTATGGATTGCAAGCCCCTCTAAGAAACAAGTGTTCTTCGATTTAGCAAGTGACTGGACTAGAGTAGCCCAATCTAGCAAATGAGTCAATAGGTTCATAAACTTACTTTCTATCTGTATCATTGAATACTCTCTACTGCTCTTAAAACTTTATATTTATTCTTGATTGTTCTTCCTTATCTTTCTATCCTTCCTATTTTAGAGCGACGAATGGCCATGCTTATGAGAATTTATCAATATTTCTTAGCTACTTGTGTAAATTTGATTGCTTGTTAAATTTTGGGTTGCTTGATAGATAGGAGAGGATTATAGATGCCACATATAGTAGATATATTGGTAGAAATTTTAGCAATTAGTTGGAAGAGTATAAAGTTTTAGCGACAGGAGATTGAGGGAGTAGTGTGACCAAAGGTGGGTAGAAGTCCTCAAGTATTCGGAGTTATAAATTGGCTAGAGAAGGTTATAAAATATTTTGAGGAATTAAAATTTAAGGATATTAAGGTACTAGTAGACTTCCCTTTTTGAATTTAAGAAATAGGTAAGAATTAGAATTTTGAGGATGAAATTATTTTTAAGGTGGATAGATTTGTAGCTCCCCTTCCCGAAAATTTAGAAATATTTTTATTATTATTAATTTTATTTGAATGGTGATTTTTAGATTTTATAAATAATTAAGTAGTTTATTATTATGGTAGATGATTCTAGTCATGGTTAGGAATTGGAGTACAAGACGACTAGGAATTATGGCATGGATAGTGCAGCGGCGTGCCTTGACTAGCGTATTAGCCATAGTAGGGATGGCCGAGGCATAAATGTGTCCCAACTAGGAAAACCAGGCCAAGTTGCGACTTGACCTCTATAAAGAATTTAGTTATGTTATTTATTGATTTAATGACTTGTAGGAGACCCAGTTGTGTCGATTTAGCTCGGACTAGACCCGAACCAAAATCGAGCCCATGTAATCTTGTAGGGAAACCAAAGACGTCTATGTAGACGTACATATTACATTTATTAATTTTGATTGTCCAAATAGGCATTTCACATATAAAATATTTATATATATATATAATATTTTATAGTTATTAATTTGATATTCTATATTTAGAAATAGGATAAACACCATGCTTAGCTACCCTTGTGCAGTTGGCGATATTAGACTATACCTACAGTTTCAAGTACAACTGGTATTGAATTACTGTATTTTGTTCTCCTGCATTTCGTTAATATTATTGTTAAGAAAATTCATGTGTATATACTTATATAATTATTTTTGATTATTTCCTATTTTCGAAAATAAATATATTTTACACCTGTGTACATATTGTTGTAATGACCCTACACTAGGAATAATTAATATTATGATTTTTAGAAATTAGGTAGTAACACATACATATATATGTGTAGATATATATATGTAATATGGTAATGTATATATATATATATATATATATATATATATATATATATATTTTTTTTTTATATATATATATATATATATATATATATATATATATATATATATAATATATATATATATATATATATTATATATTTTTTTTTATGGTATATATTTTTTATATATATATATATATATATTTTTTTATGGTATATATTTGTAAATATGGTATATATTTTATATATATATATATATATATATATATATATATATATATATATATATATATATATATATAATATATATATATATATATATATATATATATATATATATATATATATGTATATATATAGAGGAAGGATAGGCATCCCCACAATTTTTGCATCCCCATGCATCCCCATGTTCACAACTGTTGGATGTGCTTTAAGTCATCTAATCTTAACAATTGGTAAATCAACGATTAAGATTAAATGACTTAAAGCACCATCCAACGGTGCAAATAGGGGGGATGTATGGGGATGCAAAACGTGTGAGGATCTTGATCCTTCCTCATATATTATATATGTGTATGTATATATAAATATATATGTATATTGGAGTATGTGTAAGTATATATAAATATATATAATATATGAGTGTATGTGTATATATATAAACATATATACGTATGTATACATGTATGTGTATATATATAAGTATATATTATATATATATATATATATATATATATATATATATATATATATATATATTCAATAATTGCTAAATAAGAAAAAGAATAAAAAAAGAAAAAGAAAAACAATACAAATCCCCTTAGCCCAGACCCAGCCTAGGGAACTTTCCCATAGCCGCTCGGCCTAACCGAGCACCCTCCCACAAAGCAAAACAAGAACTCTATATATATACATATATAGATCGAGAAAGGGCTGCTAAACCCTAGCCTAAGCCGCGCCAGCCCTGGCGACCCTACCCCGACCTTCGTGCGCCACCGCCGGCCGGCCAGGCGCAAAAACCCGCCGCCGTGCGCGGATTAATAGAGCAGTCTCAGCGGTGTGAACGACTGACTTCGTACCTCACGTTCGCAACACACGCTCAGCCATTTTGGGAAACGTTTCTCTCGATACACTAACAACCTAACCAACTCTGATCTCTGTCAATTAGTTCAAATCGAAGTCATCTGTATTAGATGAGAAATCGAACCCAAGTTTGGTAAAAATTTGTCCCGAAACAGGACCAATAACATTCCATTCATCCACGTTTGAAGGTTGATTTCGATCGATCTAGGGCCAGATTAGAAATTCTACTTAAACACAGTTATAGACAACATGTAGGGCTCCATGACCCAATTCGCAGAAGTCGATTTCATCGACTACGCGTCGAGAAATTGGATCCTGAACTTTGACAAAAACTTGTTTTAAAAAACAATAAAAACCTTCGATACGACGTGCATCCCGCCAATCTGGGCGACGTGGTCATGAACCGAAAGCATCAAAAGGTGCGTATCGAGATCGCGGACGTGTGGGCTTTGACGGAATTCAAATTGGTTGCGTGTGCGCGACGAATTTGATGCATATCCGTCAAAATTTACCGTATCGGCCTCTATGTAAATTTCTCAATTACTTTGTGCATGTTCGCCAGATCGAGACGAAACTTGTGCCAACAGGACCGTATCATTTTTCTGGTCCTGTATTCCAAGTTTGGTCCAATTTTGAGACAGTTGATTGGATCGCCGTTTTGCGGGCCCCACGATCCGATTCAACGGGCAATTTTGTGCACGGCCCGCCGGAATCCAACTTTGGACATATGGTTGGGTTCGTATCAGAAAACTGGACCTATAGACAAAGTTTGACGACTTTAGAGACCATAGACTTTGGCACGTTTTTCGGTGCAAAGCGGGTCCAACGACGGATACCGTTTTGACCCAAAATTACCGTTTTGCCCCTATGTCCAGAATTGGACTTAAGGACAGTCAATTCTAGCTAATTTGACTATTCTGAAAACGTTGGTAATATTTATTTCAGCATCCGGAGACTTCTGCATATGTTGACTGGTTGTGGCTCATTGAGTGGTATAGTATTATCGGTTTTTCCAATACAGGACCTCAGGCAAGTACACTTTCTGATTGCTTTTCGATTTATAGTAGTCTATACATTTCATATTTATACATATATCTTGCTGCTTGTTGACACGCTCGTCACACGGAGTAGTCGGGAGGGAAAATATCTTAGTAGACATGTGGACTACCCAGAACTATCTTTCGTGTCTTTCGTAGAGCATAGCAACTGCACACGACACGTGCAGGGTGCCAGATTTACCCCCTAGCCATTCACATGTCGAAACGGATATTTCAAATCACATAGGTAGTTGTATTTTATTTGTTTTTCTTGTCTTCTCCACCACTTGTCATGTCATCAGTACTTTTTAGTTTTTATCTCTCATATGTTATTTTCATGTATTGTAAATTCTATTGTGTTTACGTATTGCCGTCGATTTGTGTGCTTGTTCCATTTCTGACTGGAAACCAATATTTTTTAGGTTTAGCCGTAACCACTCTTAGCATTGGAAAGGCTTGGGTATGCTGAGGTCAACCTAGAAATATTTAGCAGTGTATCATTTTCATTAATTGTAAGAACTTTGTATTTTCTAAAATTTTAAATATTGTAACTGTTGTAATAAATTTAGAATTGTAAGTGAGCGATAAATTATATTTTGAGCAATTATTTCTTGCGGGCTTGACAGCGTTCTACCGCCGACTCTGCGGCGTAGGCTGGCTTGGACACGTCTCGTATCCGAAAAGTGGGTGCAGGTCGTGACAGAAGGAGAACTCCATCAATTTATAGAGAATCGAGCACATATGCGATGTGCATTAGGGTTCCTGAGATATGAAAGAATCTACCGTCATTGTACGGTACGGGCTTCTGCGGCTCTGACACATGGCGGACATCGAGATTCCCTTCAATCGAGATCTTCGATGGTTATCAACATAACCGAAGGAGGTGCCACGTGGCGCGTGCCGATTTGCTTGCTCGGATATAGCCGAGTAAATCTTGGGATTTCATCCTAGATTTGGAGTCTAATTGATCCTCGTCTAAGATTTAAATCACATCTGATATGATATCAATCATGATTTAATTCTAATCTTTTCTACAAGAGGCAGTTTAAACAAACCAATTGAGGATGGACCCATGCTTCCTGCGCCTCTAGTGAGGACTAAGTACTGCTATGCTTCTGGAGCAACGAGTAGACCGTGCTTCTGGAGACGACGGAGCCTTTGTGCTTTCAGGCGATGAGTTGACTTGGCTTTGAATGACAATGAGACTTTTGTGCATTTAGAGCAATGATAAAGCTGTGTTTCGGAGTAACAGAGTCACTGTATTGTAGGCGACGAGTAGGCTTATGCTTCAGGTTGGCTAGGTTACTGTGCTTTTGGAGCGATAGGCTGACTTGTATTGGTTGCAGTGGGAGTTCCCAAGTCTCTTGTAGAGAAGTGACTTAAGCTTCTGGATCGAAGCAGATGACTGCACCGTGAGAATGGAGATGGTATGAACATATCACCATCTTGCGCCTCATGTGGACGCATGTAAGTAGCTACACCTCTGAACTTTAAAGGCATTGGCTTTAGAGGAAAGGGTATAACACCCTTGTGTGTCCGGGGTTGGTTCAGGTAGGTAGCTGCGCCTCTGGAGTGAAGACACTAGTTTCTGAAGTAAAGGAAAAGATGGGGCCTACCACCATCTTGCTTCTGAGGTTGGCGCAGGCGAGTAGCTGCACCTCTGGCTTGAAGGCTTTGGCTTCTGAAGTAAAGAGCGATAAATACCCGCTCTTTAAGGACTTCCCTCTTAATTGCCATCGTAATATGGGGAATTCCAAGGGTCTAAGACTGACATTCGTCGTGCTGGGTCTTAGGTTCATCCCATTAATGTGGGAATTCTGACCGTCGATCGTGTGGCATGCACTCTGGGCCATTCTCGGTCCTATAAAAGGGGAAGTTCTCCTCTTAAGAGTCACTATCTTCTTATTGGCATCCTTTACCACCATGCAATATTTAAACTTAACTTCGAGCGGCGATCGACCTTGTATAAGTTGGCTACTGGTTTAGGCTTTTCTCGTTTATAGGAGCATGTTCTTGTAGAAGAACTCTGTATAGAAGAAGCCATTGATGTCCTTTAGAAGTATGTAAATGTCCTCCTTAGGGAGTTCAACTCTGGGCAATGTCTGGAGGATCTTCGATGTCCTGACGACCTAGGTCATGGGTGGATAGCCAACCCGAAGAGTCACAGGTTGTGCTATGTCCTTCCCATTCAAGGCTTCGCGACCTGCTGCGCTATTTGAAGGCTCGGGCCAATGACTGCTTCAGGAAGCTGCTTGCTTTGGCCGAGTGGATGATATGCTTCTGGGAGGCTGCGCCCATAAAAAGGTCAGAATACGCCTCGATGGAGGTCAATCTTCTGGCATGAAGAAGAAGTGCTGCACTTTGATGAAGACTGAGTCCCTTGTAGACCCTTCTAGGCTCTATCAAATCTGTACCAGATCCTTTGCAGACGAACAAAATTAGTCCTTTTTATGTAGTCTCGATGTATCTGTAATAGACTTTGGTAGACGTGACAAATAAGGGATTCTTTCCATATCTTCTATTCTGTCTTTTTAGTAGTTGGGCTGAGCCTTTGTATCATCTGCTCTATAGCAAAGGGATGTTATCAGTTGATATTTTTCATGCTTCTACAAGACCCTCATCAAAGTATCCCAAACTTGAGTCAAGCTCGGGATACTTTGAACAAAAACATGAATACGTGCAGGATTGTACGAGCTGGGTGATGGCTGGTGTCACGCCTAACTCTTTAGCATTAATTGTCCCGAGTTATCGTTTCAGAGCAAGAGCTCCTGATGACTTCTTGATATTGGAGCCTCTTGTATCTTTGCAGGGATTGCGAATCTTATTAGCAGAGGAGGTTCAGAGTCACGTTCCTTCGGTCACTCGCAGTACTGTCATCTGACATGGATTGGAGCTTTGGCTTAGCTTGTAAGCTTCCTTCTGAACGACATCTGGCTCGTTCTTGGACCATACGAATAGTCTATATAAAGGACTACCCCTTCCAAGAAAATCCTTAGCTACTTCCATAATGGCCTTGCTTGCACGACACTCGGCTGCTGACTGTAGGCCTCAAAAATGAAAGTCACGCTGAGTTGATCAAGACAGAGTCAAAAGTCACGCTCAGTTGATCCAGACAATATAAACAAATCACGCTGGGAGATAGCTCATCATTTGTCAAAGAGTAATTATGACTGACAACACGACAGTCGAAGAATATCTCTTCGTATGCCACGTATACACAGAATTCGAGAGATCATCGCTGTCTATCGTATGATTTTCAAAATCTTCTTCAGCAAGACTCAGCCTTCGTCGAGTTGGCGTACCAAAAGGGTTTCTTGTCATTTAATGCGACTGACAAAGCAATTACTGTCAGAGATTTTGTGTCAGTTGAGACACGTCGAATCAAGACAGCTGGCAGTTCTATCTCAAGTCTGCGTGTATTTGTGATCTTCATCTCAAGTTTGTATGGATTCTGAAGTTTTCTTCCTCAAGTTTGCGTGGATTTTGAAGTTCTTTGCCTCGAAGTCTGCGTGGATCCTGAAGCTTCCTGCCCCAAGTTTGTGTGGATTTTGAAGCTTTCTACACCGAGTTCGCGTGGATTTCGTCTTCAACAAGTCTGCATGGATTTTATCAAATTGGAGTACATGGAAGCCATGCCACTGATCTCTTGCCTGCATGTCCTGTAACTTGCACACGACTCATGCATGATTGCCATGTGTCCAACAGTTACAGGCCACGTCCAGTAACTGCTCATAGCCTTGTGTATGTTAAATCCTGCGTGATTTTTAACTAGGCATAGGCTGTGAAGATAGTTATCTTTTCAGTTATTATTCTTGACTCTATAAATAGAGTTCTTTTCCTCATTCATTGTACATATACATTGATATCTACTGTCAAAATTTTGAGAGCTTTTCTTCTTCGCATAGTCCAAGGGATAAAGCGATCGTCTTCTAGATCGGATTCCTACAGTTGTAATTTTCCCAGAAACACAACAAATAAAGAGAATTTCTTTATGGAAAACAAATTGGCGACTCTGCTGGGGAAAACCATCTCCTCTTTTGAGATGGTAACAACTCAATGCGACACTTCGTCAATCGGCTCGACGAAGAAGGTGATGACGATCAAATTCGATCAACTCGCCTATGAAGAAATGCAGCGGGCTAAGGGTGGCAAGCCCACTCCAGCCTCCATCATCACTGCCAAGTCGAAGGGACACTCTGTCTATGTCCCTAAGAATCAGTTAGCAGTCAATGGTGAAGTCTCTGCCACAGTGTCTACTCCTACCTCTGGCAAGAACTCTACTGCAAGCACGCACACTCTTGTGCGCTCGAAGATGACAGTAATCTAAAAGTCACGTTGACAGTACTGGCTCCTTAGCCAAATCTGTTCCAGCGTACAAATTCAACCCTAAAAGTCACGCTGACAGTACTGGCCCCTTAGCCAAATCTTTTCCAGCATGCAAATTCAACCCTAAAAGTCACGTTGACAGTACTGGCTTCTTAGCCAAATCTGTTCCAGCGTGCGAATTCAACCCTAAAAGTCACACTGACAGTACTGGCTCCTTAGCCAAATCTGTTCCAGCGTGTAATTCTAAAATTAAAAGTCACGCTAACAGTACTGGTTCCTTAGCCAAATCTGTTTCAGCGTGTATTTCATCAGAGAAGAATAACTCCTTAGTTATCTCTTCTTCTTTACCGAGTTCTACTAGAACTGGGGGTGGTCTTCCACACAAAGTCCCTTCGAAAAGGAATAACTCTTTAGTTGTTTCTTCTGCTCCTGTAGTTTTTACTTCAGGAACAGCTTTGACTGATACTTTTGTTAGTCAAAGGAGAGGAGATGGTCTTTTGACTACTCTTCCTTCTGGACATTCTATGTCTCAAAATCTGAATGAGTCTAAGAAGAAATATTCCTTAATATCTTCTTCTTTGTCTTCTTCAAATTGGGCACAGAATCTGTCCATTAAAGAGGGTCTGTTACCAACTCCTAATCAAAGGAGTGGTTCAACTCTTCCTTCTCTGCAAATATCCAGATCAATGGAAGGAAAACTCCATGTTTCCAAAATTAATGTGTTACCTTCCACTGATTTAAGAACAAAACTCAGCACTTCTGGTGTTAAGAAACCATACCAATTGGATATGAAGATAAAAGATCCAGATGCAGAGTATGCAAGAAATTATGTGGCTCACATTAATCACTCTTTGTATAATCAAGAGCCATCAAGACCCACGAACAGGAAGTATACTCCTCAATCTTCACAAACAGATTTACGGGAATATCTTCAACAGAAGAGAAGGAGTAATTCTATGTCAAAGGAACATGCTGAATGTGACTTCTATCCAAGAGTCATAATTCAGTGCAGATGTCAATCAACGGTTCAAGACCATGGTGATCATGAATGTGACTTCCAGCCAAGAGCCACAATGTAATGCAAATGTCAAACTAAACGACAGTCTGTCTTCAATAGGATTCAGTATGAACCTATGCCTGATGAAGATGAGCCTTTGTTTGCCTCTGTCAACATGACTTCTCGGGACACCGGGGGTAGAGTTGATAGTCCAGATGGAGTATATAGAAACACCAGAGCAAGAGTCCTGGCTTTTAGTCAAAGAAATTTGATCCCTGAAATTGATTCCGAATTCCTTGGAGAATCTAACTTCCCACCTCTTCCTACTGGGGGTAATTCTCCTATAGTTGACTTTGATGCACGAAGCAATGATTCAGAGCATACAACATCCACTAGTTCATCAATAATCCCTCATACAGTCACGACTTACATGGTTGATGGGAATACTGATGAACCTTCTTCTTCCTTGACTCCTCAAGATCAAAGAATTGCTTCTTTGGAACAGCAAATGAAGTCTATGACTGACACAATAAAGTCGATGTATGAACTCATGACAGCTCAGTTGCAAAATCGACAGACTGTACCAGATGCCATACCAGTTGATACTGATATAAGTCCAGTACAAGTTCCTCCAGCAGTACAATCCAATACTCCTGGACCAGCTCAACCAAATCTTAGTCTCTCTGGAGCTGGGGGTAGTGCTTACAATGCTGTTCCTCCTCCCAACTATTCTCTACAAGCCACAACTCCACAATCTTCGGGAGTTGTCTCTGAAGAATTGAAGAATCTCAAAACTCAATTCGAGGCATTCAAACAGAAGGATGGTTTACAAAGGTTAGGCATCAAGCAGCCTTATCCGATAGAATGGAAGCAAGTATCATATCCTCCTAAATACAAGCCTCCTACTATCTCATTCTATGATGGAACCACTTTTCCAAGTCAGTTTATTAATCACTTTAAAGTGATGACTGATCAACTGCAACCAAGTGATGCCCTCCTTACTCGGGTATTTATTGGATGTCTCAAGGGAACGGCTTATGAATGGTATAGGAGTCTCCCAGATGGGAGCATTACCTCATTTGCTGGTTTCAAACAGATGTTTCTTGAAAGGTTCTATGAAGGGTATAGGAGTCTCCCAGAGGAATACATTGAACGGTTTCGAAGAGAAGCTCTGAAGATGCCTCTTGGAACTCCTGATGCTGTCACCATTGACACGTGCAAATCAAACTTGTTGCCAATCATCAGTATGTGGACAGGGTCCACTCAATTTCAAGATTGGCCTTCCTTCATAGTCAGTGCCAAAGCTGCAGAAATCAGTGCTGAAACCTTCAAAGGTTTAGGAGTGCGAATGACTCCTAAAGAAACAGGACAAGGTGCTAACAATAAAAATAATGCTCGCAAAAGAAAAGAAACTCTTGAAGTTAATCTTCAGAGCAAAGATGCATCAAATATTCAAACTTCTGCCTCTACAACTCAACAATCAAGAACACCTCACCCCAAAGAAGAATATTCTTTTGATGACGACGATGTCCTTGGTATCTTTAAATGTCTGCTGAAAGGTAATAAAATACAATTACCTGAGATCAAGAAACCTGATAAAGCTGGTAAGACAGATCATCCTAAATACTGTCCATACCACAGAATGCTGGGTCACACAATTCGTACATGTTATGTACTGAAAGGAAAGATCCAAGAAATGATTAAGTCTGGAGCTATCTCTCTTACTCCAAAAGAGAAGACTGTCACTTCTAATGTCGTCTCTATGCAATTTGGAGAATTCCCTCCTCAATTTCTTGAAAGCGGAATTGTTCCTATTCCCAAGGCAACTCTTAAAATAGTAAATATTCCTCCTCCACAGTCTGAAGGATTAGCACCAATCACTTTGGAGACTGGAGAAATCATGTAGATTCATCCTGATCTAATAACAGACTTTGAATCTCCTTCTCCTCAAAAGATTTCTTCTCGAAAGTCCAAGAAGGCTGGAAAGATCAAGTCATGTCATATGACTTCTCTTGGGTCTACCTCTGACACAGAGCCAAAAGACAAAGAAGAAGCACTTGTTAGTGCTACTCGAACGGGGAAACCTTACCTAAAGGATTATTCTAAAAATCCTGAAGATCCTACTGATATCCCTTCAGCTGCTAAAGATGCTCCTAATGTTCCTCCTGAAGAAGAATCATCTACTGTACCTGTTCCTTCAACTACACCAGTTGAACCTGTTCCTCCCAAACCCACAACTCTTGAGAAAGGCAAGCAACAAGCTCAGTTTGATAAACCAATCAAGAAGTCTCTTCCTCTTGGACTTCAGAAGCCTTACAACTTTGACATTTTGGCTCAACTTGCTAATACTCCAGCTAGAATGTCCCTCTTTGAACTTCTACGTCTTTCTAAAGAAACTCGGAAGACGTTAAGTGAAGCACTTCTATAAGATGACTCTTGTCTTGCACAATTGAAGAAGCCAGATGCGGAACCTGCCACTTGCTTACATTGCAACAGTGTACTGGAGATTATCCCAAATATCACCTTTACACAAGACGACATGCTACTGGAGGATAATCGACATGACCGACCTCTCTATTACACTGGTTATATTGATACGATGAAGATAGATCGTATCCTCATTGACCCTGGGTCTGCTATAAGCATAATGCCAAAGAGTTTGTTAGATGAACTAAAAATCCCTCTTCACAAGCTCTCCAAGACGGTTACTACTATCTTGGGATTCAATCAAAGCCGAAGTGAGCCTTTGGGAAAGATTCATCTGAAGCTTCAGATAGGCGATTTCAGATCTAAAATCACTTTCTATGTGATCGAGATCGTGGGATCCTATAATCTTCTTCTGGGGAGGCCCTTTCTTCATGAAAATAATGTGGTGCCCTCTACTCTTCATCAATGTTTTAAATACATTGATAGCAATGGAAGAGTACAAAAAGAAGTTGCTGATATAAATCCCTTCCATGGGGTTGAAGCTTATTTCAACGATTCCCGAATGTACAAAGAAGAGTATACAAGGATCATACAAGCTATGGAGAAAGAAGATGCACAAAGTGAGACTTTAATAATCCCTGTTAAAGGTCGAACTACTCAGCAACAATCTCCTAAACCCTCTGGAGAAGATTCTTTCATCATTCCAGTGAGTGGACGGATCTCTCCGTTACCTCAGTCATCTACTCAAAATACACTGATCATTCCTGTCAGTGGGCGTACTACAGTTCCTGTATCTTCACAAGATACTCTGCTAATTCCAGTTGGAGGGCGGACTACTCTTCCTACTCAAACTTCAAGGGAGCTCACCTCTTCTGAGCTATTTGTTATCGATCTTAATCGAAACAAAGCTTCTTCTTCTTCTCCCCCTTTAGTCATTGACTTGGCTAAAATCTCTAAGGCTCAGCCTTCTCCCAATATAAATATTGCTGCTTTTACATTTAATGAAAAGTCTCCACCTTTGCAGTACGTTGATGTGTGTAATTATGTTCATAGTTATTTACATCTGTTAGATGACTTGAACACAATAACCATAGGAGTTGTACAGACTGTTCATACAGATGTATCTCTAGAACCTGTACAATCTTCATACTTTCTAGTTTCCAGCAGAAAGCCAGGAGACATTCCAATATTCTTCTACAAAGGGCCTCAAAATCCTTCTGATCTTGAAGATGATGACAAAAATGATGATACTGGAAGATTACAACTACGTCGTTATAGTCAGCAATCTAGAGACATCATCAAAAATATGGGCTATGACTTCAGGACTGGCCTCAATGATGGAAAAGGAAGAAAAATACCTGTCCGAATTCCTCCTTTGAAATATGGAAGGACGAAATGCGGATTGGGTTATACTGCTCTTACTCCTTTTATCAATATTATCCATGAAGATCCCAAGTCTGACGAAGATAAGAGATCTGATTCTTCTAGTACCACTTCTTGGGATTCCGATACGAGTATCGGTGACTTCTATTGCAACCTTCTGTCTTCCAATATGGTTTCTATTGACTGTTTTGAAAAATGATTCATACTTGACGGTTCATCCGTTCATCTGACGGTTTGACCTTTCATTAATACCTGACGGTTCGTCCGTTCATTATAATCTGACGGTTAACCCGTTCATTCATCTAGTCTTTTGATTTCCGAGTCTAAAGATCATGAAAAATTGAGTTCAAAGATATTTTTATGTCTGAATTCTATTTTTTCCAATCAGTATTAAACTAAGATCATTTCTGGTTTAATATCATTTGATAGAATTATAAAGTTCGTTTGTATATTCTATTCTATTGAAATATGTCATGTATTATTTACCTCTGAACATATTTTCTATGAATCTATCATTTTCAAAACAGTAAAACCAAAAGTCAGATCAAGGATTTTCATTTACTCTCATTCCAGAATCAAAACATGAAATACAAGTGAAAGTGAAAATAAAAGAGGTTCACTCATTTGGAGTTATCAACTCCCTAATACGATCTAGAACAGCAATCAGTTTCTCTTCATGAGTTTTTCTAACTCGTTCTACTGCTACAATTGAAACATTCTGTTCAACAAAAGTAATGATGGTAGACTGGCGACGGCTAACTTCTTCAATCTGTTTTGCCTGCATCTGTTCTCGTTCCTTCTGAAGAGTCTTACAGCGTTCAACTTCAGAGATATAAGCAGTAGCAACCTCAGCTTGATCTGTTTCTATGACAGCAATGCGCTCTTGAAGACGAGCTAATTCCTCTTTCAATTTCTTCAGCTCTTCAGTCTTGGACGCTTTATCCTTCTCCAGAAGCTCTACTCTTTGACGAGTAGCTAATATTTCTTCGCCCTTTTCTACTAATTTCTCAGTAGAAGAGGCAAGAAATGCTTCAAGAGCTGCTTGTTGGGACTGCACTTCATGCTCTAGTTGACTAATTTCAGTTGCAGTTAAAGATTAAAGATCTTCCTTCTTAGTCTCACAGTATTTTCGGATAGTTACTTCCAACTCATCCAGGAGATGTTTGAAGAAGATGAACTGAGATTCACAACCAGCATGACGCAGCGCCATGAGAGGGAACTTAACCATAGTTCGAAGATCAGAAAATGGCATAGCTTCATCCTTCAAGAAACATCTGGAATATGTATCTAGATATGAGTAAATGATATCTGAATACATTCCTAGAGTTCTTGTTAACCCAGTCTCAAATCCAGGAGTCGCTGTCATCATGGAAGAAGAAGCTTGAATATTCTCTATCCTCGGAACAGAAGTATGTGCCACCGGAGAAGTTAAGTGTGAATTCCCTTCATCGGCATCAGCCTGGATAAGCGGAGCATGAGTCGAACTCATTACTGCAGCAGTTCCTACAGTTAAAGAAAAATGTAATCAGCATTTAAAGAAAAAAAGAAACAGCGGAAACAGAATTTGAAATAAAGTTCTACCTGGCTGAGGTTCATACTCGGTATATGGAGGAAGTTTTGCTTCTTCTCGCAACCGGTCCATGATTGTATCCGATACCTGCTTTCTATGGCTGCTTCCAGCTCCAGAATTACTGGGTGCTAGAGCGTTGTTCGGTGATTGAGCAGGTTCAGGGCTAAGTTCCATTCTGTTCCCCTTGACTTTGTCTTCATCATAAGGAGTAGAGGTGCCAGCATGCCAGTCTTCTCCTCCTTCAGTTTCTTCTTCTTCTTCATCTTCAGGATGAGCTTCTGATTCAGAGTCAATAATATTCACATCTTCATGAGTCTCAGGGACAACGACGATAGCAAGCTCAGTGTTGACTGCCGCCGGTTCAGTCCTCTCTGGAACATCGGTTTGAAGAATGATGTCTTGACAAACATTCTTCAACAAATCATCAGCAGCTGATAGCTCAGACGCCGGCACGTCTTCATCTCCTCTGGCCGAAGAAATATTTTCTTCAGCTTGAGTTTCAGAAACTTCTGACTATTTTGTCACTTTTTCTGGAGCTGGTTCTTCTTCAGAGTAATTAATCTGGTCATCCAGTGCCTGAATGACACCCTCAGTCCCATGCTCAAATGGGATCATCCTCGTCTCCGAGGGTTCAATAGCCACTCCACTTGCGGTCAGAGCAGTTATTTCCTGAGCTTGAGCAGATTCTACTTCAGTCTGTTCATCATCAGACTCGGTCTTCTCAGTAGAGGCTGCTTCGTTGATTTCTGGCAAAACTCCTCCACTCATGATTGTCTCTAGGAGTTTATTGCCCTTAATTTTGCTGACAGACTTTTTAACATATTTGCCTCTCGACCTCCTTATCAAAGGAGCGTCGTCTTCATCAGTCTCTTCATCCTTATCAGCGGCATCGTCTTCATCAACTGATATACCGCCCAAAGATGAAGTAGCAGTCACCGAGACCCCTTTCTTCTTATTCTTGGATGTTTGAGACCTAGTACTCCTCTTGGAGATGGTCTCAGATTCGTCACTTCTCTTCCTCTTAGAAAGAGATATAAATATAGGAGGAAGGACCTCATCAGGAAAATTTCCTTCCTGGAATAATTCATAGGGAGGCTCAACTTCTGTTGTCTTATCTTCGGGTTCTGAAGGAAAGTGCTGAATAACAATTTTCTTCTTTGACCTCTTCGATGGAGCTGGATCATCCTCTGCAACAAAGGTCTTCAGATTGAAACTCGGTCTGAAAGTGCTCGACGACACATAGAAACGTCCATACATATAAAGCATCTTTGGCCCCGAGCTAGACAAAGGATTTGGCATAGAGAATACGACCTTTGTATCTCTAGTTGCAAAATATCTCCAAGCTCGAGCTCCGTCAATGAGTCCTCCGCGAGCAGATAAACAAGTAGTGGCGTTCCCAACATGGAGTTGGTCATACCCAAATTGTCTGGCAAATCGGCTTGGTAAATATGGTTCCAGATATGACATTTCTTCGTGACGATATACCAGATGAGAGGGTCGGATCCTCTGTAACCATTGGAAGGCTACATCATCTAGTCGGTTTCCCATATCTCCGTCCATCATATTTAAGGGCATACTCTCATAGCCCGATGGTGGAGGGACACATTGGATCGACCAATGTGATGCCCTATTCAATACATTTCTGCATTCTGGGAGGGTGTGAACCTTCCAGAACGTCTCTCCAGAGTACCTCTCCAAAAAAAGACTGCTACTCCCTCCTGCCCCTGGAGGTATCAGACCATCATGATGAAGGAGAAGCCAACCATATAAAAATGTGAAAAACATCTCTATCCTTGGGAATTCTTCAGTCATCAGCCTCTGGACAGACAGCATGGTAGTTACAAAATTCCGAAGACCTGCATTTAGTCTGCAGGTCATCGCTGATAATAAGTCCAGCCTGTAACCATACACAAGGCGTACCGCTGCAAAGATAACACCTCTGTGTATTCTGTCCAAGGAACTGGAGCCGGGAACAATGAATCTCCTTAACCACAGAGATAGGAATCCAGCCAAGTGACCGTTCCTTGACAGATCCTTGCCACTCTGCCGCACATAAGAGCTGAAAGTGGTTCCAGCTTTGAACTCGTACCAATCTTCAGTAATGGTGAAATCCTTGCAGTCGTATTTCTCCAGCAAATAAGTGATCTCACTCTCAGAGAGAGGCTTGAAGTTGCTAATCTGATAATACCTCTTTTCATTTATTTTCCTATCATCCTTTTTACGGTTCATGAAAAGGTAGGACATCCACTTCTGAATGTGGTTGCCAGCTTCATCCTTGGAACCCTTGTAATATAGGGTGCATGTGCCAAAATGGCACATCATCTCTTCAAATAGATGGACCATCTCTGGGTTCTTCTCTGACAGAAAGTTCAGTTCCTCTGTCGTAGGAACATACTCCTCATACGGCAGCGAGCCTGAAGGCAGGTGTGAGATGTATTCCATCTCATGAAGGGCGAAGCCCATCTCTCCTTTTGGAGTCATAAAAGTTCCCGTCCTGTGGTTGTATCTCTCAACTAAAGCCAGGAATAGGAAGGGGTTGGGTTTAAAGCCGTAAGATGAGTTGACGACAGCATCATAAAGATTAATCTTTTTCAACTCAGTTCCAAAATTTTCCAAAGCCCAGTGGACCAAAGTCTTCCATCTCACATTCTCCTGATTCATTAGGCCATTCATCCTCGGCATTGAATCGGTCGGATAGAATGCATTCCGGTTTGACATAAATTCATTTATGAATATGGGCATCCTGAAGGGCATCACTATGGATGAGTCTTCTGGTGGTATACATCCAGGCTTCAGACCCCGAAACACTGATACATGATCCTCCGGGGCACTGAAAAATCCCTCTTTCCTGTAAATAATACGGCTTGCTTTCGCCTGCTGATATTCAGTCAAATACCAAGACATCTTTTTCGGATAGCTGGCATGCATAAGTCTCATGATTGACAAGCCCCGGGAAACCTTTGGCCAATACATGGGTTGTTTCACATCCCCCTCAAAGCAGAAGCACACCTTCTCCCTAATGCCCTTTGGCTGAGATTTTTGTGCTATAGCATCTCCGAACAAGAATGCTGGTTTCTTATGGGATACCAGATCTAGACTTTGGAAAGGTTGTCCATTCATTAAGCAGAGTAAGGTTGTGTGGTCTTGATTGACTAACAATGATAGTCTTGCTTCAGGAAGATCAAAATGAGGGAATGTTATATGAGATAGATCATGCTTAAATGAAACACTTAAGCACCCTTCAAAATCTGCTTCTTCGCTTCGGATGTTCACTACAGAAAATGACAGAAGACAAAATCAGATATTCCTATGTCTATGACTGTATTACAGTATTTGAAGGAAATTTCAAAAAGTCACGCAGACTCCACATGGATATATTACTGTGACATGCTAAGTGATTTATTCACGCAGATGATTAATTCACGCAAAGCTCAGACAGATTAGGATGAAAGTCACGCATCATTTGCTAGAGTCACATTTTAGTGAAAATGACAAAAGAACACACTGACAGATCAAGACTAGTCTATCCAGAGGATGACTCTCAGAAGTCTGTGTGAATAATTCAACATTGGCATCTCTCCCAATATATGAAAAATCACGCAGAGTCATCATGGAAGCTGCGTGACTTTTTCAACATCGACATTTTCTGTCAAAATGAAAAGTCATGCAGAGTCATGAGAGCCATGCCCTTTTTTTGCGTGAAACACAGAGCTTCGTAAATACGAAGATGTGAAGTATGGCTAACCCTAAAGAGGGGGCATACTTTGTTAATATCCTTTGCCCTAAAAAGGGGGGATATATTTCTGAAACTTCATTATTTGTTTTAAAGATCCTAAAAATTCTATATTGAGGTCATCTTCATCATCTTCAACAGTTCGTGTTCTCCCATCACTTACGATGTATAGGAGCTTGTGGGACTTCCTGTCGAGGAAGTCTGTCGATAGTGGCACACGAAGAAGTTGCGGGAGCTTTCCCCTTGGCCTGAGCATCAGCTTTCTTAGGAGCCATTTCGGCTGAAAAAGGAGGAAAAGAAGTCGGGGAAGAAGGAGTTCGTCGGGGAAGATGAAGTTCTCTTCTGTGGGTTCTCTCTTTCAAACGCAAGTAAAGAAAGAAAGAAGTAATCTATGGCCTATTTATAGGCTCATAAAGAATTCTAAATGACGGTCAAGTCATTATTGCCTCGATATTTGGAGATTTGCACGGGATCCTAACAGCACAGAATCCCAACAGTCTAAACATCTCGGAGTAAATCTCTCATTTTGAAGTCATCTCAGCGTGACTAAATCCATTTTATCATCTCTCTTTTCAAAGTATTTTGAAATAATTTATCATTTTTCGAAAACTTTGAAGGGGGTTTTGTAGGCCTCAAAAATAAAAGTCACGCTGAGTTGATCAAGACAGAGTCAAAAGTCCCGCTCAGTTGATCCAGACAATATAAACAAATCACGCTGGGAGACAGCTTATCATTTGTCAAAGAGTAATTATGACTGACAACACGACAGTCGAAGAATATCTTTTCGTATGCTACGTATACACAGAATTTGAGAGATCATCGCCGTCTATCGCGTGATTTTCGAAATCTTCTTCAGCAAGACTCAGCCTTCGTCGAGTTGGCGTACCAAAAGGGTTTCTTGTCATTTAATGCGACTGACAAAGCAATCACTGTCAGAGATTTTGTGTCAGTTGAGACACGTCGAATCAAGACAGCTGGCAGTTCTATCTCAAGTCTGCGTGTATTTGTGATCTTCATCTCAAGTTTGCGTGGATTCTGAAGTTTTCTTCCTCAAGTTTGCATGGATTTTGAAGTTCTTTGCCTCGAAGTCTGCGTGGATCCTGAAGCTTCTTGCCCCAAGTTTGCGTGGATTTTGAAGCTTTCTACACCGAGTTTGCGTGGATTTCGTCTTCAACAAGTCTGCGTGGATTTCATCAAATTGGAGTACGTGGCAGCCATGCCACTGATCTCTCGCCTGCGTGTCCTGTAACTTGCACACGACTCATGCATGATTGCCATGTGTCCAACAGTTACAGGCCACGTCCAGTAACTGCTCACAGTCTTGTGTATGTTAAATCCTGCGTGATTTTTAACTAGGCATAGGCTGTGAAGACAGTTATCTTTTCAGTTATTATTCTTGACTCTATAAATAGAGTTCTTTTCCTCATTCATTGTACAGATACATTGATATCTACTGTCAAAATTTTGAGAGCTTTTCTTCTTCGCATAGTCCAAGGGATAAAGCGATCGTCTTCTAGATCGGATTCCTACAGTTGTAATTTTCCCAGAAACACAACAAATAAAGAGAATTTCTTTATGGAAAACACTGACGACCCTGGAGTTTGCTTGAGGCGGCCGTCGGTATCAAACCATTTCATCCGAAGAAGCCGTAGTAGAACTACCACTGGATCTCGAGACATCCCCACACACTTGATGTCGTGGGCGTCAATAGCGTCTTGGGTCTCTGCTTCCTGGATTTGGATTGCTTGCCATTCCGAACAACAGCAAGGACTGCAGCTGTGGTTGCTCCCATGGCCAGCTAGAGAGATAGGGGTGTCCTGTGCTGGTCTTCATCCCCGACTTGGGCCAGTAGCTGCTTCGAGTAGTGGCTTTCTTTTAACCAGGAAGTGATTGGCTCTGACAACGCCTCGCTCGCGTTATTGAAAGCTTGTACTACAATTTTAGCCTTTATGCTTCTGTGTATGTAACTACGAAGAGTCTGTAATAGGTCTTTGTAGCCACATATTTTTATATATAGAAGCTTTCCTGTCCCCTTTGCTTTTGTCCTTAAAATAAAGAGGGAATCTTCACCAGGGATTTGCCTGACCAGAGGTAATATGGACGTGGTAGGCTTAATCTTTGCCGGAATATAGAACAACAATCCATAGGTAATATGGACGTGAACTATTTTTTAGACCGTCGGAATAACCATAGAGCTGATGCGAGAAGAACGACTACTCAGAGGTAATATGGACATGGTTGCCGCATCTTCCAGATGTAGAGGAGCAATCAAGAGGTAATGTGGACGTGAAGTGCTTCATCTACTTGAGAGAATATATAGGAGAGAGAGGGAGATCCCCTTACCAAAACTCATAGGCACCCTTTTCAGGGGATGTGGGCGCCTATGCTGGTTTCCCATTCAGACGTAATATTTCTTTAGAAACTTGCCATTGATGGACATCATTAGCAAGTCACCATTAGGCTTAGCTAGCCGATAAGCACCGTTGAAGTATACCGTTTCTATGACAAACGGTCCTTCCCACTTGGGCTTGAACTTCCCAGCCGTCTTGTGAGTCATTACCATCGGTCTTCGTACTGCCAAGACGAGGTCGTCCACTTGGTATAATCTTTCTCGGACCTTTTTTTGAAGGCCCCAGAGATGCAGGCTTGGTAAAGCTCGATCCTTTGCTGTACGAGCAAGCGCTTTTCATTCAGCGCTTCTAACTCTTGTAACCGCCTGTGCTGATTATCTTTGACGGTTAAGCTTGCATAGGCCACGTTAGCAGACAACATCTTCTTAATGACTTGACTGATGCTGGTGTCAGAGTTCCAAGTGGAGGAGTCAGAAGAGTGTGTATGCCTCATGACTTCTTTCTCTGAGTCTTCTGAGGTAGAAGTAGGTATAACGTACCCCAACCCTCGATGGCTACGTTGGTAATAGTTTTGAGCTTTTTCCTTTGGATCATGAATCCGTAAGGGAAGACGCCGGCCCTTGCCATAATTGAGCCCCTTATTGCTGTTCAGGTCGTAATCCATCTTCTGGATGATATTTTTGGCCTGTGCAGTGCAGAGGTAGAACTGCATCTTGCAGCTGTCGAGGTCTGGGTTTTCAAGAGTTATTCACTGCGGATGCTCCAATCGACCGAATATGATGGGTTTCTCTTCTTTTTTCCTAGCTGGAACTGTGAAGTAGGCACCCCGGGCAGGGATAACTCGGCTCACATGGTTGACGGTCGTCACCTGCGTCTGTAGCTTACGCAGAGAGTTGTCTAGGAAATATTTGGTGTTCCAACATGCATCAAAGTAGTTCAAAGACAACTTTCTGTTAATAAAGTGGCATATCTTATCCCGGGTGATTATATCTTCGAAAGAGTGTGCCTCCATGTTGGCACAAACGTTGTCTTCTATCTCTTCGTCAGTGAGGACTAGGGCTATTGCGGGAGGAGGAGGAGGATGCATCCCTTTCATTGACCACTAAAGGGGCTGTGGTCACATGCTCTTGCGCCTTCGTGGTTGGCCTTAGAGACCTCCGGGGTAGCCTTATTCGTATCGGCTCCTGACCATCTTCTATCGCCACTGGAGGCGAAGGGGGAGCTCTACCTCGAAGCTTAACAACGAGAGGCACTGATACTTTGGGAGGCCTTCCTTTCAGTCGAACCTTTAAAGGTTCTTCGGTCGTTGCGGCACTTTCTGAGGCTGTCTCTGCCTCATCATCAGCATCATTGCTATTGTCATCCCAGGAGACTGACTTGTACAGATCAGCATCCGTACAGTAGGCTTCAAGTCCTCGAAATAGGTCGATATCAGCAAACTCCGTTTTGATGGTCCCATCGCTGGCCACATACTTTATGCACTGATGTAGGGTAGAAGGGACAATCATGTAGTCATGGATCCATGGCCGTCCTAGCATCATGTTGTAGTTTATGTCTGCATCGATGACATAACAAGGTACTTTAGTATGAAGGTCACCAATCTAATACTTCAGGCAAATTTTGCCAAGAGGCTCGATCTTTCTTGCGTTGAAGCCCCTGATTGTTGTGTTTGAGGTTATCAACCGAAGCATTGGAATCCCTAGAGTTTGAAGGTGGCTTCTTGGGATAATGCTCAAAGAGGAACCCGGGTCGATGTGGATACGATCGACCTTAAAGGTGATGGAACTGGGGATTCGCAGGACCCTTCCTTTGGTTTGCGTATTGATCGATAGAAAGTTAAACAGATCTAATACGTGTTCTAACCCTTCATAGGCGAAAACTAGGGTTCATGAATTATACCTGCGATGAAAAGGAGACAAGTAATTCCTGGCAATCTCGAGCGGACGACCCCAAGATCTTCTGCACGTATTCCTTCCTCGAGTTGGACGTCGTGTGGGCGAAGATCTCCCAACCTTTTCTTCTCCTTGGCAGCCCTCTCTTTCTCTCCTTACGTGAATCACGAATTTAGAGAAAGTTTCAGATTTCTGATCAGTAATATGGCGGCCAGAGAATAGAGGATATATATAGGCTACGGCAGGGACCATGAGGAGAAATTAGGGTTAGGCCTCCTAACGGATCTGGATATCCCATGTTCAGCCCGAACACACAATCCAGGCCCATTAACAATAGCTTGGTCCACTAATGAGCTATTGTTGTACTACCTCCTTAATCCCAAATTATGTTTGTGGGCTCCTTTTATTATATGCTTGTTTGGCTCAACATGTTAAGATATCGTATGTCCGTCGATCAAATTAAGTTACTGACAACTATATTGATTCAACATCTTTTATCCTTAAGTAGTACCGCTCAACTTTATTTGTCATGTCGGATATAATCTACCTGCAGGGTTTACATGACAATCCTTTTGATCTCCTTAAGGAGACGTCATCAACCCGATGTATCGGGACATGGATTCCATTTGTAATCAACAGCCCATCATATATACAATGTTATTACCCAATTCATAGAGGTTGTTGATCCATGATGAATCTTACTCTTTTATGAGTCAAAGTAATGCACACTGCATATACATGTCCGTTATTATATCCGGATTAAGAGCACAAGCATCCATAATAACAGAGGTGTTTGTTTTCTTATGTAGTCATTACAAAGAGAACAACCTCAAGTGGTCCTGTTCAATACACACAAAGTGTACTAGTGTTAACCTATAGTCAAGATAGACTAATACCAGATTACACTACAACCTTTCCAATAGATTGTCCAAGTCCATCTAGGTTGTGAACTATTTATATACTCCATAGGGAACTGATAATATGATCTTCTGTATGACACCACACACCATATTATCTATAATATAGAATAATAGACATTTTCATTAACACTTGCAATAAATACAATATGCAAACATTTGCCAATATGATTCTCATTCAAAATTTAAGGAAATAAGGTTACTACAAAAGTGATGCTTTTAGTATATGACCCTAACAAAAGGCACCGACATACCCTGTATAATACAAGGGCGATTGTGCTAGTTATTCTTTAGCCGCATGTCTTGCTGAGTGAAAGTGATACTGGGAATCACTTCTACCATGCTGTGGCAATGTGGACAAGCTACAGGATCGTCTTTTTGGGGCCGAACTTGAGTAAGGTAGGACTCGATGTTCTGTAAGGCATCACTGAGCATGTTTTGGGTCTCTTTAGAGAGGCAGAGGAGCTCAAAAAGTGACAATCTAGGCGGAGTGTTGGCCAGCTGTTTTAGAATATCGAAGTTGTAAAGCTTGATAGGCCTTATCATCGGATCCTCTCTGAGAGGTTTGTCGAAGCGAACCTCCTTCTGTTTCTACTTATCCGTGGTAGGAGCCCAAGATGGACATGCCTCTGGTGCATCAAGAGCTTGAGATAGAACTGCTCCAGATACATCTGTGATAGGGAAAGTAGTCAGTAGAGACTCCTTCTACTCTGGAGCATGACTCTCCTTTTGTCGCTGTGCTGAACGGATGGTCACCAAAGCATCATCGGTCGAAGCCGAGACCATGCAGCATGTTTTGCTTTTCTTCCCTTTGGTAGAAAGGGTCATAGGTGCCATCATATCGGGGACTAAGTCTGGATGAATCCATATAACTTTGTCTTGAGGTATAGAGAACGGGATGAGCCCTTGAGCATTGTCCCGTGCTGGTGGAAGGTTGACTACTTCCATTGTCGTCTTTGGAATAGAGACGACGCCGTCCTGCACCTTTGTGGCTGGAAAACTCCCAAACTAGAGAGTAACAATGTTGGCCGTGACGTTCTTCTCCTCATAATCTAATGATATGACGTTGGCGTTGATGAGGCGCTGCATTTGCCTTTTCAACACAAAGCAATCTCGTGTCGAGTGGTGGACGTACTGGTGGTAATGGCAATACTTGGGATAGTCCACCTTTTCCACTTCATCAGGACGCTTGGGTGCTGGGATGGACAGTTTTCCACTCTTCGTAAGCATCTCGATGAGGTCCAGCATTTCCTCGTTTTTGAAAGAGTAAGTCTCCCTCGGCCGCTGCATTTTCGCGGACTTAGGGTTCACGGATGCTGATCCTTTAGAGATGTTGACGGTCATGGCCTGCTTGCCTTTTCCGTCTTTGGGGTTGCTGCTGGACGAGCGTCTCGCCTTGTCTTCAGTCGCAGAAAAGTGTAGCCCCAAGAGCTAAGCTTTCTACTGTGCGGCGTCCACCTCTGTAATAAAAGGCGTCCATTCCGTACAGGGAGCACTGTGGCACAATTAGATTACGGGTAGCATGTTCTTGCGGCATGAGTCTATAAGCATGGGCTCAAGCATACCAGGCGATAATCTGAGGGCTGCCTGAAGGAAGAGCTCGATGTATGCACAGACATGCTCCTTCTCCCTCTAGACAATCTCTATGAGGGTCGACATCATCATGTTCATCCCTCCTTCGTAGAATCGGTCCACGAACAGAGTCTTTTAGGTCTTCAAATGACGAGATACAATCGTCCGAAAGACGGCAGAACCATTCATCGGCTAACCCCTGCAGGGCTCCTATGAATATGATCGATAGGAGGGCATCATCCTTTGGTATATGCCCAGTTATCGAGGAAAGTACCTCAAGTATTGTCGAAGAGACCCCTTCCCTTTGTAGGGTATAAGCGTCTGCGGATTGTATTTGGGAGGGTCGACGATATTGTCCTACGGAAGGGTATGACTGCCGGATATCCATATTTTGGAGTGCTGCTTGCTTCTCCTTGGTATCATGACGAGTATACAGCTCCTTGATGGCCTGCTGTATCTCAGCCGACATTGTATAACCTGTAGCCAATAGAGTAGACGAGGAGGGTCCTGCCTGGTGGGCGGCAGACAGCCTGCTGGATCCGTCATTGGTTGGCAGATCAAGCGCAGGTGTAGAGGCAACGGGGGCCATATTACTCTTGAGATCGATTATGACCGAGGACACAGTCTTCATGGTACCCTTCAGCGTATCTAACTTTATCTCGAGGGCTTCGATACGTCTGAGTGCTTCGTTGTTGTCTTCCTCGTTGCCATCAGCAATGAACATGGACCAAGTGTGAGGATGAGTCGAGGGAGCCGTGGATACTTTGCTCTCAGGCTCAGAAGCTTGAGCCTCACCATCTTGAGGATACACCATAAGATTATGATCTTCTTCGGATTTAGCACAGTTGCTACCCCAGTCTGGTGATTGGATGCACCGATGGAGGCATCCGTGTCGTATTGCTCCTCCTTAGATTAAAAAACAAGGTTGTCGTGCATGGCAGGAGGCTGGCGACCCCCGGTATTAGGTATGGCAACCAATACAGATCTGGAACGAGTGCCTTGGAACACACCTGCATCGGGTACCTTAGCTTTGCTGTTATCCGGCCTTCTCTTCGGTTTAGTGACCGATATGGAAGGATTCGGGGAGGGCTTCTTAAAAGCTCTGGAACCCTGTGTTGCATAGCACGTGATGATGCAGGATTCATTTTCTCTATGGCTCACCGACCCCCTGTTGTGTCTCTGGCATGGGATTAACATGGAGTGAAGTCTTTGGAAGACGGAACGCCGGCTCGACGATGGTGCATCCATCTACTGGAAGAAATAGTTGATGGTAATCTGGGTGCAAGAGTGCCTTAATTTAGGCATGTCCTATGCCGCAGATTCTTCTTCCGTTTGGGAGATGGTCGAATCTTCCGCCATGGCACCCCCATTGTACGTGCATAGAAGCTGTACGCAAGTACGGTCAGAGCGGGTCAAGCGGGGAAGCCTCCTGTCGCGTTTGTAGGAACGCTGCTCGCGTGGCTCCCTCTCCGTAGGACGTACCCCTTGGCTTGGCTTACGAAGCCATAGATTCTTTGCTCTCAATGTGGGCCTGTGGTCTACCATAGGTGTTTTGCGCTTAATGCACGAAGCACGAACCACCTGGGTCTCTTCCTACTACCCCCAGCAGGTGAGTAGTATTCAGAGTCCGCCGAAGGCTTGCCTAAAGAGAAAGCGATTCTGTCAAAGACAGATCTTCTTACCAGCAATGCTCTCGTCGTGAGGGTTTAGACTGGTGTGTCCTTCTTTTAGCGTCGTGCCTTCGTCAGATCAACCATAGAACCACCGTCTTCCTCACCATGCTTTCCCAGGATGGGAATCGGCCGAGGGGATAAGGATATAGCAGCAGGAATCTTCTCCGTAGCTTCGGTGTTGAGGGGGTCCTGAGATGCAGTTCCCGCCATCGTGATGCTAGTTGCATCCGCCTCAGGCCTCCAGACACGTCGATTCTTCATCGGTTGTACGAACCACTTCGAAGTCTTCGACTTTTCATCAGAGAGGAGATCTTCAAAAGATTTCTGGTCCAAGCGTACGACCAGCATGTCTTGGGAAGATCCCAGCAAGTTGTCATCAGATTGCGTCACGGCCTTCTCGTTGGAGGAGAAGGTAGTCCCCAGCAGTCGCATTTTGTTCGACATAACAAAAGGTTGAACAAACTTTTTGCTTTATTGAACGTATAAGGTATATGTGTACAAAGAAGGAAGTTCTAAACAAGATATTCTAAGCTCAAGGAGAAGAGGTTTCTGGAAAAGTGTGACGGTGGAGATCGAGCACTACAGCGGCTCCTTTAGTCCGTTAACGATCTGGCGACGAATCTACCTTGTTCTGGCTCTCTGGCGCCTTTGTTGGAACTCTGGGGTCACCGATCAAGAGGCTGTCTGGAGGAGAAGATCCCTTGGAGGGGGTTGTTCTTCTGTTGGTTGGTTGGTGGATTGTTCCTTATTTATAGAGAACCGAGCACATATGCAATGTGTATTAGGGTTTCTGAGATATGAAAGAATCTGTCGTCATTTCACAATGCGGGCTTCTGCAGCGCTGACACGTGACGGTCATCGAGATTTCCCTCAGTCGAGATCTCTGGTGGTTATCAACATAACCGAAGGAGGTTCCACGTGGCGCGTGCCAATTTACTTGCTCGGATACAGCCAATAAATCTTCGGATTTCATCCTAGATTTGTAGTCTAATTGATCCTCGTCTAAGATTTAAATCAATCTGATATGATATCAATCATGATTTAATCCTAATCTTTTCTGCAAGAGGCGGTTTAAACAAACCAATTGGGGTGGACCCATTCTTCCTGCACCTCTAGTGAGAACAAAGTACTGCTATGCTTCTGGAACAACGAGTAGACCGTGCTTCTGGAGACGACAGAGCCTCTGTGCTTTCAGGCGATGAGTGGACTTGGCTTCGAATGACGACGAGACTTCTGTAAATTTAGAACAAGGATGAAGCTGTATTTTGGACTAATAGTCACTGTGTTGTAGGCAACGAGTAGGTTTGTGCTTCAGGTTGGCGAGGTTACTTCGCTTTTGGAGTGACAAGCTGACTTGCATTGGTTGCAGTAGGAGTTCCCAAGTCTCTTGTAGAGAGGTGACTTAAGCTTCTGGATCAGAGCAGATGACTGCGACATGAGAATGGAGATGGTGTGAACATATCACCATCTTGCGCCTCATGTGTAGGAACCCTGGGGGGGTGAATAGGGTCAAGCTAACTAATCAAGCACTTAGCACAAGCTAATTGGCAATTTAAAAATATAAGTACAAGAGAAGAAGCAATAACAATACCGACACCCGATGTATCCTGGTATCATCCCTAGAGGCAATCCAGTCCCGGAACTCTCTTCGGATTTAATCCACTATTTGAGCAAATAGTTACACATGAGTTTGGATCCGAAGAACTCGCCAACTTCTTACATGAGAGCTTTAATTCGAAGGCCTCTCCGACTTCAACCGAGAGTTTGGATACGAAGACTCTCCAACTTCAACCGAGAGTTTGGATACGAAGACTCTCCAACTTCAACCTTTCACAATAGGTTTTGATCTCCTTATACAATAAGATGAAGATCTTACTTTTTAACTCAATAACTCTAACACAATTTGTGGATGGTAAATGAAAGCTTTGTAGAGTTGTTTGTGGATAGGCTTTTGTGGTTTAGAAATTTTTAGGCTCAAAGAATCAACCTTGAATGAAGGGGTTCAAGGCTATTTATAACCAAATCAAAGGAAAGTGCAATAATGCAACTTTCACAGGCTGACGGATCATCCGTCGGATTTCCGCAAAAATTTGCCGGATCATCCGCCTGTATAGTCCAACGACTATAAATAGAGCCGTTGGGATCAATCATTCGTAAAATTCGACCGTTGGAATACAAACGGTCATATGGCGAAAAATCTGCCGAAATTCTGCAGTTTTTCGTCGGATAATCTGAACGCTCACAGAAGGTATTCTGTGAGACCATTCGGATCTTCCGTCGGATTTTCGTGGAGATCCGCCGGATTATCCGCCAGGATTTCGAAGATTGTCCTGGGTTATTTTCTAACCTATCTTTCGATTTTGCCATCTATTTCTTGTGTTTACAATGATTCCTAAGACTCATTACAGACTCCAAATATACTGTAGTAGGAGCAGGCTTCTGCAAAGTCTTGAAATGATGATGGCTTGGCTTAGCTTCTTTCCTTGATAGATGTTGGCTTTTTCCCTTGGCGGCAGCTGTCCAAAGATATCCAGTTTGTGCAAACTGAATACCTTTCGGAGGCTTCGCCCCCGAACCCCCGACGAGGGGCGCTGCCCCTTCGACCCCCGTCCGCTGACCGGACAGCGGAACCCCCGAGTGCATGGCTCCGGAGATGTCGTCGGGTGGTTCAGAAAAATCTTGTGGGATCCGTCGTCTTTGGCCCACCATGATTTCTTCATTGCATATGTCCACATTGATCTTGCTTATTGCTTTTCTGCATGTACATGTTAGACGAACAAAGCAATATACAATATATCAAGTTTAAGGCATATTAGGACAATGCTTACAATAGTGATAGCATAAGTATTAGTGATACCTAATGAGAACTAGTATCACTAATATGTAAAACAATAGGAACATATCACCACATATATAAGTAGAAGTAGAAATGCTATAGTGATGGTATGAAGATTAGTGATAATAAAATGTTAAACTAAACAGATTAACCATATTCAAAAACATGAAACAATCATTGGGCCAACAATCTCCCCCTTTTTGATTATGGCAAATATATTAAGTTTAGTATGAACACAATAGATGTATGTATCACCAATATATCACATACATAAGCATATATCACTAAAAGCATACTACTTAGACTACTTCTTTCCCAATTAAGCTTACTTCTCCCCCTTTGACATGATCAAAAATACGCTCCCCGTACTAAAAGATAAGAAATCAATCTTAAGTACATAAATCAGAGCATGAGGAAGGCATAGACAATCATGATCAAGATATACTAATTGAGGAACAATAAGAAAAGTGTGTAAAGACAAGTGTATAAAACTACATAACAAATGTAGAGTACTAAATAGAAAATTGCTTGTCAAAACACAATATAGTTGGTAAAACTAAAAGTATTTGAAAAACAAGAAATAATAGTTTACCAACTTGAAATCCAAGAAATAAATCCAAAATACAATAGGATATGAAATATTGCTCTAGTTTTGGAAGAGAACTATAAAATAAAGGATTTCAAACAAAAGCCATGAGGAATAGATAATTGCAACTAATAGATACCAATTGATATATGAAATTAAATAAACTTGATACCAATTGAATAGATGTAAACTTGAAACATTGATCAAAGAAACCATTAATAATCATAATTGTCCACAAATAAATAGTGGAACAAAATAAAAGAATGATCAATGTAAAATATTGCAATTGATATAAAGTAATCTTATTATTTGCAAAATCTATATGCTTATCGAAGTTCATGCATTTGAACTCAATTACCTTATCATGCTATATGAATACCCTTTAGTTAAACATGAAGTTAAAGGAGAAAAATACTTGAAAAAGAGAAATTCAGTCGACTTGAATGCTCCCCCTCAAAGTACTACCAAAGTTGATAAAAATCATGAATTTTGGATAAGTCCTCAACAAGGAAAGCCAAATCAATTAAGCATAAAAGAAAAACCAAATCAACGAAAGCATAATATTCATCAAGATAATATCTGAAAGTTAATATTAGCAAGATGACATATTTAACCCATATGAAAGAGAGAGATAAGATAATAAGGACAATCACATACACTCTCATAAACCCTTCAAAATAAAAATATCATGACCTCAATTAATAAGATATGAAAATGAAGAAAATATGGGTCCATGATAAACTATGTATATGACATATTAGAGGGTGTAGATGAATTAAAATAATTTATTTGCTCTCCCTCAAAATATGCGTAACTAGTTTCAAAGCACTTATAGCATCAAAGAATAAGGACAATTAAATCAATCATGATGAGAGTAAAAAAAAATCGCTCAAAATTAAAATAAAAATAAACCTCAAATATCATGTCCATGATTATCTAATCAAAAAAAGAATCAACCAATTTATTACTTTGCATGGACTAGGTATGTTGTACCACATATTTATCCAACATCAGATAAATCCAAACCTTATTAATAGTAAATTAATAACCCATAAAGTTGAAATAGCAAAGGTCATATGTGATAAACCATGAGTAGTCAAAGTAGAGTAATAAATTAACTTGATAATCTCATAACTAGATAATTTAAGACTACTTAATCATTAGTATCATTCATAAAGAAAACAAATGAATAAACATGATCCAATGATAAATCTCATCAAGAGAAAATTCAAAATCTATATTTATAAAGAATCATACAGATCAATGAAAAAAATGGAAAAGAGTCGATCTCAAAATGATCACACATTCAATCTAAAGAAAGCCTATACAAGTAAGTGCACCAAGCGCTGAGAAACAACGAAATCTAAAATCCTACCCAGCCCCCGAGGGCACGGTAGGCGCGGCAAAAGCAAAGCCTGCCAAAATTGCTCCGGGGAGTGGGAGCAGCGGGTCCTGGTTTTAAGAATTTGACGAAGGACTTCGCGGTTCAGTTGAGCCGGAGTGAATTGGCATCCTTCATACCTGAATTTATTTCGATTCTTCTAGGGGACCCAAATACCAGCGGCATCGACGATCTGATGACTATGGGAGTCACCCCAGTTAGTCAGGAGATCGTTGAAGCCACCGGGCCTTTGCCTCCTCCTATAGCACCGAAAAAGGTCGCGCCAAATCAGGTTAGCAAGATCTCCTGAGAGTAGGATGTGTTCCTTCATTTCTGGTTGTGAGAGGTGCAGTAGTGGCAGCTAGATGCGAGACTGAAACCGATGGTGGTTAGAGAATCGTCGGTTGGCAGCTTCCTGTGCTGAGCTCTCCAGATCAGAAAGGACCACTTGATGGGGATGCAGCATTGCTAAAACGGCATAATAAGTGGAGACGGCACGTCGCCGCCCCCTACCTCCCGCCTGTCTGAGGCTATTGTAAACGAGACTCCATCGTTGGGGGCCCAAATCAATTTGTTTGGGCGATCGTTGATCATAATATCCGCGACGATGAGCTCGGTCGTCGCCTTCGGCCCGATTCGTTCTCTGATACGCTTCCATCTCCAACCCGATGCTGGGTCCCAGAGATCCCAGATCATACAGTTAGGGGGCGTTGAGGGACAGATGGTAGATCCCATTACCAATCCACTGCTCAAGATAAGGCAACGAATCTCCGATACTGAGTCGCATACGAATCAAGGGTTCAGCTAGCTGACGGCCGTGGAGTATGTGGCACCAGGATGTAGAGGAGCGACTGTTGGTGACATCTGTAGCTGGGTGAGTGTGTTGGAAGTATCTAGCTTTTATGAACCGCGACCAGAAAGATTTTTGCGATCTGAGCTTCCACCACAATTTCATAGAGCAGGCGTCCACGATGTGCGCTAATTTGATGAAGCCGAGTCCTCCCTCGTTCGTGGGTTTGGCCATCGTATCCCAGCTAGCCCAGTGGTGCTTATCCTTGCCATCTTGATGACCCCAGAAAAAATTGGTAAAAAGAGCCTCCAAAGAGAAAAGAACCTTCAAAGGAGGGGAGCAGACTGTCAGGGTGTAGATTGGGATGGAGGATAGAACGTGCTTGATGAGGATCATCTTGCCGTCTGGAGAAAGGGTCGCATTGTGCCATCCCTCGATCTTCTTCCTAACCTTGTTGACTTGACCACCGAAGATGCCCGAATTAGACCTGCCGTACACCAGTGGGCAACCCAGGTAGGTGAACGGAAGGTAAGCGGTGGAGATGGAGGTGAGATTGGTGAGAATAGTCGAGTGGCTCCTGTCGGCTTTGTGGTGGGTATAGATGACACTTTTTTTGGGGTTTATCCGTTGTCCGGAGCATCTGGTGTATTTCTCCAGGCTGCTACTGACCACCTATACTAATCCGACGTCCCCGGAGGAGAAGATGATGACGTCGTTGGCGTAGGCCAGGTGAGTTATAATAGGGAAACCAGCAATGGTATGAAAGTGGTAGAATCTGGGGATGTTGACCATGCTGTTGAGGTTTCTGTTGAGGGCTTCTGCGACTATGATGAAGATGGTGGAGGATATAGGGTCTCTTTGTCGGACACCTCGACTAGATTTAAAGAAATCGTCCGCTTGCCCGTTGATGACAGTGGAAACCAAGAGTTGCTTATGGATCTGTATATAATGTCTATCCAAGTTTCAGAGAACCCGAAGGCCCTGAGCACCTAGATCATGAATTGTCAGTCCAGGCGATCGTAGGCCTTTTCCATATCAAGCTTGATGGCAATGTTTCCCCCTCTCGATGGTAATTTCATGCATGTAATCATTTCCTGGGCTAGAAGGATGTTGTCAGTGATGTTTCGCCCTGGAACGAAACCGCTTTGTTCTTCGTAGATAATCTTGGGGAGGACGTGGGACATGCGGTTGGCGATGATCTTGGAAATGATCTTATTGGTGAAGGTACATAGGCTTATCGGACGAAAATCTTTAAAGGTCTCCGGGTTATCTTTTTTGTGGATTAAGATGAGATTGACTCGGGATATGGATTTAGGATAGCACGTGCCTTGAAAGAAAGCAGTCGCGGCTTCGATCATGTTAGTCTGGATGATATTCCAACAGGACCGGAAGAAAACCCCAGAGAATCCGTCCGGTCCTGGAGTGCTGTATCGTCAAGGGCCCAGACTGCGGACTTAACTTCTTTCACGGATGGAGGGATTAAAAGCTTCTCATTATCCTCTTCTTTGATTAAGAGAGGGACCTTGGCTAGGAAGATCTCATCCTTGTCGATGGCATCTTTGGTGAATAGAGTGGCATAGAAGTTGGCGACAGCCGACTGGATGCTCTGCTGATCTTTGAGTAAGGTGTCGTTCTCGTCGTTGATTTGATGGAAGGTGAGTTGTTGCTTACGGCCCCTAACGCAGGCGTGGAAGAAAGCAGAGTTGCTGTCGCCCTCGGTGTCCTAGGTCAACCTGGCTTTCTGCTTCCAAAATTCTGTCTCAACTTTCAGGCAAAATTTTAGGATAGCTTTGGTGAGGTTAAGCGTGGCACAGGCCTCTGAAGAATAGTCCGTAGCGAACCTAATCTCCGTACGATTGACGTCGTCCTCCGCAGCCTTAATCTCTTAGAAGATATTTGCAAAAGCGATTTTGCTCTTGGAAGTAAGGGCGCACCTGGTAGCCTTGAGTTTCATGGCCACTCTGATAAGGGAGTCTGGGTTGTTCGCCGAATTCCAGCCATTAGCAACGATGTTATGGAAATGAGGGTGATGTCTCCAAAAGTCCAGGAATTTGAAGGGTTTTTTTAATAAGGTTGGGATTGTTGCCAAACTTAATAACGAGAGGAGAGTGATCGAATTCGGTGGAGTTGAGGTGGGAGAGGTTGGATACGAGGTTCATATTAGACCACCGGTTGTATACAAGGGCATGGTCCAGACGAGAATATTGACGATGAGCTCCTTCTTGCATGTTGCACCAGGTGAAGGAGTTACCGGAGTAGGGAAGGGGGTGTAAGTTAGCCTGAAATATGAAGGAGTTGAAGTCGTTCATGGCCGGTTGGTGGGGAGGGCGAACTCCTGATTTTTTTTGGGGCTTGTGATCGTGTTAAAATCCCCAAGGCAGAGCCACGGGAGGTTGTTGAGGGAGCTATGGGTGTCCAAGAGGGTGTTCCACAGCTGCTTGCATTTGATGTAGTCGTAGCTGCCATGAACTGTGAAAATAAGGGATCGGAAATGGAGGGATGGGTGTTCCACCCAGCAAGAGAGCGCCAGGTCGTGGTCGAGGACGGTACCGAAGATGCAATCGTCAGAGAAGGGGATCCAGATGTCGTGGCACCCAGCGATTGCGTTCGAAAAACCGAGCTGAAGTTGGGTGGATTTGAGTTTCCTCTGGGGATTTTGGGTTCGATGATAACTATAATGTCGATCCGGTATATTTTGATAAGGATGGTCAATCTCCGCATGGTGGGTTTATTGGCCAGCCCTCTGAAATTCCAGGCAAGGATGTTAACCATTAGCGGTATTGCGATTGGAGGTGGGGTTGAGCTTGTTCGCTGACCTGGTGCTCATGGCCGGTGGCTCTATAGCTTGTTTCTTTTTCTTCTTGTTTTGATTTGTTTTGGGGACCCTTTGGGTTGCTGTAGGGGCTGCTGCCGTCATAACTTGTAGGTTCAGAGCCTCGCTGCCTGTGCCGTTCTCCGGAGGGTCGATGAGTTCTATCTCAATCTCGGCTAGAGCACTGAGTGGGTTGTTGGGGTTCAGGAAGCCGGCCTCCTGGGCTTGTCGGATCCTGGCCTCATATTCTAGGCCTAGCGACTGCGAGACCTCGACCGGGTGATAGAAGGATGGTGAAACAACTGGCACGGGGAGGGTAATCGGCGCCAATTGGTTCTCTCCAGAAAAATCTGAGACGACTACAGCTGGAGCTACTGTGATCTCATCACCTTCATTTAGCGGTAGCTTTTCGGGGAGGAGGTTAGCCTGATCGATCGTGACCTGAGATGGGTTGAGGATCTCGGATTTGTTGATGAGGTTGATGCTTGTCGACTGCGCTTCCTCGGCCGAGGGGATGAGGTGGTAGAATAGATCGGGACATGGTGGGTAATCAGTGCCAAGTGGTTCTCCCCGAGGATGTCTGAGGCAACATCGGCCAGAGCAACAACATTCTCATCGCCTTCGTCGAGCGTGGACTTGTCGGAGAGGGGGTTTGCCTGGTCATCCGTCGCCTGAGGAGGCATGAGGATCTCGAATCTGTTGACGAGGGTGATGCCTGTAGGCTTGATTGTCGTGCCTTTATTCGGCTTTGAGGGAGCGCGAGGGCTGGGGGACCAGTCTCTTTCTGCGAAGTGAGAGTGGGAGTTGGGAAGGGGGAGGATAGGGCCTGTGGTGGGGATTTGGGTCGCCATTGGGGGTAGGGTCTTTTTAGGATATTTCTTCTTGAGCACCGGGTGGGCCTTGAAGTAGTGTTTCGAGAGATGGCCTCTAATCTGGCAGTGCTTGCAGAAGCTTATGCTGTTGTCGTACTCGAGCGTCTGGGGTGAGTCCGTCCCCCTAGCTCGAGCTGAATGAGCGTTAGGGGGTCGGAGGATATATCGATCTCTATACAAATCATAGCATAATTGCCTTTGGAGAGATTGTGTATTTCTTCTGCGGTGGCTACCAGGGTCCCGAAGGAGCTGGCAATTCTCTTGAGCGCTGTTGGAGTGAAGCAGACAAGGGGAAAGTGTGGTAGGGTTATCCACGTCGAGATAATCGTGGAGTCGACATTGGGGTTGAAAATGGGGTACCATTTAGCGATCTTCACGCTGAGGGGTCCGATGTTGGTGAGCCCTTAGCCCAGACCAAGGAGCAGTCTGGGTCGGAAGAGAGGTGTAGGAGAAGGTGTTTGGAGTCCAATGGTGCGATCTTGTAAGCAGATGAGAGACCCCAGCATGCGACGGCTTCTTTGACAGTGAGCAGTTTGGGGCATCCGGACTGGAATTTCAGCACAAAGGTCCCCGAGAAGGAGGAGGATAATGAGGAAATTTTGTCGTTGGAGAATGGCACTCTGATGATTTGTCCTTCGGGAGGATAAGTGAACTCTAGCTCTTGGAGTTCGATCTCCGGTCCGCTGGGGGGGCCAATTGCGCTGTCCAGTCCGGCCGCAGAATATCAGCGAAAGAGGGGGCGATTGAAGAAGTCAAAGAGCGCCCGGAGGGGGTGGTTGATGTTGCCCGGAGGGGGAGTGAGGAGGGAAGAGGGATGGCGCGGAGTCAGCGTCGCGATCTGAGGGGGATCCTCCAATCTGAGAGCGGCGCCGTTCGGGGCCCTTGGGGTTGGGAGGGGGGTTGATAAGGTCGAACGCGTGTCCGTCACCGTACTTGGGCGCATGATGTCCCCGGGGAACAAATATGCCTGCACTCGAGTATATATATATATATATATATATATATATATATATATATATATATATATATATATATGCAAATATAATTATTATCTAAAATCCTAAAAAAAACTAACTATTTTAAACACAATATTCTGAATTTGAAAATATTTATTAAAACAATAAAAAATTTATTTAGAACAAATGACTCTATATTTAATGTTTATTTAAACCAAAAAGTAATCTTAACAAAGTTTCTAAGCAATTTATACAACTGTAATTTAAATTATACCCAAATTTATTTTTAGAAAATATCTCTAAAATTTTGTAACTAGTGGTAATATATTTCAAGTTGTAGGAATACACATAAATTATATTTATTTATATAAATTTTCTATTTATCAAGGAAGTTTCAAAATAACTTTAGATATAGTAAATCAAAGTAATTAATAACAACAACAACAACAACAACAACAACAACAACAACAACAACAATAATAATAATAATAATAATAATAATAATAATAATAATACCAGTAAAATAAATCAGTAGGGTATCTTTACTAATAGTATTATTTTTACAACAGATATTCTTTTTCTCAAATCCCAAAAATAATAGATAAATAAATATTAAAAATTAAAAAGATAGTCGTAATACGATTTAATAAGGTTAAATAACTAAATATTCAAATAAAATAAATCTAGTCGCATCTACAGCTAGTATGCTAGTCAAAGCACTTGACTGCACTAGTCGTGCCATATTTTCTAGTCAGTGTGCATAACCAAAACTAAGCATGACTAAGACATTATCTTGAAATAAATAAAAAAATAATTCAAACAATTTATTTAAGAAATTAAAAATAATAATAATAATCTTCCAAATAATTTGGTGGATTATATCATATCCAACTTATAAAAATTTCGTCCTGGAAATTAAAATAAACCTTAATATAAAAATATAACAATAAAATTTGTGAGGCTGAATACGAAGGGATAGTAAGTTTATCAAATCAATAATCGGTTCACGAAACGATGGAGATGGTAGTTCTAGAAGGAATCCAAACTGACAACATATTCTACAAATAGGTTATTCTTAGTCTTGTATGGATCAAGGGTATCAAGTTCGTTTGAGGGAATGGGTCGATATTATATGGTAAAAAAATCAAATGGGACGAAAAATGGGTATCTATGATTTGCTTTAAGAAAAATGTGCTATACATGTGGTATAATTAAAATGAAGCACAAGATGGTTTGTTTGTGTGGGACATGTATGTCATGTGTGTAGAGTAGCTCGTCTAGTTCATGAATGTGAAGTTTGTTGGAATAAAATGGCTAGGGTTGTGCTCCAAATATCAAAATCACGGTAGAGGTATCAAAATGATGCAGGTAGAAGTAGACGTTATAAACCAATGACTTATTAGTTCCGTTGGAACCAATCTTTGATTTGGATTTTAATCTATATTAGCTGGACAAGATACCTAAAATCAATGTGAACCATTCCTACTAGGTGAGGGCTACCTAGAATAAGTTTTAACTCGAGTAGTTGAGTTAATTGTCAGTCGGATGGGTTACTCGGTCCTTAAGCCCAAAAATATGCCTTCTGTGACTTTTTTGTTTAAGTAGCACATGGGGACTCCATCGAGTGACACACTAGTGGCATGTGCATAGTGGTCTTCGAGTAGATCACAACCACATATTGGGTCAAAAGATTTGAGTCGAGGTTGGATCTCTAATTGAAGTCGGAGAGGACAATGGTATATGAAATTTGTTGTATCATGAAAATAGAGTACAAGGGGACGTGTTTGAGTGGAACATATGCCTAAATGAAGGTAGACTCCTCTAGGTCTTGTATATGGAATTTGTTGGAAGGTAACAGCTGGTCTTGTGCTCTGAATAGCAATGTCACGGTCGAGGACACCAAATGATCTAGATAATAAGTGGGTGCTCATAAGGTACTAATTATCCTCCTAATTGAAACCAACTTATCCTATCAATTAGTAGTCCTAATAAATCCCAAATTTTAGACGACTTACAATCTATACTCTATAGAACTAAATAAGGTTTTAGGTTTAATGAGGGTGGAAAAAAGAATTTCAAAGTCGCGATGTTGCACCTCGACTCTTGATTATAAAATAATACCAGACAACGTAATAGATAATGTAATATGGTAGATATGAGTCAAGATTGAAGATCTCTGGTTTTGAATAGATGGAAACGAATGTGTATATATAGCCTTCATGGCCATAGGAAAATACTTCGTGTCTACGAGCATTTGCTTTCCAAAATAGGTGATGAAAAACAATAAGAGTTCGAGGGAGATGGGACCGAATTACAAATGTGGGTTTCAAGGATGATTGAATAGTTCAAAAGGAAGTTGTTAAGGCCGTTGCGGATGAGATCCTAAAGGAAAAGTTCAACTATATCTCATTCTACGTAGTGCAATCATACGGAGAGCGAACCAACTGTACTAGGGTTATCAGACCTTCATGCACAGGTTCTGATTTGACAATATGTTAGTGGACGTGCCCAAATAACATACGTCTTTAACAAGCTCGATAAAAGGGTAAGCTTGCAAAATTAGGCTATATTAGCAGCATTAGTTGAGACAGTTCAAAATTATAAGCACAGAAGATAATGATTGAAAGAAATATGAATAGTCCAAGTTACTTAGGAATCTAAGTCTTGTCCGATGTTCATGCATAAACAGTCATCCTACTATCTTCTTGTCTAAGGCTTTGGTCGATAAAATAAGCCATGTTCCTCTAAGGATTTATAGTCTAGGTAATCCAAGTAGTATCCTCTACAATGGGTCATAAGGACGAAGGAAATACTAGGTCGTAAGGCACTCTACCCAACTTATAAGAGTTCAGCTAACAGTGTAATTAGATCAATGAGGCCTACAAGTCATTCTTCTAATCCCTATCAAGCACGAAAAAAGATAAGATTTACGATAGAAGGGATCAAGCAAGATGCAATCAATGAGTCAAATGAGAGTTCGAAAATGGCATCGAGGAGGGAGGTCAAGTATGTGGATGAGATCCTAGACTCTAATCCTATACGCAGGCTTGCTTGGTACGGTAAAGTAACCAAACAATTTTTCTAGACCTGTATGGGCTACCACAAAAACGTGTAATGCCCTAGTCCCAAATACTTAGGATTAAGAACGCAGACATACAAGATGTATACATATGAAGCATACTCTAACATATGGAACCCTTGTATGTATATATAAGCTGTAAAATATAGTAGAAACCATAACAACCAATCTCATCCACAAAATAAAGAAATAAAAGATATCGTATAATTAACTATAAAATGTCTTTGTACAATATGTTTTGGCGGAGACAAATCAACTACCAACTGTTTAAAAGAGAGGAATACATGAACAATGGAAGAGTTTGATAACGAAGTTAAGGACGATCCAAGAACAATCATCTTCGAAAGGATACTGAAGATCACAGCCTTGGATAGAACACCTACGAAAAGATAATAGCACACACCTGGAGAGATCACCAGGTCCTCAGAGGGACTTAACAAGATACATAATATCATGCCATATAAAATGAATATAAACTGCTCAATAATAAGTCAAATCGGATTATAACATGGTCCAATACTCCACCCTTGAACTAGCGTACCATCCCCCAACCAAATAAGGACAGAAGATGGCACCCTAATCTACGATGAAGTATATTTCCATGCCATGCATCCAATATGGTATCTGGACCACAACAAGGTTTAGTACCTTCTCATCGAAGCAGTGAACCACACCTACAACCAAACAAGGACAAGGTATGGCAAACTAGTCCGCGACAAGTTTCTGTTCCAAGCTGCGATCAAATATAAGTACCCAAAACATAGGTACCTACACACAACGGATAAGGGTCACCTAACCACTCTAAGTGGAAATACATTTTTAGAATAGTGCATGGTTGCATATCTGTAACTCCACCTTTCCAGAATTTCGATTTTTTTATTCATAATAAATAGTTTGGAAATAATATTATATTTTAGCATGTGGAGTGGTATTTATGGTTTAGTTATTTTGTTGGGCTTAAACCATTTCATCCAGCCTCAGGTTTTGGGCCAACCCTTAATGGGCTTCAGGGTTAGGGACTTCAGAACACCATAGCCATGAGTATAAAATTTTTCCTCAAAGCCTCCTTCCAATTCAGCTAGGAAAGGAATTCCGTATTTTCAAATTTCTTCAGATCTCATTCTCCTCTAACCGACTGTCAGAGGAGAATGAAATTTCCCGCCATTAGTAGCCTGGGGCTCACGCCACAAAGCCTATATAATAACCCCTCCTCAATCATTGTTACTTGGTGAAGTAATTTTTCCTTCTTTCCAAATCCATTCTTCTTCCTGAGACCCATCGAGAGATCAGAGCTCAGCCATGGCAGGAAGGAGCATTGCAGCCAAGGGGGAAAGGAGGTCGCATCACTCTTCATCAATGTCGATTTGACTCACCAAACCAGCTCATCCATTCTTCGTTCTGGCCGATCGATCCTTGGTAAAATTCATCTCCATTCTTCAATTGTTTAGATTGAATCTTCATGACAATTTGTTCAAACCAATTTCTTTGCATAGATCGGGATCCATAATCAACAGATCTAGGTTTATTTAGTCAAGATCTGAATCTTCATCGTACTGTGCTGTCAGGTGAGATCCATCGAACTCTTGAATTTGTGTGATTCATCGATTCAATTCAATACGAGCTATTTTTGAACCTTCTTTAACTTTGTATCAGTTCTTTGAGATCCCCATTCTTACTAGATCATAGCATTGTTTAGCTGGGAAATTCATTTGGACAAGTGAGTTTTCTATCTCTATTTTTGAATCATAGATTAACAAGATGGAATCCCTGCACCAATGTCACCTGCTCATTCGTTTTGTAGGCTTATTTCAATTGAGAACAGCCTTACATCTGTAGGGAACAGATCAAATCGAACCTTCATCTATCAGGTAACTGGTGGTTCTCAAATTATGTTGTTGTCTGGTTTTGGTTAAGCAATGATTTAGATTTTACTTGGCTTAGGAAGTTACTGATAGATTGTTAATGATCTTGAAGTTTTTAGACTTAACTATGAATGTCCTAAGTTTATAGCAGCATGTTAGTTTTAGTTATGGTTGACTTTGGCTTGAGTTGAGAAGAAAATGCAGTGAGCTGCAAACAACATAAAACATTGTTGGTTGTTAGATTACTATATTTTCCTCTGAACCCTATAGCCATCGTGGTAGGTTCATAGCTATGTACTGTTCTTGATAAGAGAAGTTTCCTTACTAAAAAGGATATCTGGACCTGAATTTTGAATTGGTAGTTTTCAATTTCAAATGGTTATGGACAAGAATTCAGTAGTTGATTTCTATCACAACTGAGAGTGTATGAGAATAGGCTTTAGAGATTTTAGATTTGTTTTTCAAACTCTGTAGGAGATGGTTAAGCCCTGTTTAATTTCTTAACACCTGGTAGTATAGGATATTAGATTGTGGGTGTTTAGATTTCACCTTGGGTTGCATTTTGAAACTCAGTAAGTGTTTACCCTAGCCTAAATCTACAGATTTAAATGGTAGCAATGAGATTTAGATTTTAATAGTTAATCAGTTGAAGGTTATCTCAGTCCAATTGTTATTTAGTTGTGACCATACATGTGAATGATTATAGGAGGTTAACAAGGAAAGGGAGATATGAAGTCTCTTATAAATTTGACTTGATGAGAGGCTTCATAGGAAGTTTCAGTTCAGTTTGGCAAGTCCCATTCCAAATTGGATTAAATCATAAATCCTATAATTGATCAAGTATCTGCCTGCTGTATAGTCCTTTGGCCATTTTATCAGTTAGACAACTCTTGTTTCAATACTTCTTTTCCTTGTTAGCTGTAGTACATATAGGACATATTGGTTTACCTATTGGATTACTGGATGCATTCTAAATCTGGGCTGTAGGTCCATTAGTTGGCTTACTTAACCTTGCCTTGAAATGTATGAGTTAATATCAGTACATTGAAAGACTCATTTGGTTAGCATGTGAGGAGAAATCTGTGATTGATTAGAATGATCTTCATTTGGAGAGTTAGTGAAGGAAGTTATGTTTTGACTGAACTAGAAGGGACCCTCTGCCTGGTTAAGTCCAATTCATTACCTAAAATGTTTATCAAGTATGCAACCTGAGAACCCCAAAATCTCAGTTAAAACCTGAGGTTGAAATCTCAAGCCTGAAGTTGAATCTCAGGTTTTAATTTCAGATTGGGTTTCAGAACAGAATGAACCCAGGTTTAGGAATGAACCTGGTGTATATCAGTTTGGTGGTTAGATTAAATAATTGTCTACCTGTGGACTGAATAGGTTACAGAACACTTTGGTTAGGATTGATTCCTAAGGCACTGTCTTAAGAACTGGAAAGTAGAGCCAATATTATAGGATGATGAAGTTGTTTAATGTTTAATCTATGAGCTAGATTCTGGAAGCAATTTCATCTAGGGAATAAATAGTAATTAACATAGATTATGGTAATAGCAACCCTTGAACTGAACTGATAAGTCCACCTGTTACCACCCAGGAGGATTGAGGTTTTGGTATGGTTTCTTAGGAATGCATGAGGTTAGCTTAAACCTTGTCTGCTGTTTCCTGAAGAGGAGGTTAACATTGGTTAACCAGTATATTTAGCACTAGGCATATTTTTCCTGAACTACAAGTTTGTACTCCTCTATTATGAGAAGGGGGAGTTACTAGTTTAAGCCAGTTTAGATTAGTGGTATCCATAGTCATTTGTTGAAGACTTGTTTATTGGCAAACAAATAACTGTTTTACCATTGTATACCCTATAGACATCTTATAGCTAGCTGGACTATAAATATAAGGAAAGGTTAGGTTGTCATCATAATTGTTAATGATATAGTGGTTTCTGAGTCAATATTTGGGTTCAATATATTATCCTATACTTAAGGGTGTATCTAGTATTACTTTAGAATTTATGATACAAGTAGGCTAATAGAATTGCTTAGAGAATAACCCACTTGTAAATCCTTATTACAGGAGGACACCCAGTTTTCTTGCCTGCTTGTACCTTCCGGGAGCAAGGCAAGTACATTCTATGGTTTTGATCAGTGCATTCTTGTTCTTTATTGCTGACACACTGCGACACGTTCATGATCTTACCTGTCTTGTTCTTTCATGTTCTTACTTGAATCTTGGGGTGGGGAAATACTCTAGATATGTGACTAAACCCGGATACTTATTCATGATCTTTAGCTTAGGCCTCGCACAGTGCACGCGGGTCCTAAGCCGTACCCACATGATCTTTCAGGATCTTTTCATGCTCTTTCATGATCTTACCTAAGCCGGTCACATATTATAGAAGTATTTCAAACATATAACACACATGTTCAGGATTTGTTCTTACATTAGTTTCCCTTGATCCTGATCTTGATATTAGTCATAGTCGTGATCTTTACTGCATCTTATATTGTCATGATCTTTCATGTATCTTCATAGCAGTAGTTCATGTTCTTCATGTTCTTTACATACTTGTTTTTATCCTGTTCTTCCAGCATTTACTTTCCATATCATGATGTTATTGTTCATTACCTAGAACTGTACTTTGCTCCGCTCCTGACTGGATATGTTATGATAGGTGAGATGGAGGCTTTGTGTGACACATACTATGGACAGGATACTGCCTTCCCTGAGCCAGCTGGAGCTGCTTGTGACCTAGAGGCCGCAGAGGCCTAGTACTTCATTTAGTTTTCCATTTATCTTTCCATGTATTGAGACTAGCAGACTTTTATAGTTGAATTGTAATAAATTCAGATATTGTATCTCCTTCCTGGTTGGGACACATTATATAGATGCTGTGATTCTATACTTTCATGTTTATCTAGTTAGTTTCCCTAGCTTGGTACAGCTTACTTCATTGTGTCTAACAATGAAGGCTGGGCGTGTCCGACTCGTATCCGATTATTCGGGAGCGGGTCGTGACATGTTTTTAGTGGTGGCCCATGCAGGTCTATCCTAATGGTACCTAGGTCTTAGCGTACTATTGGGGGACTTGATTTACACTAGGGAAACTTGATCACAGCATAGGAAAATCGGGAAATAAGGGTATATCAGGTTATTCATGTTCTTCAGGTGCTTTATTATTATAAAAACATTGTTTGTTAGGTTTTAGGGTTTGTCGTTCAACGAAGTTTTCTTTTTATGCAGATGGTCACTACGAGGAAGACTGCAGATCAGCCTGGAGGTTCCGGAGTTGCAGGCAGCACGGAGCAGCCCGCACTCGACGCTTCGGCAGATCAGCTTCCGACAGCGCCTCCTATCTTCCCATCACTGCCACCGACGATGATGTTCGACGGCTCGCAGGTGATGGCGATGTTTCAGCAGTTCATGGAGGCCCAGAACCACCAGGCTGCACAGTTCAGGGAGGCCCAGAGCCAGCAGGCCACGCAGTTCCGAGCGACTGTCGTCGACGTGCTGAGGACCAGAGAGCCGGCAGCACCAGCTCCAGCAGCAGTTCCAGAGCCACGAGGACCGAGACCGGGGACAGCCAAGGAGTATCAGTACTTTTCCCCGTTGGACTTCTGGGGCGACGAGGGGATCATCTATGCAGATGAATGGCTGGAGAATGCAGAGAGGACCTTGACCATGGCGAACATTCCAGAGGACCAGAAGGTGTCAGTGGCTAGCATGCGACTTTTTGACTTGGCCAGATCTTGGTATCGGGAGGACCCCCAGTTGACGGAGCCCCGAGTGTCTTGGACAGTTTTCAAAAAACTGTTCAAGGAGAAATTCTTCCCAGAGGTGGAGCGTGATGAGTTGAGGATGCAGTTCGAGGCGCTGCAGCAGGGGACGATGACGGTCGCGCAGTACACTTCGGAGTTTACCAGACTCAGCAGGTTTGCTGAGAGCTTGGTTAGAGAGCCAGAGGACAGAGCATGGAGATTCAAGAAGGGTCTCAACAGGGAGCTGCGACATGCGGTGGCGATTAGCCAGGCGACTACCTACTCTAGCATCCTCAAGATCGCCCAGGCAGTTGAGAAGGAGGCGGACCCCAAGCTGAAAAGGGACCGGGATGTGGCCAGCAGCAGTTTCCAGGCACCAGCGAAGAGGGTTCAGACTCAGACCCAGACGAGGCCGCACCAGCAGCAGCATCACCGTCAGGCCAGAGCTCCAGCACATCAGCATCAGAGACAGCAGCTAGCGACTCCTTGTGCCTATTGTCATCGTCCTGGTCATCATATCGACGAGTGCCGCAAGAGGTTGGGACTTTGCCTCTTTTGCGGATCAGATGCACACCAGATGAGGGACTGCGCTCAGGCTACAGCCAGACTAGCAGGAGGACGAGGAGGAGGACCACCGGCTGCACCACCCAGAGCATTACCTGCACCACCCCAGAGAGGAGGAGCTCTGCCGCCCCAGCAGCAGAGGTTTGCACAGCATCAGCAGCAGCAGAGAGGAGGAGCACAGCAGGGACGTGCTTACGTCATGGCTGCAGTTGAGGAGGACGAGGCAGTGCCAGATGTGATCACAGGTTCTATATTCTTACATTCTTTCCCTGCCATTGCATTGTTTGATTCTGGAGCCACACATAGCTTTGTATCGTATGAGTTTCTGCATAGACACGGCTTCACACCCAAGCCCACTAGGCAGAACTGTCAGATCATGACAGGAGGCGGATCAGTTCCAGTAAGTGAGATGGTGGAATGCCCTATCACTATTGCTGGAAGAGAGATTCGAGCTCGACTTCTAGTGATGCCACTGCCTGGATTCGACGTAGTCCTTGGCATCGACTGGATGAGCGAGCAGTTTGCTGTAATAGACTGCCATGAAGGGAAGGTGATCTTCAGCCCGCCAGGAGTTCCACCATTCGAGATCAGCAGACGAGTTGCAGAGAGGCCAGAGGGAGTCTACTTCGGAGCAGTTGCAGAAGACCAGGAGTTGCCGCATCCGCTGATTGCAGAGTATCTTGACGTCTTTCCAGAGGAGCTGCCAGGATTGCCACCAGATCGAGATGTGGAGTTTGGCATTGATCTAGTGCCCGGATCAGCACCAAAGTCCCAGCACTGTTACAAGATCAACCCGAAGGAAGCTGCGGAGTTGAAGGCGCAGATTGATGAGCTGGAGGGCAAGGGATTTATTCGATCCAGTGCTTCACCCTGGGGAGCACCGGTGCTTTTTGTGCCCAAGAAGGATGGGACGGTGAGGATGTGCATTGACTACCGTGCACTCAACAACATCACCATTAAGAATAGATATCCCTTGCCGCGGATTGATGAGCTGTTTGACCAGCTTAGTGGAGCGAAGGTCTTTTCTAAGATCGACCTTCGATCGGGGTACCACCAGATGAAGGTTCGGGAGCAGGATATTCCGAAGACAGCCTTCAACACCCGATACGGCCAGTATGAGTTCCTAGTGATGCCGTTCGGACTCACCAATGCCCCCGCAGTTTTCATGAACCTGATGAATAAGGTTTTCCACAAGTATTTGGATAAGTTTGTCGTAGTCTTTATTGACGACATTCTGATCTATTCCAAGACGGAGGAGGAGCATGTTGAGCATCTGCGGATTGTTTTGGAGATTCTGCGGAAGGAGAAGCTGTACGGGAAACTCTCGAAATGTGAGTTTTTCTTGGACAGAGTGGAGTTTCTAGGGCATGTGGTGACTGGAGAGGGGATTTCTGTGGATCCCAAGAAGATTGAAGCAGTGGAAGCCTGGGCACCTCCCAAGTCAGTAGCAGAGATTCGTAGTTTCCTGGGTCTAGCGGGATACTACAGGAAGTTCGTGAAGGACTTCGCCAGGATAGCAGAGCCGATGACGAAGCTTACGCGGAAGGACGAGGAGTTCATATGGAGCGACGCCTGCCAGTCAGCATTTGAAGAATTGAAGAGAAGACTCACGACGGCACCAGTTCTAGCTTTGCCATCAGGATCAGGAGGATTCGTCATCTACAGCGATGCTTCAGGGAAAGGCTTGGGATGTGTGCTGGAGCAGAACAAGAAGGTTATAGCGTATGCTTCTAGACAGTTGAGGCCCCATGAGAAGAATTATCCTACACATGACTTGGAGCTTGCAGCAGTCATTTTTGCCTTGAAACTGTGGAAGCATTACCTATATGGAGAGAGAGTGGACATCTTCACGGACCACAAAAGCCTGAAGTATGTCTTTACTCAGAAGGAGCTGAATATGAGGCAGCGCAGATGGCTGGAACTCATGAAGGACTTCGACATTAGTCTGCAGTATCACCCTGGGAAGGCGAATGTGGTTGCAGACGCTCTCAGTCGGTATCCTATTGCTATGTATCTCACCATGGATCGGCATCTCTTGGAGGATCTGGAGAGCCTTGGGATTGAGATTGTTCTCCCAGGGTATGGAGGTCAGATGATGCATATGCAGATACAGTCGGGGTTGCTAGAGAAGATCAAGGAGGCCCAGTTGCTTGATGAGGGAATCCAGGGTCTTAGAGCTCAGGCAGAGTTAGGTCTGCTCGACGACTTCACCATTGCGGAGGACGGATCCTTGAGGCACGGAAGTCAGCTGTGTGTGCCTAAGGACTTGCGGGAGGAGGTGATGCAGGAGGCCCACCAGTCACGGTATTCTATACATCCTGGATCTACCAAGATGTACAAGGATTTGCGTGAGTATGTTTGGTGGTATGGGATGAAGAGAGAGGTCGCCAGATTTGTTTCCAGATGCCTTGTGTGCCAGCAAGTCAAGGCGGAGCGCCAGAGACCAACGGGACTACTCCAGCCTTTACCTATTCCGGAATGGAAGTGGGAGCACATTACCATGGACTTTGTCTCTGGATTGCCGCGTACTCCCAGTGGCAAGGACGCTATTTGGGTAATCGTGGACAGATTGACAAAGTCCGCTCATTTCATTCCGTTCAAGGTTGGGCTGTCGACCGAGAAGCTTGCAGACCTCTACATGCGTTAGATCGTGAGGATTCATGGGGTGCCAGTTAGCATTGTTTCAGATCGGGACAGCCGTTTCACATCACACTTCTGGAGGAGTCTACAGCAGAGCTTGGGATCACAGTTGAAGTTCAGCACGGCCTATCATCCCCAGACGGACGGACAGTCCGAGAGGACCATTCAGACTTTGGAGGACATGCTGCGGGTTTGCGCACTCGACTTCGGCGGTTCGTGGGAGGACCATTTACACCTCGTAGAGTTTGCCTATAACAACAGTTATCAGGCTAGCATTGAGATGACTCCATTCGAGGCGCTGTACGGGCGGAGGTGTCGCACGCCGTTATCCTGGGACGACGTTGGCGAGAGAGCTTTACTTGGGCCAGAGATGGTGGTGGACTCAGCAGAGAAAGTCAGATTGATCCGGGAGCGTATCAGAGTTGCACAGGATCGACAGAAGCACTGGGCGGATAGCAGCAGGCGGCCACTTGAGTTCGAGGTTGGAGACAGAGTGTTCCTGAAGATCTCACCGACCAGAGGCGTCATTCGGTTCGGCAGAGGCGGGAAGCTCAGTCCGAGATTCATCGGACCATTTGACGTGACGGCACGGATTGGCGAGGTGGCGTACCGACTAGCGCTTCCAGCTAGACTGGAGGGAGTGCATGATGTTTTCCACATATCCCAGCTTCGACGATACATTCCAGACCCGAGCCATGTGGTGGACTATTCTGAGCTGGAGATGGGCCCGAGATTGACTTACGAGGAGCAGCCAGTAGAGATCTTGGACCGAAGAGAGAAGCGACTGCGGAACCAGGTCATTCCTCTCGTTCGTGTCATGTGGAGACACCACTCTCCGGGAGAGTCCACATGGGAGCGTGAGGATGAGATGCGTGAGCGATATCCTAGTTTGTTCACTTGAGTGCTTTGTATTTCATACATTTTTTTTTTGAATTCAATAAACAACTCTTTGGATTCACTATTCTTGGTTATCTGTGTTTGCATTCCAATTTCGAGGACGAAATTTTTCAAGGGGGAGAGATTTGTAACTCCACCTTTCCAGAATTTCGATTTTTTTATTCATAATAAATAGTTTGGAAATAATATTATATTTTAGCATGTGGAGTGGTATTTATGGTTTAGTTATTTTGTTAGGCTTAAACCATTTCATCCAGCCTCAGGTTTTGGGCCAACCCTTAATGGGCTTCAGGGTTAGGGACTTCAGAACACCATAGCCATGAGTATAAAATTTTTCCTCAAAGCCTCCTTCCAATTCAGCTAGGAAAGGAATTCCGTATTTTCAAATTTCTTCAGATCTCATTCTCCTCTAACCGACTGTCAGAGGAGAATGAAATTTCCCGCCATTAGTAGCCTGGGGCTCACGCCACAAAGCCTATATAATAACCCCTCCTCAATCATTGTTACTTGGTGAAGTAATTTTTCCTTCTTTCCAAATCCATTCTTCTTCCTGAGACCCATCGAGAGATCAGAGCTCAGCCATGGCAGGAAGGAGCATTGCAGCCAAGGGGGAAAGGAGGTCGCATCACTCTTCATCAATGTCGATTTGACTCACCAAACCAGCTCATCCATTCTTCGTTCTGGCCGATCGATCCTTGGTAAAATTCATCTCCATTCTTCAATTGTTTAGATTGAATCTTCATGACAATTTGTTCAAACCAATTTCTTTGCATAGATCGGGATCCATAATCAACAGATCTAGGTTTATTTAGTCAAGATCTGAATCTTCATCGTACTGTGCTGTCAGGTGAGATCCATCGAACTCTTGAATTTGTGTGATTCATCGATTCAATTCAATACGAGCTATTTTTGAACCTTCTTTAACTTTGTATCAGTTCTTTGAGATCCCCATTCTTACTAGATCATAGCATTGTTTAGCTGGGAAATTCATTTGGACAAGTGAGTTTTCTATCTCTATTTTTGAATCATAGATTAACAAGATGGAATCCCTGCACCAATGTCACCTGCTCATTCATTTTGTAGGCTTATTTCAATTGAGAACAGCCTTACATCTGTAGGGAACAGATCAAATCGAACCTTCATCTATCAGGTAACTGGTGGTTCTCAAATTATGTTGTTGTCTGGTTTTGGTTAAGCAATGATTTAGATTTTACTTGGCTTAGGAAGTTACTGATAGATTGTTAATGATCTTGAAGTTTTTAGACTTAACTATGAATGTCCTAAGTTTATAGCAGCATGTTAGTTTTAGTTATGGTTGACTTTGGCTTGAGTTGAGAAGAAAATGCAGTGAGCTGCAAACAACATAAAACATTGTTGGTTGTTAGATTACTATATTTTCCTCTGAACCCTATAGCCATCGTGGTAGGTTCATAGCTATGTACTGTTCTTGATAAGAGAAGTTTCCTTACTAAAAAGGATATCTGGACCTGAATTTTGAATTGGTAGTTTTCAATTTCAAATGGTTATGGACTAGAATTCAGTAGTTGATTTCTATCACAACTGAGAGTGTATGAGAATAGGCTTTAGAGATTTTAGATTTGTTTTTCAAACTCTGTAGGAGATGGTTAAGCCCTGTTTAATTTCTTAACACCTGGTAGTATAGGATATTAGATTGTGGGTGTTTAGATTTCACCTTGGGTTGCATTTTGAAACTCAGTAAGTGTTTACCCTAGCCTAAATCTACAGATTTAAATGGTAGCAATGAGATTTAGATTTTAATAGTTAATCAGTTGAAGGTTATCTCAGTCCAATTGTTATTTAGTTGTGACCATACATGTGAATGATTATAGGAGGTTAACAAGGAAAGGGAGATATGAAGTCTCTTATAAATTTGACTTGATGAGAGGCTTCATAGGAAGTTTCAGTTCAGTTTGGCAAGTCCCATTCCAAATTGGATTAAATCATAAATCCTATAATTGATCAAGTATCTGCCTGCTGTATAGTCCTTTGGCCATTTTATCAGTTAGACAACTCTTGTTTCAATACTTCTTTTCCTTGTTAGCTGTAGTACATATAGGACATATTGGTTTACCTATTGGATTACTGGATGCATTCTAAATCTGGGCTGTAGGTCCATTAGTTGGCTTACTTAACCTTGCCTTGAAATGTATGAGTTAATATCAGTACATTGAAAGACTCATTTGGTTAGCATGTGAGGAGAAATCTGTGATTGATTAGAATGATCTTCATTTGGAGAGTTAGTGAAGGATGTTATGTTTTGACTGAACTAGAAGGGACCCTCTGCCTGGTTAAGTCCAATTCATTACCTAAAATGTTTATCAAGTATGCAACCTGAGAACCCCAAAATCTCAGTTAAAACCTGAGGTTGAAATCTCAAGCCTGAAGTTGAATCTCAGGTTTTAATTTCAGATTGGGTTTCAGAACAGAATGAACCCAGGTTTAGGAATGAACCTGGTGTATATCAGTTTGGTGGTTAGATTAAATAATTGTCTACCTGTGGACTGAATAGGTTGCAGAACACTTTGGTTAGGATTGATTCCTAAGGCACTGTCTTAAGAACTGGAAAGTAGAGCCAATATTATAGGATGATGAAGTTGTTTAATGTTTAATCTATGAGCTAGATTCTGGAAGCAATTTCATCTAGGGAATAAATAGTAATTAATATAGATTATGGTAATAGCAACCCTTGAACTGAACTGATAAGTCCACCTGTTACCACCCAGGAGGATTGAGGTTTTGGTATGGTTTCTTAGGAATGCATGAGGTTAGCTTAAACCTTGTCTGCTGTTTCCTGAAGAGGAGGTTAACATTGGTTAACCAGTATATTTAGCACTAGGCATATTTTTCCTGAACTACAAGTTTGTACTCCTCTATTATGAGAAGGGGGAGTTACTAGTTTAAGCCAGTTTAGATTAGTGGTATCCATAGTCATTTGTTGAAGACTTGTTTATTGGCAAACAAATAACTGTTTTACCATTGTATACCCTATAGACATCTTATAGCTAGCTGGACTATAAATATAAGGAAAGGTTAGGTTGTCATCATAATTGTTAATGATATAGTGGTTTCTGAGTCAATATTTGGGTTCAATATATTATCCTATACTTAAGGGTGTATCTAGTATTACTTTAGAATTTATGATACAAGTAGGCTAATAGAATTGCTTAGAGAATAACCCACTTGTAAATCCTTATTACAGGAGGACACCCAGTTTTCTTGCCTGCTTGTACCTTCCGGGAGCAAGGCAAGTACATTCTATGGTTTTGATCAGTGCATTCTTGTTCTTTATTGCTGACACACTGCGACACGTTCATGATCTTACCTGTCTTGTTCTTTCATGTTCTTACTTGAATCTTGGGGTGGGGAAATACTCTAGATATGTGACTAAACCCGGATACTTATTCATGATCTTTAGCTTAGGCCTCGCACAGTGCACGCGGGTCCTAAGCCGTACCCACATGATCTTTCAGGATCTTTTCATGCTCTTTTATGATCTTACCTAAGCCGGTCACATATTATAGAAGTATTTCAAACATATAACACACATGTTCAGGATTTGTTCTTACATTAGTTTCCCTTGATCCTGATCTTGATATTAGTCATAGTCGTGATCTTTACTGCATCTTACATTGTCATGATCTTTCATGTATCTTCATAGGAGTAGTTCATGTTCTTCATGTTCTTTACATACTTGTTTTTATTCTGTTCTTCCAGCATTTACTTTCCATATCATGATGTTATTGTTCATTACCTAGAACTGTACTTTGCTCCGCTCCTGACTGGATATGTTATGATAGGTGAGATGGAGGCTTTGTGTGACACATACTATGGACAGGATACTGCCTTCCCTGAGCCAGCTGGAGCTGCTTGTGACCTAGAGGCCGCAGAGGCCTAGTACTTCATTTAGTTTTCCATTTATCTTTCCATGTATTGAGACTAGCAGACTTTTATAGTTGAATTGTAATAAATTCAGATATTGTATCTCCTTCCTGGTTGGGACACATTATATAGATGCTGTGATTCTATACTTTCATGTTTATCTAGTTAGTTTCCCTAGCTTGGTACAGCTTACTTCATTGTGTCTAACAATGAAGGCTGGGCGTGTCCGACTCGTATCCGATTATTCGGGAGCGGGTCGTGACAATATCCACCAAGTCAAGTCAAGATAAAATAATACAATACAATACTCAGTAGCGAGTCTAAACACTATATACCATTCCTCAGTATCGAGCGAGTCTATAGTATATAGTCTACTTATCGTTCCTCAGTGTCAAACGAGTCTATAATAGCTAGGAAGGAGGTCAACGTCCACTTGTATTCTTCCCGCCCAATCCTCTAACTCTAATAACTACTAGTCTTCTATCATGCAATCCTAATAGTAGTTATAGCCTAACGAACGTCCCCATGTATCGGTGGCCAGCCAACCATGCAAGTACGAGACCTATATGCGACTCATGACTCATGGCAAACCTATGTCAAGGCCAATGAATACAGGTAGTCTCTCTAATCTAGGTTTAATTGGCATAGTGCAAGCAACATAGAATATAAATAAGCAGTAGAATTGCATTAAGATAAAACTACTTAGCACACTTTATCTTGAAGTAAATAAATAAAAAATAAATGCATGTAATATATGAGCTAAAGTAGATAGATAGTATATGGCAAGGTATCTTGCCTGAGGTTGTGTGCATAAAGGGCAACGTCCAATAGCTTGAATCGATAGATTAGTGAAGCATAGAAAGTCAAATCTCACAAACATCCTCGGATGTTGATATAAATGCCATGAACGTTTTCCGATTAAGGAAAATAGGTAGGATAGACTACCCATAAGTCCAATTCTAGACACAGTGGCAAAATCGTAATTTTGAGTCAAAACGATATTCGCCGTTGGACCCATTTTATACCGAAAAGCGTGCCAATATCTATGGTCTCTAAAGTCATCAAACTACATATCTACGGGTTCGATTTGATGAGACGAACCCAACCGTATGTCTAAAGTTGGATTCTGGTGTGTCGTGCACAATTTTATCCATTGGATCGGGTCGCGAGCCCGCCAAAAAGGCGTTCCGGTCGACCTTCTCAGAATCAGACCAAACTTGGCATACAGGACCAGAAAAATAATATGGTCCTGTTGGCGGAAGTTTTTTCTCGATACGACGAACGTGCACAAAGTTATGGCCTAGATTACATAGTAGCCGATACGGGGTATCTTGACAATACGCACTGATTTTGTCGCACACGCAATGAAATCGAGTTCCGTCAGTTCCCACACGTCGACAAAATCCATACGCGCCTTTCGATACTTATGGGTTGCAACCACATCGTCCGATTTTTTGAGGCGCACTCCGTATTGGAAAGTTTTTTCTTCCAATTTTCTGTTTTCGAAACTAGGTTTTTCTTAATTTTCAATAGCAAATAACTTTCTGTATACTGGATGAAAATTAATTTTACGAGAAGGGTTTTACTCTCCTACAAGTAGTCTTGTCACCCTCGAAATCCGTGTTACGTATTTTCGTATACGTGTACATTTTTTGGATCCGTATTTTTATTAGTTATGGTTAGCTAGTCATGATTTTATTTTTTTAGCATGTTGCATTGGCATGGTTATTTTGGCATTTCATTGGTTATGGCTTAGCTTGGTTCGGTTTAGCTTGGTTTGGTTTGCTTTTGGGTTCATCATGAACAAAAAGAAAACCCCTACCTACTACCACCATCATCATTTAAAACCCAGCCCCCTTTCTCTCTCATCTTTACTCTTCATTTATTTCTTCATCTTCTTCCTCTTAACTTCTCCACCTACCAAGAGAAGCTTAGGCAAGTGCAACTTGCTTTATGAAGAAACTCCATTATTTTTGATCTATTGTCTTCCTCGTGAGATTCTAAGATACTTTAGAACTTGACATTTTTTTTTTGATGGATATTTTCTTGTAGATCTAAGTTTATATCATTTTCGGTTTTCTTGGGTTTTGATCTATTAAAATTTATTATTTTCATGTTTTGATTGTTCCATGTTGTATAGAATTCGATTTTACCTAAAATAGACCTTTTAAAAGTTAGATTTCGACTTGTTTTGAAAAAGTTATGGCCAAAATAATATTTGGACATTTTCTATGTCATCTGCCCTAGTTTTGGCAGGGACGATAAATAGTGCCGCAGCCGCATGGATGAATAGTGCCGCATGAATAATGCTACAGCCGGATGGATGAATAGGCCACATGAATAGTGTCGCAGCCGCATAGATGAATAGTGTCGCAGCCGCATGGATGAATAGTACCACATAAATAGTACCGCAGCCGCATGGATGAATAATGCTGCATGAATAGTGCCGCAGCCGCATGGATAAATAGTGCCGTATGAATAGTGTCGTAGCCGCATGGATGAATAGTTCTGCAGCAGCATGGATGAATAGTACCGCAGCCGCATGGATGAATAGTACTACATGAATAGTGCCGTAGCCGCATGAGCATGAATGGTGCCGTAGAATGTCGCATAGGGCCTATTTTAGCTGTCTTTGGCTGTTTTAAGTCCTATTTGACTGAATTTTGGCCAAAATTTCCTCCAACTTCCAACATGAATGTTGTAGATCTTTTTCTTGGCTTCTAGAATATGTTATTTGCTATTTTATGCAACTTTTCTCATTTATTATTATGTAAGGATAGAACATGATAGTGGCCTGTCGTGGCGTACTCTTGACAAGTAAACATGACATGTAATCTGGGATGCCGTTGCGACGGCTATCTCGACATGCTAGTAATCCTCCTCTTGATATCGCAGACGATTGTGCTTGTACAAATAAATCAGTCTTGTCTTGCATCATGTCTAGGACAGGGACCCCTGAATACCACGGTCAGGGGTACCTACTGAATTCAACTAAGGCTAATAACTAGAATAATCTATTAGTCATGAAGAGATTTCCCAGCTACAGGCAATCCCGTTATCTGGACGCTCAAGTGGACTTGCAGCCTACCGACGAGTGTAGAAGCATGGAAAATAATAAAAAAAGAGCCATACGGCCAGGAAATCCCATGCGGTTCAGAAAACCCATGTGGCTCAGAAGACCCATACGGCTCAACGAGTCTATGCGGCTCTGTGATCTCTATGCGGCTCAAGAAGAGAAGACACGTGGCTTGCAAACAGTTCTCCCCTCCTTCCTATACTGTATTAATTACTTTGACGGCTGACCGCTCTGATGAAACGACAGGCCTGACATAAAGAGGCAATTATGACTCTGTCATAATGACAGAATCCTAGAAAATCAAAGAAAATCTCTGGCACAACCCCCCCGAGATCAAGAAAACATCACGCAGCCTAGACACGTGGACAGCCATATGCGGCTCGGGCGGAGACCCCCCCATGCGGCTCAGGCAGAAGTTGCCCTATGCGGCCCAGATCGAAACAGCCCTATGCGGCTAAAGCAGATGCAGCCCTATGCGGCTCACAAGGATCATCTCCATGCGGCTCACTACCCATTGTATGGTCTAGATTATCATGTGGTTCGAAGATTCGGAGGCCACTCCCCAGACAGCCTTGACACGTGGCCAGGCTTATGTGGCTCAACCCTTATGCGGCTCAATCCTTATGCGGCTCAGTGACTCCCAGGACACGTGTCATAAAGCCAATCAATTTCCCAGATTTACTACAATCAAAGATTGGGTCAAATCCCAATAATCTGGGACACGTGGCAGGAGAATGAATTAAACTTATTCATTCAGATTCGCAGACATCAGCAAATCATCATCACGAAGATTTATTCCAATCAGCATTAATTACTGAGAGGATTTGGCACAATCCATATCAATGGCCCAGATCCATTACACTCAAAATTAATGGCCCAGATTGGTCAATCAACAGGCCGCCGCTACTTTAAGGGGCAATCATTATAAACCCTAATGATGTCCCCCCATTCTTATAAATAGCAGGGTTCTATTCCCTTGCAACATATACATACGCACACATACATACAGGGAGAGACCACTTTTCGAGATCAGAGAGAGCACCACATACTTGGAGAGAAAAAGCAGAGAGAGAGCAAAGAGAGCATTTCTTCAACGCCAAGCAATCTTCTTGAGCCAAGGCTGTATACCGATCGTCCAAGGAGTAAGGTAGAGCTGCCGTAGCTTTTCCGAGCCTCTATCGTCACCTCCCAGAATCTAAACTAAACAATTGTACTTAGACTGCTGTACCTAGGCTTTCGTCCCTAGGCTTTCTTTGTACAAGCTAGTTTGTAACATGAAGTAAAAGTCCAGTTCTCCGATAATTGTTCTGCTCTTTTATATTTCATGGCAAACACGATGGAGACTCTGCTGGGGACAAACTTCTCCATGGCTGAGGAGTTGGTGATGCAGTCGGATGCAGCCAAGCTTGGCTCCACGCAACAGAAGATGGTCGTCCGTTTCTACCAACAGGCATTTGAAGAGATGCTCTCTGAAGGAAGTGCCGGCCCGATCCAGAAGCGAACCCGCACAAAGAAAGCTCGCTGCGAGTGGAGGCCAAAATTATTTGCTCCTCCACAAGCTCTGGACGGGGTACTCTCTGCTACCCAAGACGGCGAAGGCGACTCTCATACGGCTCCACTTCGAGCCGTAGAGAACTCTACCGTCCCCAAGTCCGGCAGAGAAAAGCACTACGATGCTGGACTTGCAGGGACAAAGAGCGACTCTATGCGCCCCAAGAAGAAGTCGAGCACTCCTATGGCCAAATCTGCCAACCACATGCAGGAGGCTCATGCGGGTGGATCTACCAGCCGCATGAAGAAAGTCTATGCTGCCAGATCATCCAGCCGCATAAAGAAGACTCATGCGGCTGAGTCTCCCAGCCGTATGAAGAAAGCCTATGCGGCTACGTCTGCCAGCCGTATGAAGATTGTTGAGAACGGCAGCATGACGCCTACCTCGCACGGCTCTGTCTTCGACCGCCTGTCTTATGGTCCTGATCTCTTGTGCTCCCAAGAAGATATGTCTGACTCTCTCCAACATCACCTAGACTCTTCCTACTATGTGCCTTTACGTACTAGAGCGAAGAAGTCTAGGGCAGCGCGAGCTTGGCACGCTCGGTCCGCTGATCCTGTCTCTGATCATCTGAGCGTCCCGCATACCGTTATGCGGTACTCAGATGGAAAGTTGTACAGAACCACTCGAGTCCAGCCCCCGGTGGCAAACGGACAGAAAAGTGCACAAAAGTCTTCCAAAATCCCGGGAGCAAGCATGGTCGATTTAGACCAGTCTGACTTGCGTGAGGCCATCCTCCACAAACGCAAGGAAAGAGAAGACACATCGGGGTGCAAAAAGTCCTCCCACGGACGTCACTGCACCCAAGTCATCGTCAATTGCTGCTGGAATAATGTGACGGTACGAGAAGACCGGCAGTCCATCTTTCAAAGGTTGTAGCAACCGTCTTTAGAAGACGAGGTACTTCCCGTCGTCTCCTGCAACTCTGCTCGGAAAGTCCCCGCTGATGGAAGAGGGAAGAAGATAAATGTTCCCAGCCCAAAGATTTCAACCACTTCGACTAAAAGACTGTCGTCTAAGCGGGTGCCTACCACCGAAGTTTTCCAAGGTACTCGCTCTAAGACGAAATCTGCTACAGTGGGAGATTCGTCGTCGACAAGGACTGGGGGAAGCACCCCTCCGAGCCTCCACAACAATCCGATGTTCCAAGAAGACGAGTCAGGGGAGGCAACTCTCCCATCAGATTCAGCAAACCCTGACGTCCCCGAGAACGTCCACAATTCCCAAGACGAGACGAACTCGGAGACTGGGGGTACTATTCCTTCCGAGTCTGAACCAGAAGAGAACATACCCACATACCCCGATGACTTCTCACTACAGGGGTACGATTCGGAGGGCGCTTCCTCCACCGCTTCGTCTATCTCTCCTCATGTGAAGACGGTATTCATGACATACAGCAGCCAAGGAGGTTCCAGTGATCGCCAACGTATTGACAGTCTCGAAGCCATATTGCTTGCTTTGCTCAAGTCTGTAGACGAGATTAAAGCGGCCCTTCCAACTCTGTAAGGAGGGACGTCTGGCCAAACAAGTGCGGGTCCCGCAGTCAATGTGGACTCGAATTCGGCGGGACCAAACCCGGGCGACGAGCCTCCTGAAACAACGGCCCCCACCACCGTGGACGAGGCCCGCGAAGCAAAAAGAGAGGTCCAGGAGCTCCGAGCCATATTTCACACTCAAAAAAACTCTCAAGATCTCAGAATACGGCAACCGTACCCTGCTGCATGGAGGGATGTCCCCTTTCCACCAAGATATAAGCCGTTCAATATCAATCCTTATGATGGCAAGACCTCAGCAAGTCAGTACATCAACTACTTCAAGGTCACCACCGACCATCTGCCCCATGACGATGCCATTCTCACACGATTATTCATCGGGGTATTGGAAGGGGTCGCCTTCGACTGGTACCGCAACCTGCCAGACAACTGCATCCACTCCTTTGCCGGCTTCAAGCGCATGTTCTTGGAGAGATTCTACGAAGTAGGGCAGGACATCACAATGTCCACCCTCATGGATGTCGTCCAAGGGGAGAAAGAGCTAACAAGAAACTATATCGAGCGGTTTCGCCAAACCGCAATGAAGCTGCCATCTGGAAATCCGGATTCCTCCTTGATTGAAATTTGCCAAAAGAGATTGCTCCCAACAATCAGTCTCTGGATGGATGAAAGTCAATTCAAGGACTGGAAGACGTTTATCATTAGTGCCACAAGCGCCGAAGAACGACTGAAGAAGGCTCGCCAACTGGGATTGCACATCTCGGACGGAGAGAATAAGGGCAAGCGTCCAAACAATGACAATGGGGGTAGCCCCTCCAACAACCGAGACAACAAGGGCAAGCAAGCTATGGTGGCCGACACAGCACAGAAACATGAGCAAAAGTCGACAGACAAACAATGGCCGCAAATCACTTACTCCTTCGAAGACGGTCACGTCAAGCCCATCTTGGACATGCTCATACAAGGAGGCAGAATTCAGCTTCCTCCACCAAGACGGAAACTGCGGCCGACAGAGATGGAGAACCCAAAGTACTGCCATTACCACCGCTACGTCCACCATGCTACACACGACTGCTACCAGCTGAAATAGTATATCCAAAACCTCATCGATTCGAACGCTCTAGCCATCAATTTTGAAGAGGTAACCGTGACAGCCAATATGGTATCGGTACAATTCGGCAGCTTCCCTCCGACGAAAACTCAAGACGGTGTGGTCCCTATCCCTCTGGCGACAATGAAGATTGCTAATCTTCTATCTCCCCGAGATTAGGCTGCTGGTCTAGTGCCCCTCACTACATCACGAGGGGAGGTCATGTGGATCCATCCAGACTTGGTATCAGAAATAACTCGGCCCATATCGTCTTCCACCTGCAAGAAGAAAAGTGGAAAAGTCAGGACCTGTCGCACAATCTCGGCAGACATCGAAGAAGCTACAGCCGTCGTCACGCGATCTGGGGCACAATCCCAACCTGTGGCTGACAACCCGGCTGAAGATCATCAGCCCGCTACAATTGATGCTCCGGGACCGGCTCAACCTCCGACGACCGACAAGCCTAGGCCGAGGGAGACTCGCTTTGACAATTCCCTCCGAATAGAGGCATCATAGGGGCTGGAGAAGCCCTATAACTTCGACATCTTAGCGCAATTGGCCAACACACCGGCCAAGTTGTCATTATACGAGCTTCTGAGACTCTCCAAGGATGTTCATGCGGCTTTGAGCGATGCACTCTAAAACACCGACGTGTACCTGGCTCAGGTCAACCCTACGGAAGAGAACCCGCCTCCAGATCTCCAAGACAGCGCCTGCACGGGAGCGATGCCCAATATTGTCTTCACTCCGTAGGACATGCTCATCAAAACCAACCTGCATGATCGCCCGCTATACTACACTGGATACATCGGCGACGTAAAAGTGGATCGGATGCACATTGATCCTGGCTCTTCCATAAGCATCATTCCGAAAGGTCTGCTACATCATCTCCGCATCCCAATGCATCGTCTGACGTCTACAAGAACCGCCATCAGCGGTTTCAATTCGGGCAGGAGCTACCCAATTGGAAAGATTCGTCTGAAGTGTCAAATTGGCGATCTCCAATCCGAAGTCACCTGCTACGTCATAGATGCAGACACTTCTTACAACATCCTCTTAGGATGCCCGTGGATACACGACTATATGATCGTGCCTTCCACACTGCACCAATGCTTCAAGTATGTCGACAAATACGGCTTCGTGAGGACGGAATTTGCTGACATCGATCCCTTCAAAGGGGTCGAGTCCTACTACTCAGACTCCTGCCTATACGAAAAGTCGAAGAGGCACCTTAGTGAAGGAGACGTGCAAGCTCGTACCGAGACAGCCAGAGGATCAGAAGAGCCTCTAACGATCCACCTCCAAGCTCGCAAACCTGGCAAGTCTGCACCCCTTACCGTCACTCTGCGTAAGGACGCAATCAGCCTCTTGGCAAAAGAAGAGCAGATGATAATCCGGCTGCCAAGGTCTGGCCAAGTGCCAAGATACACAACGGAGCCACTGACAATCAGGCTGTCGAGAGCCGGTCAGCCGCAAACGGAGAAGCTCAATCCCTCCGATAAGCCGATGACGATACGCCTTCCCAAGAAGGGCCGTCACCTCGATGCAAGGCCTAGAACTTCTAGCGAACCAACCACTCCCCCCTAGCATCGAGTGCCGAGCTGGGGGTCGCTAGTTTGCCAACAACTCCACGCTCTGCTCCACCAGCTGAACCGCTGGCGATCAAGCTGTCCAGGTCGTCCTCTCAGTCTTCGTTTATACAGGGGGTAGCCGAAGAGGAACCAGAGCTAGCCAAGTATGTGGCTGCCCACACTGATGTTCCCTTCGCAGATGATGTAATCCCCCTAGAAAAGATACATTACTTCATAAATAAAGGGCTATCTTTGAACTACCTCGACCTTAATAAGCTCTATACAATGTATGCAATGGAACACGGTATAGGCACTCACCTCCACACACAGGTGACAAATGTGCACACCGCAATCCAGCTTACTCTAGCGGAAGACGCTTACCGCATAATCGAGGGAGGGGACCACCCAATCATCTTCGGCCGGAAGGACGACCCGTATCCCTTCACCGTAGAAGAAGTCGACCTTGGATCAGATGTCGGAAGACTGCCTCTATATTTTTATAGCCCCCAATCTAAATATTTCATGCAAAAATAGGGATATGATCTGGAGACCACGCCAGGCTTGAACTATGGCACTAGACGACGATTACCTTTGAAGCCATCGGTCCCGACAGGCAAACCACGGGACTACTATAGCAAGACTCGATGTGGATTAGGGTATGTAACACCCACAACGACCCCTGAGAGTTCAGATAAAGAATGTGACTGGCATTTACATTCGACCGGGTCACCAACTTCTGACTCAGATACCGGCATCAGAGATGTATTCAGACAAGTCATGTCAGTCAACATGGCATTCACCGATGCTTATGAAGAAGATGAAAACATCCCTGAGATCCTCGAGCTAGAGCCGTGGGCACAATAGCTGGATGCACAATGGGAAAAGCGGTTCGAACAGAGAGAACCTTCTACTGAAGATGAGGTCATACAAGTAGATCTCGGCAGCGAATCTTCTCCAAAACTGATCTTCGTCAGTAAAAGCGTAACAGATGAAGAGCAAGAATTGCTGCTGGAACTTGTTAAAGAATATATTGATGTATTCGCCTGGAGCTATGAAGACATGCCGGGGTTAAATCTCGATATTGCTCTTCACAAACTCAACATTCGGCCAGATGCAAAGCCAGTCAAACAACAACAGCGACGCTTCCGCCCAGGCATCATGGATACGATCGAGGCCGAAGTCAACAAACTGATAGCCAGCAGCTTCATTCGTGAGGAGCAACATCCGGATTGGGTCGCCAACATAGTACCAGTCCTCAAGAAGAATGGAAAGATTCGAATATGCATCGACTTCCGCAATCTGAACGAGGCATACCCCAAAGATGAATTCCCCCTCCCTATCACGGACATCATGATTGACAATACCTGCGGCTTTGAACGTATGTCATTCATGGATGGCTTCTCGGGGTACAACCAAATCAAGATGTCTCCTGACGACGAAAAGTACACATCATCCCGAACACCGATTGGCACGTATTGCTACACAGTCATGCCTTTCGGTTTAAAGAATGCTGGCACCATATATCAAAGAGCCATGAGTATCATCTTCAGAGACCACTTACGTAAGACGGTGGAGTGCTATGTTGATGACATTGCCGTCAAGAGTCGTCGCAAGGGAGACCATCTGCAGGATCTGAGAACGGTATTCGACCTGATGCGAGCGCACAATTTGAAAATAAACCCTACGAAGTCCTTCCTGGGCGTATCCAGCGGGAAGTTCTTGGGTTTCATCATCATCGCCCAGGGTATCCATGTAGACCCTGAGAAGACAAAGGCAATTATGGGGATGGGTCCCCCGAGAAACCTCCGCGAACTCAGAGGCCTTCAAGGGAGGCTAGCTTACATCAGGAGGTTCATTTCTAACCTCTCCGGGCGATGTCGACCATTCACCCACCTCATGAAGAAAGGCGTCTCGTTCATGTGGGACGAAGAATGTTAGCGGGCCTTCGACAACATCAAAGAATATTTGTCGAACCCTCCAGTTCTGGTGGCTCCGGTTGCTAGAAAACCATTTCTGCTCTACGTACGAGCAACGGAGCATTCCCTCGGAGCTCTGCTGGCACAAAACAACAATGCAGGCCATGAGCAAGCCATATATTACCTCAATCGAATGATGATTGGACCAGAGCAGCGATACACCGCTGTGGAGAAGGATTGCCTTGCCCTGGTGTTCGCTATTCAGAAGACGCGGCACTATGTCACCGGACAAACAATACATGTGATCTCGCGAGTCAACCCTCTCAGGGTCCTCACGACTAAACCAGGGGCACTCAGCTTTCGCCTCGCTACATAGGCAATATTGCTGTCCCCTTATCATATGATCTTTGTCCCACAAAAGGCTGTCAAAGGTCAAGCCCTGGCAGACTTTTTGGCAGCCTACCCTGGCTCAGAGTCATCCAGGATATATGAAGAAATCCCAGATCAGGTCGCCGACTCACATACAACCTCTCACGATGATATATGGCGAATGTTCTTCGACGGTACTTCGAGAACTGGACCCAAGGGCAACATCGTCGTCGGAGTTGGGGTGGTGCTAGTCTCCCCTTTTGGATTGGTGATTAACCGCACTTACTTCCTTACGGAACCCTGCTCTAATAATGTGGCCGAGTACAATGCTCTGGTCATTGGCCTCCAACTTGCAAAGGAGCTGGGGGTAGAATATCTTGAAGCATACGGCGATTCTCAATTAATCATCAATCAGATCCGGGGCTCATACGAAGTTCGCCACGAAGATATGATCCCCTACCACCGAATAGCAATCAACATCATCTCATCGTTCGAGGGATTCTTCATCGAACATGTTCCCAGAATCCGAAATATCGAAGCCGATGCCTTAGCAGGCCTGGCCGCTTCCCTAGTAGTGCCAAATCATACTCATCAATCGGTAGATGTGATAGGCCACGAACTGGTCTGCCCTAAGAACAACGTTCAATTCGTGGCAAGTTATTCCGCTCAGGCGATTGATGATGCCCCCAATTGGAGACAACCATTCATCGACTTCGTCGTCTACGACATCCTGCCCGAGAACCCAAAGGAAGCTACTTCCATCAGAAGGCACTCTCTCAGATTCTTCTACGATACAGCGACAAAAATGCTGTATCGCCGATCCTATGATGGATTATTACTTCGGTGTCTGTCAAACATGGAAGCCAAAGAAGCCGTGCGAGAAGCTCATGACGGTATCTGCGGGGCCCATCAGCCTGGCCCTAAATTACACGATCGTCTTCGCCGGATGGGCTACTACTGGCCCACGATGGTAGCAGATGCGATAGACTATGCAAGAAAATGCAAAGCCTGCCAAGTCCACGCGGACTTCATTCACCAGCCATCTGAATTTCTACATCCGACAGTGGCATCCTGGCCCTTCGAAGCATGGGGAATGGATATCATTGGTCCAATTACTCCACCTTCCTCCCGAGGACAACGCTTCATACTCGCAATCACAGATTACTTCTTCAAATGGGTGGAAGCTGTCCCGCTTGCAGACGTAAAGACTTCGAATGTGATCAGCTTCCTCAAGCATCATGTCATCTATCGCTTTGGACTGCCCCGAAGGATCATCCACGACAATGGTCCACAGTTTGCAAGCCACGCCTTCTATCAGTTTTACGATAAGCACCGCATCCAGAATGTTGCTTCGATACCATACAACCCAGCAGCGAACGGGTTGGCAGAGGCATTCAACAAAACAATCATCAAACTCCTTAAGAAGTTTGTCTCTTCCAACAAATGCGACTGGAATGAGAAGCTCGATGAATATTTATGGGCGTATCGTACTACAGTCCGAACAGCTACTGGGAACACACCATTCTTCCTGGTGTACGGGAGTGAAGCAGTTCTCCCATTGGAGACTCAAATACCCTCATTCCGTATCGCCCTCACTTATCAATTGACGACGGATGATAACTACCGACGCCGACTACAAGAGTTGGAGGCCTTAGATGGAAAGTGCCTTCTGGCTCAGCAAAGAATCGAGCTATACCAAGCACGCATCTCTGGAGCCTTCAACAAGAAGGTTAAAATCAGAACATTCCAGGTGGACGATCTCGTTCTGGCAGTCCGAAGACCGATGGTCATGACTCACAAGACCGCCGATAAGTTCCAGCCAAAATAGGAAGGCCCATTTATCATCGAGGCTGTATTCTCCAACGGTGCTTACCGCCTCGCAAAACAGAATAGGGATTTGCTCATGTTGCCCGTCAATGGCAAGTTTCTGAAGAAATATTATGTCTAAACGACATTTTTCAGATTTTCGAGTCACGTACCCACCGGTACCGCTGAACTCACCCTCACAATTCTGCAGATTTTCGAGTCACGTGCCCGCTGGTACCGCTGAACTCACACTCACCATTCTCCAGATTCCCAAGTTATGTACCCGCTGGTACCGCTGAACTCACACTCACCATTCCCCAGATTTTTGAGTCATGTACCCTCTCGTACCGCTGAACTCACATCCACAACATCCCAGATTATCGAGTCATGTACCCGTTGGTGCCACTGAACTTACACTTTCACAATATCGAGTCATGTACCCGCTGGTGCCTCTGTACTCACATCCCGGTCACTCTTTCAGATGATAAGTCATGTACGATCATATCTCTGAACTTTCTTCCTGAAAGAGATCCTCCCTCATGATCTAATACCCGCACTCCCAGTGCACAAAAAGGGTAATCGATCCACAAATTGCCAGAACAGCCATGTCCTCATTACCTCTGAGTCGTTTCACTTCTGCCAAAAACAAATCAACCCCTACATAGAACTTTCATGTCCTTATCACCTCTGAGTCGTTCTATGTACCCCCTCTTCATTGAGCCCACTCCTGCCATGTCCTCATTACCTCTGAGTGGGAAGGCTCCGTAGAAGAAACCTTCATACTTGCCATGTCCTCATTACCTCTGAGTAAGTATGTCGATTCCCTTTCAACCTATTATCTGTACCCACAACCGGAGTACGACAGGGATAATAGGTCCACAAATGTCCTCTGTTGACCACAAATATCCTCCGTGAATTCACTCCTGCCACGTCCATATTACCTCTGAGTAGGAAGATTCCACGATAAAACCCTCATGCTTGCCATGTCCTCATAACCTCTGAGCAAATATGTTGGTTCCCTTTCATCCTATTATCCGTATCCTAAGCCAGGGTATGCCAAGAATAATAGACCTACAAATATCCTCTGCTAAGTTTCTTAGCATAAGCCCACCATCTCATCATGCCCCGGGAGCCCAGCTGCTCTACGGCATTCTTTTTCTCGATACTGAGAGCACCCATGACCACTTTGCCATGGCTGTTCCAGATATCCTAACTAAACTTGTTATCCGTACCTAAAACCAAGGTATGCCATGGATGACGAGTCCACAAACAAGTCCCCCATGCGGGACAAACACCACCATCATATCACAAGCACAACAAGCAATACGAATGAAGGGTAGAATGGAAAGTACTCTTTATTTGAAGGAAGAAAAAAACATTACATGTTTCGGAACCACGTCCCTCTCAAAAAGGAAAAAGAAAAGAAAGGAAACAAAAGAAGAAAAGGCCGACTATAGTTCGGCATTACACAACTCCAAGAGGCGGTTTCTCACCAATGCAGTCCCCCGCTCAAGCCTCTGTTTAGCTCGGCGCTCGGCCTCTTGGGACAATTGCTTTGCGTCATTCAAATACATATACGCCTGCCAGTCGTTCTCTATCTTCTTCAGGGCAAGTTCTAGATTGGCAGAAGCCCTACTAAACTTGTCTGCCTCCTGAATGGCAATCTTTTTTTCAGTACGAGCAGCTTCGAGCTCGGACTCCAGAAAGGCCAGCTTTCTTTGGAGCTCTAGGATCTGTTCCCGGGTGTCGGTTACCCCGCGGGAGGCATCCGCTTCCCGAGTCGTGCATTCTTCAGTTCGACGGCTCCATTGATCGTACAACCGAGTCAGATCCCGACGGTCCTTCAATATAGCCGGCTTGAGCGACTCCCGGTCAATTATCACCTTTTCTACCGCGGTAACAAGGAAATTGCGCTCTTAGTTTATCGTCGCGGGTAAATCAGCTTACTGCAGCCTGCGAAACTGGGCCACGAGACGATCAGCCTCTAACAATTTAGGTTCCAGAAGCGCAGCCAGTTCCCCTCCACCAGGGAGTGTCCTAAGGATATTGATCTGGCCACCGGCGCATTGACGGGCTAGAGTAAAGGGAGTCCCCCTTTCTACAGCTGCCTCGATCCCACTCTTCAGGTGGCGGTAGAAACTGTCGACCATATACCGGGACACTTCATCCAAAATCTCTGTAGAGGACGGCGTCAAAGGGTGTGTGGCCGGCAGTACCGAAGGAGTAGCCGCAGAAGTTGCCGTCCCCGCCACCAAGGAAGCAAATTCTGTTCGGAAAGATGCTTGAATAGCGGCTAGCTCCTCTTACGCCACCCGAAGAGCCTGGATGCTCGGCAGGGCGGAAAGGTTAACCCTTGAAACTATATTCGCAGAAGAGGGCGCAGGAAGCATCGTCCCTTGTCCCAGATGTACTGTTACCTGGGCTCCCGAACTGGATCCAGATGGAGGCCCCTCAATACAAGGAGGACGTACGTGTGCTTCCGTCAGATCTCCTCCGGTAGGGTCTGCCCCAGCAATGTCCGTCACCAGCAATAAAGGGTTGGGACCTGAACATCCAAAGCAACCATTAATCGACGTAACCCGAAGGATAGGATGACGGAGTAAATAGGCTTATTCACAAGTTAAGGTTTGACTTGTATTACCAGGGGAAGAGCATGGAGGTTGCGGTTCGTTCACAGCTGGCGTAGTTTCCCCACCCGCTACTTCCGATCCGAATTCAACTGGTTTCTCTGTCATGGCCATCCTTGAAATGGAGCCAGCCAGGACAGTGTCATCCTGTTGAAGTTCAGATGTCTCAGGGACGGGCGCAGTAAAACCCCCATCCCCCTGAGTTGAGGTCCCAGCAAGGTAAGACTCCTCGACCACCTCCGGAAGAACCCCAGCAACAATGATAGCAGTGCACACATCACTGACCAAATAGGACAGGACCGGATCAACCTCGGCAATCGGGTCCTGAGAGGCGAACTCATCTAACGTCTATAAAGAGCAAAAGGAAAAAACAATTAGACCATAACATAGAAGAAGAAAAAAGGAGGTAGTTGAAACTCAAATCACCACAGAAACAACGTCAACATCATCAATAAACAGCCTGCGACGTCTTACCGCAGCATGCTTTGTGGAGTAGGTTCGTCCATCAGCGGTAATCACGCGCCTGCTTCGCTTACGCGAAGGGTCAGGCACAGCAGATGGTTGATCCTCCACCACCTCGTCAGACCAAGTAGGCGGCTGACCTGCCACCCTTTCATCTGGCATAATAGGGGGCTGATTCCCAACTTTCTCGTCTGAAGAATGCGACGAGTCATCGGCGTCTTATTCATCATCCTCCTCGTCCGCCATAGTGGACTCTGAGTCCGGCACAGGAACCCTGTTCGCCCCTCCCTTCCTCTTCTTGGATCCCTCTGGCTTCTCAGCCAAACTAGTGCCAGCAATGAAGCTAGTATTTATATCAAAGTTGACAGGAGGCTTGCTCGCTGCAACATGATAAAGGGTCGCTATGTACAAAATATCCCCTGCCGTCTTGGCATCGGGGACAGAGAAGCTGGCCCAGGTATGGATCGCATTGTAATAATGCCAAGCCCGGACGCCATCGAGTACACTGTCCTCAAAGCTCAAGCAAGCGCTAGAACAGTCCAGGAACAATTGACTATACCCGAATTGACGGGAAAATCTACTGGGCAAATAAGGCTCCAGGTATACGTTATTTCGGTAACGATATACCAGGTGCGCAGGGCAGATGTTGTGCAGCCAAAGAAGCATCTTCTCAAATAAAAGTTGGGGAGGATCAATGCCGTCAACATGTACTCCCCTCACTTCTCTAAGGGTAAATTGAGGAAGAGAGACAAAGAACTCAGGCCCGTTAACTCTCGCCAACGTCCTCCGGCAGGCCGGTATGGTATCGTGCTTCCAAAGCTGATGACGGTATCGAAAAAGGAAGGCATCATCAGCAGTAACATCTTTTTCAGTTCCTGGCCTCATCAACGACCGATAGTGCATTAATAACCACCCCATGAGGTAATGGTATGGAAGTTCTATCCGCTCAAAACACAGCGTTGTCTCACGAGCAATAACCTTAGACGAAAATGCGCGGAGGCCATGGTGTATACTACACACCATGGCCGGAAGAAGGGCTAATCTGATTTTGAAGACCAGCTTCACCGCCGGGAGAATGAAGTGACGGCTGATCCTTTCAGTAGAACCCGTCCCTCCCGAGACTACGCAATTCCGTAGCCATATCATCAAAAACCTGGCCAAGAGTGCTTTGTCAGACATCTCCTGGGTACCGTAGTGGAAATAACTGAAGGAGTCGGTGCGACTCCCGAACATGTCACGGGTGGACCTCGACTTTTTGACCTTTAACATCATGTCCTTTACCTCCTTCGAGGTTTGAGGACCTCGAAACGACACCCGACCTGAAGACGTAACTTGAAAAGATACGCGACCCAGGTCGTGGTATGTGGGGCGGTCCCTTCAGAGCTATTTTCTTTCTTAATAGCAGTCTGGTGGCAGATGCTATGATGGCACAGCAGTTCTCGGTACACAGCGACGAAACCAGGAAATCGTCGATCCAGGTCATCGAATTCCTCGTTCGTCGGGGTATATACTTCAAAGGCCTCGCCTCCCCACGACAGCTTAGAAACAGCATGCATCTCATGGAGAGCAAGTCCCAACTCTCCCCCGGGCACGAAGAAAGTCCCTGTACGCCGGTTATACAGCTCCAAAAGGGCCATGAACAAAGGCTTATTAATAGGCAACCCGTAACAGGTGCCTCGGACGGCGTAGTAAAGGTCAATTTCCCGAAGGGATTCTCCATAGTTTCTCAAGATCCATGAGGTAAGATTGGCCCATATAGGAATGGGGTTTATCCAATTCAGCAGCGACAACCTGCCCACAGGATAAGAACCCTTGCGAGCGAGCTAATTCAGAAAAGTATCATCTCGAGTGAAAGTAAAGTTAGGACCAGTCATGTTTACAAAAGTGCCAGGGAGCAGCCCCATCACACTCCGACTAACTGAATCCTTGCCCGCACATACTGAACCCGTACGCCTGTTGTAGTGGATGTTGCCCACAAACATTCCCGATCGGGTGGGAGTCAGGGAGCCCACCATTGTCCTGCCCAACGGTACCATGTTAAACCACGAGAGCGGATAATGCTGCTCCATCTCGGGGATATGGATCTCCACCCCGTCTACAGAAAAATCCCAGTTCTCAGAAATATCCAGCAATCGAGAGTTCTTTATGGAAAAGGCATCCACAAAGAGAAAAGCCGGTTTCAGATATTCTCCGTCTAGCTTCCCCGAATTCATCATGGAACAAAGAAAGTAGAAAGGCTGGTTGTTGATGACAGCCACCCTCTCCCTAGGTTCATTAGTGGGAAGCTGATCCGTTATATGTCAGATTAAGCCGTCGAGCCTCACGCCCATGACAAACTGAGCTGAACCCACAAGAAGCTCTCCTGCTGGGTTGGCTGGGAGGTTCACTGAAAAAGGACAAAAAGAAATAGGAATAAAAGATGGTTACTGTACTCAAGTTCCTGCGAGCCTATGCAGCTCGGATCAAACGAAGCCCTATGCGGCTCAATTTCAATTGGGTTCCAGGTGGCACGGCCCCAAGGGAGCTTATGTGGTTCGGCCAACACAGCCTCATGCGGCCCAGAGCAATCGGGAATTCCATATAACATTGGTTCGATAGCTTATGCAGATCAATTAAACATATGCGGTTCTAAGCAGAAGAGCTTTTGCGGCGCTAAATGCTCTGCGGATCAGTCTGTCAGAAGCTTATGCGGCTCCATTCAAAGGAGACTTCATACGGTTTATATCCAGTGACTCAAATCCTTCTCATGCGGCTCAAACATAGGGCATCTCCTATGCGGCTCGGATATGAGAGGGTCATGCAGCCCATACAGCATATGCGGCTCTATCATAGTGGAACTTGGGTGAAGGCTTGTGCATAAATATACAACAGAGCCATGGATTCTTAGGATTCAAAGTATCCAAATACAACCCTTACCATTAAGGGCAGGACGGACATCAGGGTGCACTTCGGGCACGACGGCTGACAAGGAAGCTGCCTTCTTGCCCTTCGCAGCAGATGAGGTGACCTTAGAGGATTTGGGAGCCATGACCGACGATCGGAGAAAGGAAATGAGGGAAGAAAAGCGAGACAACAATAGTTGGAACGAAAGAGGAAGCAAAGAAATCCCTCCGACTGAACCCATCCTTATTTATAAACAAGAGCAAGACGTTTCGATTCCCGTGCGTACACGAAGACCGACCCAACGGTTACCGAGGAAAGCTGCCTAAAATAAAGGCCAAACCCCTGGGATCCCGCACCAAAAAGTGTCCTTTAAGACTGACAGCAAATCAACAGCATTTTTAATGCAAAAGATTGCCATACGTGGCAATAATGACGTGGCAAAGAGCTCATGCGGCTCAAACGACCATGCGGCTGAAACAACTCTGCGGCTCGAAAGTTTATGCGGCTGAAACTTCCATGCGGCCAAGACATCTATGCGGCTAGGACCTTATATGCGGCTAGAAAGAGCTTCCACACGGCCATGCTTCTAATTCAAAGTATTTTAATTTTGCAAATTGAAAATTTTGAAGGGGGTCTTATAGAAGCATGGAAAATAATAAAGAAAGAGCCATGCGGCTAGGAAACCCCATGCGGTTCAGAAAACCCATGCGGCTCAGAAGACCCATGCGGCTCAACGAGTCTATGCGGCTCTGTGATCTCCATGCGGCTCAAGAAGAGAAGACACGTGGCTTGCAAACAGTTCTCCCCTCCGCCATATACTGTATTAATTACTTTGACGGCTGACCGCTCTGACGAAACGACAGGCCTGACATAAAGAGGCAATTATGACTCTGTCATAATGACAGAATTCTAGGAAATTAAAAAAAATCTCTGGCACAACCCCCCCGAGATCTAGAAAACACCACACAGCCTAGACACGTGGACAGCCATATACGGCTCGAGCGGAGACCCCCCCATGCGGCTCAGGTTGAAGTTGCCCTATGCGGCACAGATCGAAACAGCCCTATGCGGCTAAAGCAGATGCAGCCCTATGCGGCTCACAAGGATTATCTCCATGCGGCTCACTACCTATTGTATGGTCTAGATTATCATATGGTTCGAAGATTCGGAGGCCACTCCCCAGACAGCCCTGACACATGGCCAGGCTTATGCGGCTCAATCCTTATACGGCTCAGTGACTCCTGGGACACGTGTCATAAAGCCAATCAATTTCACAGATTTACTACAATCAAAGATTGGGTCAAATCCCAATAATCTGGACACATGGCAGGAGAATAAATTAAACTTATTCATTCAGATTCGCAGACAGCAGCAAATCATCATCACGAAGATTTATTCCAATCAGCATTAATTACTGAGAGGATTTGGCACAATCCATATCAATGGCCCAGATCCATTACACTCAAAATTAATGGCCCAGATTGATCAATCAACAGGCCGCCGCCACTTTAAGGGGCAATCATTGTAAACCCTAATGATGTCCCCCCATTCTTATAAATAGCAGGATGCCATTCCCTTGTAACATATACATACGCATGCATACATACAAGGAGAGACCACTTTTCGAGATCAGAGAGAGCACCACATACTTGGAGAGAAAAAGCCGAGAGAGAGCAAAGAGAGCATTTTTTCAACGCCAAGCAATCTTCTGGAGCCAAGGCTACATACCGATCGTCCAAGGAGTAAGACAGAGCTGCCGTAGCTTTCTCGAGCCTCTATCGTCACCCCCCCAGAATCAAAAATAAACAGTTGTACTTAGATTGCTATACCTAGGCTTTTGTCCCTAGGCTTTCTTTGTACAAGCGAGTTTGTAACCTGAAGTAAAAGTCCAGTCCTCCGATAATTGTTCTGCTCTTTTATATTTCATGGCAGACAATGAGTAGGGCACATTTCCAGCACACAGTCACGTGTTGCATTTTTCATAAATGGACATTCGACCTGGATAATCGGATGGTCTGCAGGGCTTGTGGCTGTTGGGATAATCTCATTGCATCTTGCTAGTAACTAGACTTGTGATAACCCTAGTTAGTTAAAATTATCAAGTCGTACTCTTTATTGGCCGTGATTGATTGGATGGAGTTTATTCCAGCTTAGTCTTATCCTGATTCTGTACAAGAATGTGACATGACATGATTATTGATGCTTGCCTTAACAATAACGATCGGGGGTCCAGTTCTGTTCAGGCGAAGGGTTACAACCCTGGTCCTTGTTTGGTTTAAGGGTTATAACCTGGCTCCCAGAGTAGTTCTGTGTCCTCTCTTTATTTATTATCTTATTTCAATCCCATGTCATGTTCGTCATGTTTTACCTTACCTTAATACCATGATTATTTATACTGGCCTTAGCAATAAAGATCAGGGGTCCAGTTCTGTTCAGGAGAGGGATTACAATCCCGGTCCTTGTTTGGTTTAAGGGTTGTAACCTGGCTCCCGGGGCAGTTCTATGTCCTCTCTTCGTTTATTGTCTTCACTGTACCAATAGTATTTGAGATGGGTTTCTATTTAGGTAAAGGGCTGCAACCCCAGTCCTTGTTTGGTTTAAGGGTTGGGACCTGGCTACTTGAATGGTTTCTTCGTACTCAGTTTACTATTGTTATCTCTATTATTATCAGTTCTTTATTTACTATTTACCTTTAATATTCTATTATGATATGCTAGTTTTAGTTCCTAAGTAAAGCCTTCTTTGTGGCACTTACTCTTTCTGGGGTCTGATCCAGCTGGTTTTGTGTGGCCAGATATCGGAGCAGCACAAGAAGATCCACCTGTCTTCCAGCCAGATGGTGAGCAGCACCAGAAGATCCATCTGTCTTCCAGCCAGATGGTGAGCAGCACCAGAAGATCCACCTGTCTTTCAGCCAGATGGTGACCACCAGGTGTATCCCTGGCAATGAAAGGGTTTCTTTTTGTCCTCCCACTTTATTGTAAAAAAATTATTCTTTTGAGGCGTTTAGCCGGTGAGCACGTGTTAGCTCGTATTGCACCTTTATTTACTATCTGCCTACGGGCTGTAACATGATTGACAGATCCTAGGGTTGATCATGTATGACAGAACACTTGCTAGTCTTGACATTTATATGACTAGCTTCATGATCATCCAATATGTAATATATGGGATGCCTTGCTATTATATATTTGGTGCTCTGACATCTTGTACCTATTATTGCTTGCTTGAGATTGAGACAATAGGCTTGTTCATGACCATAGGAGACTGTTGGCTTGTAGTTAAACCCTCATGTATCTAGACAGCCATGACCGTATAGCGAGGTGGGTTGCACTTCAATATATGTAGCTGGTTATGTACGCCCCCGTTCTCCAATATTCTGGTTCTGGGGAGTTACATGGTTTTAGTGGTGGCCCATTCAGGTCTTGTAAATCAGGATATATGAGGATTTATCGAATAGATGTCTCAATCAGTACTCGCCCTTGATCTCTGTTCGTATCTTCTGAATCCCTGTAATCTTGACCTGATCACATGCTTGTATCGTTGATCTGTCCTGGTCCTTCCTTATTGTTCCCTATGTCGTCTTTTTCAGTAGCATTATTCCTGGACCTGTCGATCAGCAAGGCGGAGCACCTCCTGCGGACCAGCAGCAACATGGAGATTAAGCCGAACATTCAGGAGTAGCCTCCAGAGTCATACCTGCTGGAGGAGAGCCACCAGTTCAGCCCGTCCAGCCTGCAGAGCCTGATGATGGCACTTTGGTGGGTCTCATCAGGTCACTATTAGCCTTCCAGGATCGTCGAGGAGATGTCTTGCATCAGGCGGTGGCAGACGCTTTGGCCAGAGGAGGTCATCAGGGTAATAGCGCGGCCAACAGCTTCAAGCGCTTGAACCCTCCCTTCTTCGACGGCAGTGAAGATGTAATCGCTGCAGATGCATGGCTTCAGGACACAGAGGCGATTCTAGAAGCAGCCAGGACTCCAGAGAACGAGAAGGTGATCGTGGTGTACAGTTATTGGATCTTGCCCGCTGCTGGTGGGTGGCGCAGGCCGTTGGATTAGTGGCCCCTATTGCCTGGGCAGTATTCAGGAAAAGATTCCAGAACAAGTACTTCGATGCTCTAGCTCGGTACGATCTATAGACGAGGTTCACCAATCTGAAGTAGATGGGCATGACGGTCGATGGATATGCGACCGAGTTCTCCAGGCTTAGTCGTTTCGCTCCTACCTTGGCGGTGACCGAGTTCGATAGAGCCTAGCAGTTCCAGCAGGGGCTCCACCTAGAGATTTTATTGGCGGTGGAGCAGTTTGAGCATCAGACTTTTGATACAGTGTTGAGAGCAGCCCGAAGGCATGAGTATACCTCCCAAAGGATTATGGATAGGACCGGAGGTCGAAAGCAATCTCACGGTCAGATGAATCAGTCATCAGCACTAGCCCCGACAGCCAAGGCTTTGACCATTGGAGCTCTGAGGCGGGCGACCTCAGTAACGTCGGTTCAGCATTCCACCCCGACGCACCCTCAACAGCAGATGCAGAAGCAGTCTTTCATAGTGGGATGTTCACACTGCGGGAAGCCAGGGCTTGTGGTATCAGAATGTCGCAGAGCACAGTATTTGTGCTTGGTTTGTGGTACCCCGGACCACAGGGTTGGGAACTGCCCGAACAAGGGGAGTTCATCGGCCTTCTCTAGCCCTTCAATTAGAGGACCAGCACCAGTCTAGCAGCAGCAGCAGCTGCAGTACCCGTTCCCAAAGCCATTGCCGACGTAGGTCCAGGCATTCCAGCAGCAGAGGCCGCAGCAGTATACCTAAGCCCAAGCCCTGATCTAGAGCAGACAGAGAAATTTTTAGCAGAGGGGACCCGCACCCAGAGGACATGGTCAAGTGATGGCCTTGACCATGGGAGAAGAAGGATTAGCACCAGGAGAGGTAGTGGCAGGTACTATTCTCATCAACACCTTTCCAGCTTCAGTATTATTTGACTCTGATGCATCGCATTCATTTATGTCTGTACGATTTACGACACGGATAGGACTGGAGCCCGAGTCATTATAAGTAAGGCTCAATATACTTACTGGTAACGGACTTGGGAAGGAGATAGAGTGTTTTTCTCATGTCGCATCATAGTTAGCGGTAGAGAATTCTTCGCTAGATTGATAGAGTTCCCGATGGCCGATTATGATGTGGTCTTAGGGATGGATTGGTTGAGGGACCAGTATACTAGGATAGACTGCCACGTTGGCAGGGTTATTTTTAGCATTCCAGGCGAGCCGGAGTTTTCCTTCTCCCGGGACGAAGTTGAACCTTCTCCTCCAGTGTTGCGGATGGCAGTAACAGTAGTACAGTTACCTCGTATAGTCAAAGAGTTTCTAGATGTTTTTCCAGAAGAGCTTCCAGGGATGCCGCCAGAGCGAGAGATCGAGTTTACCATCGACTTGATTCCCGGGACAGCCCCAGTGTCAAAGAGAGTCTACAGGATGGCGCCGTCAGAGCTAGAGATATTGTACAAGATGATTGAAGAACTCAGAACCAAGGGATTCATTCGTGCTAGTGGATCGCCTTGGGGAGCCCCGATGCTTCTTGTAAAAAAGAAGGATGGTACGTCCAGATTATGTATAGATTATCGTACCTTGAACTCGGTGACAATCAAGAACAGATACCCTCTCCCGAGGATAGATGACTTGTTTGATCAACTCAAGGGGGCAGCAGTATTCTCGAAGGTCGACTTGCGATCAGGATACCATCAGATCAGAGTCAGAGAACATGACATCCCGAAGACAGCTTTTAGATCGAGATATGGGCATTGGGAGTTCCTTGTGATGCCATTTGGAGAAACCAATACGCCGGCAGTATTCATGGACCTCATGAATCGTATCTTTATGCCTTATTTGGATCAGTTCATGATCGTGTTCCTAGACAACATCCTAGTCTACAACAAGAGTGAGGCGGAGCATGAGCAGCATCTCCGTGTGGTTCTTCAGATTCTCAGAGAGCACCAATTGTATGCCAAGTTCAGTAAATACGAGTTCTGGCTCGATCGCATTTCGTACTTGGGTCATATCATCACCCGAGGAGGAGTTGAAGTAGATCCCCAGAAGATCGTGGCCATTGAAACATGGCCGATACCTAGCACAGTGACAAAAATTCACAGTTTTCTTGGCTTGGCCGACTACTATCGGCGATTTGTTTCAGACTTTACTCAAATTTCAGCGCCATTGACCCAGTTGACCCGCAAAGATGTGCAGTTTGCTTGGACAGCAGAGTGCCAAGATTCTTTTGAGAGGTTGAAGCAAGGCTTGATGACGGCTCCTATTCTCATGCTTCCAGATGGAACCGGAGGATTCTCAGTGTATTGTGATGCTTCGGGCAGATGTTTAGGATGTGTTCTGATGCAGCATGTGAAGGTAATAGCTTATGCGTCACGACAATTTCGTGATCATGAGAGGAATTACCCAACCCATGACTTGGAGCTGGCAGCAGTAGTATTTGCACTTAAGCTTTGGAGGCACTACTTGTATGGAGATAGGGTTAAGATTTTCACCGACCACAAGAGTCTGAAGTATGTGTTCATCCAGAAGGATCTCAACATGTGTCAGAGGAGATGGCTAGAGCTGCTTGTGGATTATGACATTAACTTGCAGTATCATCCGGGGAAGGCCAACGTTGTTACATATGCATTGAGCATGAGAGCTGGAGTTTATTTTCTCACAGCGCAGCCGGAGTTATTAGCCGATCTTCAGAAGATGGGAATAGAAGTTGTCCTTCCTACCAATGTGGCATTGATGGCCAGCATGCAGGTTCAGTCTAACATAGTTGAGAGGATCCAGATGGCACAGTCAGCAGATTCTAAGCTTTAGCGGCTCAGAGCAGAGTGTGAGACGGGACGAAGACCAGAATTATGCATTCATGAAGACGGTATACTTCGACGTGGTAAGCGTCTTTGTGTACCCAGTGGAGACATCAGACAGGAGATCATGGCAGAGGCCCACAGTTCGCAGTATTCCATTCATTCCGATGGCACGAAGATGTACCGTGATATCCGCCAGCACTTTTGGTGGAATGGCATGAAGAGGGAGATAGCCCGGTTTGTCTCTCGTTGTTTAGTCTGCCAATAAGTTAATGCTAAATATCAGAGACCAGCTGGACTACTTCAACCATTGCCAATTCCAGAGTGGAAATGGGAGCACATAACCATAGATTTTGTGACTGGATTGCCTAGATCTCCGGCTGGCAGAGACGCTATTTGGGTTGTCATAGACAGGCTCACGAAGGTGGCTCACTTTCTTCCGTTCATAGTTGCTCAGTCGACGACTCAGCTAGTGGAGATGTATCTTCGGTAGATTGTCAGATTGAATGGTGTACCAGTCAGTATCACCTCGGACAAAGATTCCAGATTTATGTCGCAGTTTTGGCATAGCCTGCAAGAGAGTTTGGGGACTCGCCTCCAGTTCAGCTCAGCGTATCACCCACAGACAGATGGTCAGTCAGAGCGTACCAGACAAAACTTGGAAGATATGTTGAGTTCTTGTACACTCGACTTCGGTGGTTCGTAGGAAGATCACCTGCACCTGGTAGAGTTCTCGTACAACAACTATTTCCAAGCTAGTATCCAGATGGCACCGTTCGAGGCACTATATGGTAGGAAGTGTCGATCCCCGCTAGCATGGGACGATCTCGGAGAGAGGCAGATGCTCGGTCCTGAAATGATTGCTCAGACCGTTGAGGTGGTCAGGAGAGTCAGAGATCATCTTCGAGTTGCCCAAGATCGCCAGCGTCATTGGGCCGATTCTCATCGACGCCCTCTTGAGTTTTTTGTCGGCGACCATGTATTCCTGAAGATTTTGCCTAATCGTGGCGTCATTCATTTCGGCGTACGGGGAAAGCTTAGTCCTAGGTATATAGGGCCATTTGACATTCTAGAGCGAGTAGGAGATGTATCATATCGTCTCGCTCTTCCACCATCGCTACGTGAGTGTAGAAGCATGGAAAATATTAGAATAATGATCCATGCGGCTCAGAGTAAGAAGCTTATACGGCTCACACAGGAGCGGCCCTATGCGGTTCAAAGAATACTCTCAATCGCATGCGGCTCGGGAGCGTATGTGGTTCAGCAAGGCATATGCGGCTCGATGGATCCTTCCCTACAGCTGGTCGTTTGGGGGTGGCCTCATTTAATGCTCTGACACGACTTGGAGACTGTGACTGCTCTGACATAAAGTGTCATAATGGCTCTGCCATAATGACAGACTTTTCGGGAAAGGAAGAAGATCTCTGACCCGAACCGTCAGAAATCCTAGGTTGCCAGGTGGCAATTCTCATGCGGCTTAAATGGAAAACAGCTCCATGCGGCTCACGAAGAAGTCACTCCATATGGTTAGCAGAAATCAGCCATATGCGGCCCACCGAGAGCTCAATCCCTGCGACTCAATACAATGCTAGCTCATGCGACTCGCAAAGACTATGCATATGCGGCTCACGGAAGGTTCGTCTCCTGCGGCTCGATGAGGCATTGTCTCATACGGCTCAGGAAGAGTATCTCTCTGCGGTTCGAGGATAGTCAATCCTATGCGGCTCTGACAGGACTCACAATTAGGACACGTGGCATGGGATCAATAAGAGATTTAACCGAATCTCAACAAATATATTTGACATCATCGTCATAATTACTGAGATCAGGGCATATCATTTATCATCAAGCTAATGGGACACGTGGCGAGCAATCAGACATTAGCATAATCAATCACAAGGATTTAAAGCAGCTAGTATTAATTGCTCATGAGATACGATGCTATCCGCACTAATGGCCGAGATTCACTATAATCAGGATCAAGGGTTCAGATAGAATGAAGGAGTGCCGACATTCGAAACAGATAATCATTAGCAAACCCTAATGATCACCCCTCCACTCTTATAAATAGCCAGCATCATTCCCTTGAAAAAAAAAGAAAGGAGAAGAGAAGAGAGGGAGAGGTCGGCACCAAAAGAAATAAGAAGAGAGAGATCTACACAGAGAGAGCTCCCCCTTGATAATCACAGAGAGAGAGAGAAGCCAGAAGAGCAATCCGAGGAGAGTAAGAAGAGCGTTTCTTCGTCAACGCCAAGCAGATCTTCCCCGAGCCAAGGCTGCATACTGATCATCCAAGGAGTAAGGCAGAGCGACCGTCGCTTTCCCGAGCCTCTATCGTCACCCCCCATAATCAAAAATAAACAATCGTACTTAGTCTGCTGTACCTAGGTTTTCGTCCCTAGGCTTTCTTTGTACGAGCGAGTTTGTATTGTGAGTCTAAGTTCAGTCCTCCGATAATTGTTCTGTTCTTTTACAATCAATAGCAAACACGATGGCGACTCTGCTGGGGACTAACTTCTCCACGGCTGAGGAGTTGGTGACGCAATCAGATGCAGCCAAACTTGGCTCCACACAAAAGAAGATGGTCGTCCGCTTCGACCAACAGGCGTTCGAAGAGATGCTCTCTGAAGACAGCACTGGCCCGGCCCAGAAGCGCACCCGCACCACGAAGGCTCGCAAAGAATGGAGACCGAAGTCATTTGCTCCTCCTCAAGCCCTCGATGGGATGCCCTCTATTGCTCAAGACGGCGAGAAGGATTCTCCTGCGGTCCCACTTCAGATCGTAGACAACTCTGTTGTCCCCAAGTCCGGCAGAAGAAAACATTATGATGCTGGACTTGCAGGGACAAAGAGGGACTCTACGCGGACCGAACCGCAGAAGAGTATTAGCCGCAAGGAGAAAGCCCATGCGGCTACATCCGCCAACCGTATGAAGAAAACTCATGCGGCTACTTCTATCAGCCGCATAACTTATGCGACTACAGTTCCCAACAATATGAACGAGACTCATGCGGCCAGTAAAGTCAATCGTTTGCAGAAAACCCATGCGGCCACAGATGCCAACCGCATGCGGCCAGCCTGCACGGTCGTGACCCCTAGCCGTATAAGAACTCGTCCGACGACAGGAGACAACCGCATGCAGACAGCCTGCACGGTTTCCGCTCCCAGCCGCATAGCATCTGCTCCATGCTCCTCTCGATCAGTTTTCGACCGTCTCTCGTACGGTCCGAACCCTGATGACTCTCTGGATGATAAGCCAGACTCTGTGATGTTCAACTTGGACTCTTCCTATTATGCACCCACAAGTGTTAGAAAGAAGAAGTCTAGGGCAGTGCGGGCTCATCAAGCCCAGACAGCTGCCCCAACCTCTGACTATCAGGGCGTCCCGCTGATTATCACACGGGCCTCTGATGGGAAGTTGTACAGAACCGCTCAAGTCCAATCCCCGGCGGCGAACGGACAGAGTGGTTCCTCTGACCTGCGTGAGTCGATCCTCCACAAACGCAAGGAAAGAGAAGGGGCCTCGGCGTGCAAAGAATCCCCACATGGACGTCACTGCACCGAGATCATCGTCAACTGCTGCTGCAACAATGCGACAGTGAAGGAAGATCGTCCGTCCGTCTTCCACAGACTACAGCACCCGAACTCAGAAGATGAGGCACCTCCTGTTGTCTCCTGTAATTCTGCTCAGAAGGTCCCCACCGAGGGGAGAGGGAAGAAGACAAGCATCTCCAGTCCAAAGATATCAGCCACTACAGCTAAGAAATTGTCGGCTAAACGGTTGCCATCCACTGGAGTATACCAACACACCCGTTCGAAGACAAAATCTGCTGCAACAGGAGACTCATCGTCCCCGACCCTGGGGGTCGTAGGAGCTGGGGGTAGTACTTCTCCGAACGTCCACAATAATCCAATGTTTCAAGGAGACGAACCCCGAGAAACAACCCTCCCATCGGGTACAACAGATGCTGATGTCCCCGAGGACATCCATGATTCTCTAGACGAAGCAAGCTCCGAAGCTGGGGGTAGTGTTCCTTCCGAGTCCGAACCTGAAGAGAACATCCCCACATATCCAGATGATTTTTCGACGCATGGGTACGACTCGGAGGGTACATCCTCCACCACTCCCTCCGTCACTCCTCATGTGAAGACGGTATTCATGACAGACAGCAATCAAGGCGATTCCAGCGATCGCCAGCGTATCGACACGTTGGAGGCCATATTGCATGCCTTGGTCAAGTCTGTAGACGAGATCAAAGCGGCACTTCCTACTCTGCAGGGAGTGACACCTGGCCAGACAAGCACGGGTCCCGCAATTAACGTAGATTCAAATTCAGCGGTGCCAAACTAGGGCAATAATCCTCCCGAGATAACGGCCCCTACCGCGACAGATGAGGCCCGAGAAGTAAGAAGAGAGGTTCAGGAGCTCCGAGCAATGTTCCATGCCCGAGAAAATTCTCAAGACCTCAGAATACGGCAACCATATCCTGCTGAATGGAGGGATGTTCCCTTTCCGCCAAGATATAAGCCATTCAATATCAACCCATATGATGGCAAGACTTCAGCAAGTCGATACATCACTTACTTTGAGGTCACTACCGACCATCTGCCCCATGATGACGCTATCCTCACGCGGTTATTCATTGGGGCACTGGAAGGAGTCGCCTTCGATTGGTACCGCAACCTGCCAGACAATTGCATCCACTCCTTCGCTGGCTTCAAACACTTGTTCTTGGAGAGATTCTATGAGGTAGGACAGGACGTGACGATGTCTACCCTCATGGACGTCGTTCAAGGAGAGAAAGAACTGACGAGAAATTACATTGAGCGGTTTCGTCAAACCGCAATGAAGTTACCATCTGGCAACCCGGACTCTTCTTTGATTGAAATTTGCCAAAAGAGACTACTTCCAACAATTAGTCTCTGGATGGGCGAAAGTCAGTTCAAGGACTGAAAGGCTTTTATCATCAGTGCTACAAGTGCTGAAGAACGATTGAAGAAGGCTCGCCAACTGGGGTTGCATATCTCGGAGGGAGAGAACAAGAGCAAGCGTCCCAACACCAGCAACGACAATGGGGGTAGCCCCTCCAACAATCGGGACAACAAAGGCAAGCAGGCTATGGTGACCGATACAGCCCAGAAGCCCGAGCCACAGCCAGCAGACAAACAGTGGCCTCAAATCACTTATTCCTTTGAAGACGGTCACGTCAAGCCTATCTTGGACATGCTTATACAAGGAGATAGGATTCAGCTTCCTCCACCAAGACGGGAGCCTCGGCCGGCTGATTTGGAGAACCCAAAGTTCTGCCATTACCATCGCTACGTCCACCATGCTACACACGACTGCTATCAACTAAAACGGTATATCCAAAACCTCATTGATTCGAACGCCCTGGCCATCGATTTCGAAGAGGTAACCGTGGCAGCCAACATGGTGTCTGTACAATTCGGCAGCTTCCCTCCAACAGAGACTCAGGACGGGGTTATACCCATCCCTCTGGCAACAATGGAGATTGCTAATCTTCCGCCTGCTCGCGATCAAGCCGCTGGTCTGGTACCCCTCACCACATCACGAGGGGAAATCATGTGGGTCCATCCGGACCTAGTCCACGAGGTAACTCAACCCTCTCCACCTTCTAAAAGGAAAAGTGAAAAAGTCAGATCCTGCCATACTGCCTCGACGGAAGAAGAGGAAGTTTCGGCCGTCACTACTCGATCTGGAACACAAGCCCAACCGGTGACCGAAAGCGCGACTGATGATCATCCGCCCACTACCAATGATGCTCCGGGACCGGCTCAGCCTTCGACGACCGACAAGCCTAGGCCGAAGGAGACTCGCTTCGACAAGTCCCTCCGGAAGGAGACACCTCAGGGGCTGGAGAGGCCCTACAACTTCGACATCTTAGCGCAATTAGCTAATACCCCGGCCAAATTGTCCTTATATGAACTCCTCAGGCTCTCGAAGGATGTCCGCACGGCTTTAAGTGAGGCGCTCCAAAATGCCGACGCATACTTGGCTCAGGTCAACCTCACGGGAGATAACCAACCTGCAGAGCTCCAAGATAGTGCGTGCACGGGAGCAATGCCCAATATCGTCTTCTCTCCGTAAGATATGCTCATCAAAACTAACCTGCATGATCGCCCGCTATACTACACTGGATACATCGAAGACGTAAAGGTGGACCGAATGCACATTGATCCTGGGTCCTCTATAAGCATCATTCCGAAGGGTCTGCTACATCATCTTCGTATTCCGATGCATCGTCTGACACCTACAAGCACCTCCATTAGCGGTTTCAATTCGAGCAGGAGCTACCCAATAGGGAAGATCCGTTTGAAGTGTCAGATCGGCGATCTCCAATCAGAAGTCACCTGTTATGTCATAGATGCCGGCACTTCTTATAATATCCTTCTGGGGCGGCCTTGGATACACGATTACATGATCGTGCCCTCCACACTACACCAGTGCTTCAAATATGTCGATAAGCACGGCTTTGTGAGGACAGAGTTTGCCGATATCGATCCCTTCAAGGGGGTCGAATCTTATTACTCAGACTCCTGTCTATACGAAAAATCAAAGAAGCATCTGGTCGAAGAAGATGTGCAAACTCACAATAAGACGGCTACAGGATCAGAAGAACCTCTAACAATCCACCTTCAGGCTCGCAAACCGGGCAATTCCGCACCCCTTACCGGCACCCCGCGTAAGGATGCAATCAGTCTCTCCGCACAAGAAGAACGGATGAGAATCCGGCTGCCAAAGTCCGGCCAAGCGCCGAGACCCGTAACAGCGCCACTTACTATCAGACTACCGAGAGTCGGTCAGCTCCAAATGGAGAAGCCCAATCCCTCCGACAGACCGCTCACAATATGCCTTCCCAAGAAGGTTCTTCACCCCGATGCGAGGTCTGACACTTCTAGCGAACCAGCCACCCCTCGCCTCACATCAAGTATCAAACTGGGGGTCGCTAGTGCGCCAATAACTCCACGATCTGCTCCGTCAGTTGAGCCTCTGAAAATCAAGCTGACTAGGTCGTCCTCTCAGTCTTCATTTATACAGGGGGTGGCCGAAGAAGAACCAGAATTGGCCAAGTATGTGGCTGTCCACTCCGATACCCCCTCCGCAGATGATGTAATCCCTCTAGAAAAGATACCTTACTTCATCAATAAAGGGTTATCTTTGAACTACACCGACCTCAATAAGCTATGTACAATGTATGCTATGGAACACGGTATAGGCACTCACCTACATACACAGGTGACAAACGTGTACACCGCCATCCGACTTACTCCAGTAGAAGACACTTAGCGAATAGTCAAGAGAGGGGACCACCCGATCATCTTCGGCCGGACGAACAACCCACACCCCCCCGCTATGGAAGAAGTCGACTTCGGGTCAGATGCCGGAAGACTGCCTCTGTATCTCTATAGCCCTCAATCCAAATATCTCATGCAGAAACAGGGGTATGATCTAGAGACAACGCCAGGACTGAACTACGGCACTGGACGACGATTACCTTTGAAGACGCCAGCCCCGGCGGGCAAACCACGGAACTACTATAACAAAACCCGATGTGGTTTAGGGTATGTAACGCCTACTACGACCACTGAAAGCTCAGATGAAGAATGCGATTGGCAGTCACATTCAACCGGATCACCGACTTCCGACTCAGATACCAGCATCGGAGACGTGTTCAGACAAATCATGTCAGTCAACATGGCGTTCGCTGACGCTTACGAGGAAGACGAAGACATCCCCGAAATCCTTGAGCTAGAGCCGTGGGCCCAGCAATTAGACGCGCAATGGGAAAAACGGTTCGAACTGAGAGAACCTCCTACTGAAGATGAGGTCATACAAGTGGATCTCGGCAGCGAATCTTCTCCAAAACCGATCTTTGTCAGTAAAAGCCTGACAAATGAAGAACGAGAATCACTGCTGAAACTCGTCAGAGAATATATCGACGTGTTCACGTGGAGTTACGAGGATATGCCGGGGCTAGACCCCGATATCGCTCTTCACAAACTCAACATACTGCCAGATGCAAAGCCAGTCAAACAGCAACAACGACGCTTCTGCCCAGGCGTCATGGACGCAATTGAAGCCGAAGTCAACAAGCTAATAGCCAGCGGCTTCATTCGTGAAGAGCAACATCCTGACTGGGTCGCCAACATAGTGCCGGTCCTCAAGAAAAATAGGAAGATCCGAATCTGCATCGACTTTCGTAATCTGAATGAGGCATGTCTGAAGGACGAGTTTCCCCTCCCCATCATAGACATCATGATCGACAATATATGCGGCTTTGAACGTATGTCATTCATGGATGGATTCTCGTGGTACAATCAAATCAAGATGTCTCCCGACGACGAAAAGCACACATCATTCCGAACGCCGATTGGTACATACTGCTATACAGTCATGCCATTCGGTCTAAAGAATACTGGCGCTACATATCAGCGGGCCATGAGTATCATTTTCTGAGAACATTTACGCAAAATAGTAGAATGCTATGTCGACGACATCGCCGTCAAGAGTCGCCATAAGGAAGATCATCTGCAAGACCTGAGAACGGTATTCGACCTGATGAGAGCCCACAACCTGAAGATGAACCCTACGAAATCATTCTTGGGCATATCCAGCGGGAAATTCTTAGGCTTCATCATCACGGCACGGGGCATCCATGTAGACCCTGAGAAGACGAAGGCAATCATGGAGATGGGTCACCCGAAAAATCTCCGCGAACTCAGAGGCCTCCAAGGGAGGCTAGCTTACATCAGGAGGTTCATTTCCATCCTCTCCGGGCGATGCCGACCGTTCACACACCTCATGAAGAAGGGAGTCTCATTCGTATGGGACGAGAAATGCCAGCGTGCTTTCGACGACATCAAAGAATATTTGTCGAATCCCCCAGTCCTGGTGGCCCCGGTCCCCGAAAAACTATTCCTGCTCTACGTACGAGCGATGGAACACTCCCTTGGTGCCCTGCTAGCACAAAATAACGATACAGGCCACGAGCAGGCCATATATTATCTCAGCCGAATGATGATCGGGCCAGAACATCGATACACCGCCGTAGAGAAGGAGTGTCTCGCCCTGGTATTCGCTATTCAAAAGACGCGGCACTATGTCACAGGACAAACCATACATGTGATCTCGCGAGTTAACCCCCTCAGAGTCCTCATGACTAAACCAGGGGCCCTCAGCTCTCGCCTCGCCACATGGGCAATATTACTGTCTCCCTATCATATGATCTTCGTCCCTCAAAAGACTGTTAAGGGTCAAGACCTAGCAGACTTTTTGGCAGCCCATCCAGGATTGGAGTCATCCAGAATCTATGAAGAGATCCCAGACGAGGTTGCCGATTCAAATACAGCCACCCATGATAACATATGGCGAATGTTCTTCGATGGCGCCTCAAGGACCGGACCCAAGGGAAACATCGTCGTCGGGGTCGGAGTAGTATTAATCTCTCCTACTGGGCTGGTGATCAATCGCGCCTACTCCCTCACGGAACCCTGCTCCAACAATGTGGCCGAATATAACGCTCTGGTCATTGGCCTCCAACTTGTAAAAGAGCTGGAGGTAGAATACCTTGAAGCATACGGCGACTCCCAACTAATCGTCAATCAGATCAGGGGCTCGTACGAGGTTCGTCATGAAGACATGATCCCCTACCATCAAATTACGATCAATATTATCTCATCATTCGAGGGATTCTTCATCGAACACGTCCCCAGACTCCAAAATATCGAAGCCGATGCCCTAGCAGGCCTTGCCGCTTCCTTAGCAGTGCCAAACCACTCTCATCATTCGGTCGATGTAATCGGCCATGAGCTGGTCTGTCCCAAGAACAACGTTCAAGCCATGGCAAGTTATTCCGCCCAGACGGTCGACGACACACCGGACTGGAGACAGCCGTTCATCGACTTCGTCGTATACGACATCCTCCCAGAGAATCCAAAGGAAGCTACCTCTATCAGACGGCGCTCTCTCAGATTCTTCTATGATACAGAGACAAAAATGTTGTATCGCCGCTCCTACGACGGATTATTGCTCCGGTGCTTGTCGAACGCGGAAGCTACAGAAGCTGTACGAGAAGCTCACGATGGTGTCTGTGGGGTCCATCAACCCGGCCCTAAGCTACAGGACCGCCTTCGCCGGATGGGCTACTACTGGCCCACAATGGTGGCAGATGCGATAGATTATGCCAGAAAATACAAGGCCTGCCAAGTCCACGCGGATTTCATTCATCAACCATCCGAGTTTCTGCATCCAACGGTGGCATCCTGGCCATTCGAAGCATGGGAAATGGATATCATTAGTCCAAACACCCCACCTTCCTCCCGAGGACACCGCTTCGTACTTGCGATCACTGATTATTTCTCCAAATGGATGAAGGCTGTCCCACTCGCAGAAGTTAAAACTTCAAACGTGATCAGCTTCCTTAAGCATCACGTTATCTACCGCTTCGGACTACCACGAAGAATCATCCATGATAATGGTCCACAGTTTATAAGCCATGCATTCTACCGATTCTGCGATAAGCACCGCATTCAGAATGTCGCTTCGACACCATACAACCCGGCAGCAAACGGGTTGGCAGAAGCATTCAACAAAACAATCATCAAACTCCTCAAGAAGTTCGTCTCCTCCAACAAACGCGACTGGAACGAGAAGCTCGGCGAGTGCTTATGGGCTTATCGCACCACGGTTCGAACAGCCACTGGGAATACACCATTCTCTCTGGTGTACGGGAGCGAGGCAGTCCTCCCTTTGGAGACTCAGATCCCCTCACTCCGCGTCGCCCTCACTTATCAATTGACGACGGATGATAACTACCGACGACGACTACAAGAGTTGGAGGCTTTAGATGAAAAGCGCCTCCTAGCTCAGCAAAGGATCGAGCTATACCAAGCACGCATCTCAGGAGCCTTCAACAAGAAAGTTAAAATCAGAACATTCCAAGTGGGTGATCTTGTTCTGGCAGTCCGAAGGCCGATGGTCATGACTCATAAGACCACCGGTAAGTTCCAGCCAAAATGGGGAGGTCTATTTGTCATCGAGACCATGTTCTCCAACGGCACCTACCGCCTCGCTAAGCCGAACGGAGATTTGCTCATATTGCCCGTCAACGGCAAGTTCCTGAAGAAATACTATGTTTGAACATCATTCTCCAGATTATCGAGTCATGTACCCCTTTAGTACCACTGAACTCTCATCCATCATTCTCCAGATTATCGAGTCATGTACCCCTTTAGTACCACTGAACTCTCATCCATCATTCTCCAGATTATCAAGTCATGTACCCCTTTAGTACCACTGAACTCTCATCCACCCTATTTCAGATTATCGAGCCATGCACCCGCCGGTGCCGCTGAACTCCCACTCCCTCAATAGTCCGAATTACCAAGTTATGTACCAGCTGGTGCCTCTGAACTTACATTCCGGTCACTCTTTCAGATAATAAGTCAAGTATGATCATACCTCTGAACTTTCTTCCTGACAGAGATCCTCCTTCGGGATTCACTACCCGCACTCCCAGTGCACAAAAAGGGTAGTCGATCCACCAATTTCTAAAACGGCCATGTCCACATTACCTCTGAGTCGTTTCACTTCCACCAAAAACAAACCGCCCCCTCACATAGAACTTCCACGTTCTCCTACCTCTGAGTCGTTCTATGTACCCAATCTTCATTGAGCCCACTCCTGCCATGTCCTCACTACCTCTGAGTGGGAAGGCTCCGTCGAAGAAATCGTCATATTTGCCATGTCCACATTACCTCTGAGCAAGTATGTCGGTCCTCTTTTAACCTATTATCTGTACCCATAACCGGAGTACGACAAGGATAATAGGTCCACAAATGTCCTCTGTTGACCACAAATGTCCTCTGTTGACCACAAATAGCTTCCATAAAGTCTCTCCTGCCATGTTCTCATTACCGCTGAGCAGGAAGATTTCACGATAAAACCTTCACGTTTGCCATGTCATCATAACCTCTGAGCAAATGTGATTGGTTTCCTTTCATCCCATTATCCGTATCCTGAACCAGGGTACGCCAAGGATAATAGGCCCATAAATATCCCTTGCTAAGCTTCTTAGCATAAATCTACCATCTTACCATGCCCCGGGAGCCCAGCTGCTCTACGGCATTCCTTTTCCCAACACCAAGAACACCCATGACCACTTTGCCATGGCTGCTCCAAACATCCTAATCAAACTTGTTATCCGTACCTAAAACCAAGGTACGCCTAGGGTAACAGGTCCACAAATAATCTCCCAGCAAGTCCGGTTCCATAAACACCGCAAGTACAAGAAAGAAAAGATGAGTTGAAACATGCTCATTTATTCAAAAATCAATGGGCTACATCAGCAGGGATCACATCCCTTACAAAAATTAAAAGAGAAAAGAAAAAAAAAGGAAGACAGAGGACGGATCACTGCTCTGGAGCACATAACGCCAGGAGACGGTCCTTTATCAAGGTAACCGACCGCTCAAGCCTCTGTTTGGCTCGACGCTCCGCCTCCTGGTTCAGCACCGCCGCATCCTCCAGATAAGCATGGGCTTGCCAGTTGTCCTCAAACTTCTTGAAAGCCCGCTCCAGGTTGACAGAAGATCGGGAAACCCTCTCGGCCTCCCGAGCAATCGACTCCTGTTCTGCATGAGCAGCCTCCCGCTCTGACTCTAAGAAGGCCAACTCCTTCTGGAGTGCGAGAATCCGCTCCTTCGTGTCAGCTATTCCACGAGAGGCAGATTCTTCCCGGGCCCTACAAGCCTGACTCCGACGACCCAGTCGGTCATAGGAGACGGAGAACTTGTCAAGATCCCCCTGCACAGCCGGCCCGACAGTTTCTCGAGCGAGCTTGATCCTGTCCCGAGCAGCAACCAAGAAGCCCCGCTCTCTTTCGATTGCAGCAGGCAAACCAGCCTGCCGTACTGCCAGCAGTTGGGTCACAAGCTGGTCAGCCTCTGTCAGCTTAGGCTCCAGGAACGCTGCTAACCCCAGCCCGCCAGGAAGACCCTTCAGAGTGTCAATTTGGCCCCGAGCTCCCCGTAGAGACAGGGAAAAAGGGATCCCCCGTTCCACGGCAGCGTTGACACCCCTCCCTAAGTGACGATAGAAGCTGTCAACCACATCCTGCGTCACCTCGTTCAGAGCCTCCGAGGAAGCCGGTGTCAACGGGAGTGTGGCTGGCAGCACGGAAGAAGACGCGACAGAATCTGCCGCTCCCGCTACAAGAGAAACCAACTCTGCACGGAAAGACGCTTGAGCATCGGCCAATTCCTCTTCAGCGGCCCGCAGAATTTGGATGCTCGACAGAGTCGAGAAGTCGATCTCCGGAGCCGTATAAGCAGCCGAAGACGAGGCCGGGGCCAGCACCAACTCCATCCCCATCTGCCCAGAGCTGGCAGGATGCCCCTCAACATGCGATGACGAAGGAGAGGAAATGCTCCTTTCGTCCAGATCACGGCAGACCGGGCCTTCCCCGAAGACATCCGCGGCAGGAGGTAAAGGGTCAGGACCTACAGGGCCAAGGCAACCATAAATCGACTTGACCTGAAGGATATGCTGATAGAGCAAATAAGCTCCCTCGGTGGTCAATATGTGGCTCAGCTTACCAGTGGAGGAATGTGGAGGCTGAGGTTCGCCTACAGCCATCACAACCTCTTTACCAACAGCCTCCGAGTCAGGAATAAAAGACTCATCCGCCCTTGCATCCTCGGGAGGGGATGCACTAAGGATGGTGTCATCTCGCTGAAGTTCAGAAATCTCGAAGACGGGCCCAAGGAAACTTTCGTCACCCCGGGCTGGGGCCTCAGCAGCTTGGGAGTCCGTAGCCGCCGCTGAGAGGGCCCCCACAGAAAGGACTGCGGCACACATGTCGCTAATCAAAGCGGCAAGGGCCGGATCAACTACTGAAGCAGCAGATGGTTTAGGAGAGCCTGGTTCGTCAGACGCCTACAAAGAAAAATGATCAAGTCATATCCCCGAGAGGAAAGAAAGCTACAACAAAGATAGGACTCCGACTTGGACTTACCTCCGGAACATCGTCTGCACCTTCACCCTTTTCGGTGGTAGGTGTCCCACGAGACCTAACAGCAGCTCTCTTCACAGAAAAGGTCGCTCTACAGTCAGGAGATTCGTATCTGACCCATTTACGCGAGGGACCAGATACAGCTGAAGGGTGTTCTTCTCTCACTGCTTCCTCTTGTGTAGTAAGCGACGGATCATCCGCCGGTTCATCAAGTGGGGGAAGCGGTTGATCCGCCACTTCTTCATCCCCACCAGAAAGGAAGTCTTCGCTATCATCCTCCTCCTCAGCCGACTCAGAAGGTTCTGATTCCGGAAGAGGAATCTGGAGCGCCAGTTGCTTTCTAGCCTTAGCCCCTTTAGGCTTTTCCTCTAAACCAGTACCTACGATGAAGCTGGTACTCGGATCAAAGTTAACAGGAGGCTTGTTCGCCATAACGTGATACAAAGCGGCCACGTACAAAATTTCCCTCGGTGCCTTGGCATCGGGAACTGAGAAGCTGGCCCGAGTATGATAAGCGTCGTAATAATTCCACGCTCGGATGCCGTCAAGAACGCTACCTTCAAAACCCAAACAAGGGTTGGGACAATCAAGGAACAACTGGCTATAACCAAATTGGCGGGAAAACCTACTGGGTAGGTAAGGCTCCAAGTACACATTATCCCGGTTGCGATAAACCAGATGCGTGGGGCGGATATTGCGCAACCAAGCAAGCATATCCGGAGACAGAAAATGAGAAGGTCCAGTACCGTCAAGGTGTACCTTCCTCACTTCCTCATCAGAAAAAGGAGGAACAGACACAAAGAGATCACACCCATCCACTCTCGCCAACGCCCTCCGACAAGCTGGCATAGTGTTGCATTCCCAAGACCGGTGATGGCATTTGAAGAGGAAAGCATCCTCGGTCGTAGCATCTTCCGCTATCCCAGGTCCCAGCAAAGACTTATAGTGCATCGCCAACCACCCCATCAGGTAGTGAAAGGGCAGTTCTACGCGCTCAAAATCCAAAGTCTTCTTGCGAGCAATAACCTTGGACGAGAATGTCCGCAAACCATGATGTATGCTGCATACCATAGCAGGAAGGAGGGCCAGCCTAACTCCGAAAACTAGTTTAACGGCAGGGAGGATGAAATGACGACCAATCCTCTCGATAGAGCCCGCTCCGTCTGAGACTACGCAGTTCCGTAGCCATATCATCAGAAATCCAGCCAGAAGCACCTTCTCCGACAGTTGTATGGTCCCGTAATAAAAATAACTAAGAAAGTCAGCTTGACTCCCGAATATATCACTCTTGGATCGCGACTTTTTGACATTGGACATCAGATCCCTTACCTCTGCATGCGTTCGAGGGGCTCGGGGAGTAACTTCACCAGAAGGATCAACCCTAAAGAGATAATTAATCCAGGATGTGGTATAGGGAGCGGTCCCCTCAGAGCTATCCACCGTTTTTATAGCCATTTGATGACAAGCACTATGGTGGCACAACAACTCCCGATACACCACAACAAAACCTGGAAGTTGCTGTCCAAGGCCTCGAACTCCTCATTTGACGGGGTATACACCTCGAAAGGCTCATTCCCCCATAGAAGTTTAGAGACAGTATACATCTCGTGAAGAGAAAGCCCCAGTTCCCCTACTGGTGTAAAGAATGTCTCCGTTCGCTGGCTGTACATCTCCAAGAGCGCTACGAACAGTGGTTTATTAAGGGAAAGCCCGTGACAAGTGCCCCGAATGGCATGGTAAAGCCCCACCTCCCGCAAGAATGCTCCATAAGTCTGTAGAACCCAAGCAGTCAACTAGGTCCACGTAGAGGTGAGGTTTATCCAGTTCGGCAGTGCCAGCCTACCAACAGGATAAGACTTCTTGCGAACAAGCCGATTCAGGAAAGTATCAGCTTGAGTAAGTGTGAAATTAGGACCGTATACATTCATAAAAGAGCCCGGGACCAGACCCATCATATACCGGAGGACGGAATCCTTACCTGCATACGCCGACTTCATATTCGGATTATAATGGATGTTGCCCATCAACATCCCTGATTGAGTGGGAGTTAGGTTACATACCATCTTCCGGTCTAGCAACACCATATTGAACCATGACAAAGGATAATGACGTTCCATGAGAGGAATATGGATTGCCACCCCATCCAAAGAAAAATCCCAGTTCTCAAAAATCTCTAAGACCCGAGGATTCTTGATGGTTAAAGCATCACCAAAAAGGAACAAAGGCTTCAGGTATTTTCCATCCAGCTTCCCAGTATTCATCATAGAACGGAGATAATGAAGGGTTTGATTCTCAATAGCCTTCAACCTCTCCAAAGGCTCATCAGTAGAGAATTGATTCGATACATGCCTAATTAAGTCGTCAAGACGCACGCCCAGGGCGAATTGATTCGAACCCACTATAAGCTCCCCAGCAGGATTTACGGGCAAGTTCACTGGAAAAATACGAAAGAAACGAGGTTAGAAGGTAGTCAAAAAGAAAACAGAAACATCGGAAAGGTCATCTGAGCCTATGCGGCTCGGCTCGTTACAGCTTCATGCGGCTCAGCATTAGATACGTATATGCGGTTCAGCGCATCATAGCCTCATGCGGCTCCGAGTTAGCCGAGTTCATACAACTCAAAGTCCAGATGAACTTATAGATCCATGCGGTTCAAGTTAAGCACGCCTACAGAGTCAGATTCATGCGAGCTGACGTGAGCAGACGAATTTCTGCGGTTCAAAAAAGTGAACAACGCTTATGCGGCCCAAATCAAAAAACACGTATGCAAACTCAGATCGGGTATAAACAAGTTCATGCGGCCCCATAAGACGAAGGGCTCATGCAGTCCCATCGATAAAGCCCCGTATACGTGGCTTGTGCATAAATTATGCAGCAGAGCCATGGCGACAGTTAGGGTTTTCAGACGATCTCTTACCAGCGATAGACGGGTGGACATCGGGATGGATGGAGTGCGCAATGACCGGCGGAGGGGCGACCACGTTCGCCTCCGCAGTCGCCGTAGAAGCAACTGCCTTACCCTTAGCGGCCTTCGATGCTGCAGCCTTCTTGGAAGCCATTGTCGGTTGCTAAAAGACGAAGAGCAAAGACAGCAAATAGAGATTCAGAGCAAAGAGAGAAGGTAAAGAAAAACCCCAAGAGGCTTAAAGACTCTTATTTATAGGCGAAAGAGACCCACGAAACGAACAGACGTCTCGGAGTATGCCTCGGATTACGTGCCGCCCCCAAAGAATAAAGGCAAAACGCTTCGGTTAAGGCAAAACCGACTCTTGGGATCCTCCCCCAAAAGGCGGCGTTAAATCAAATCAAAGGCACTTAATGAAGATTTGCACACGTGTTCAGGACACGTGGCAACCAGTTTATGCGGCCAGATGAATTCATGCGGCTAAGGCACTTATGCGGCTAAGAAGCTCAGGCAGACAGAAAAAATCCTATGCGGCATGAACGGAGCCATGCTTCTTGTTCAAAGTATTCCAATTTTTATAACTTGAAAACTTTGAAGGGGGTCCTGTAGAAGCATGGAAAATATTAGAATAATGATCCATGCGGCTCGGAGTAAGAAGCTTATGCGGCTCACACAGGAGCGGCCCTATGCGGTTCAAAGAATACTCTCAATCGCATGCGGCTCGGGAGCGTATGCGGTTCAGCAAGGCATATGCGGCTCGATGGATCCTTCCCTACAGCTGGTCGTTTGGGGGTGGCCTCATTTAATGCTCTGACACGACTTGGCGACTGTGACTGCTCTGACATAAAGTGTCATAATGGCTCTGCCATAATGACAGACTTTTCGAGAAAGGAAGAAGATCTCTGACCCGAACCGTCAGAAATCCTAGGTTGCCACGTGGCAATTCTCATGCGGCTTAAATGGAAAACAGCTCCATACGGTTCACGAAGAAGTCACTCCATATGGTTAGCAGAAATCAGCCATATGCGGCCCACCGAGAGCTCAATCCCTGCGACTCAATACAATGCTAGCTCATGCGACTCGCAAAGACTATGCATATGCGGCTCACGGAAGGTTCGTCCCCTGCGGCTCGATGAGGCATTGTCTCATGCGGCACAGGAAGAGTATCTCTCTGCGGTTCGAGGATAGTCAATCCTATACGGCTCTGACAGGACTCACAATTAGGACACGTGGCATGGGATCAATAAGAGATTTAACCGAATCTCAACAAATATATTTGACATCATCGTCATAATTACTGAGATCAGGGCATATCATTTATCATCAAGCTAATAGGACACGTGGCGAGCAATCAGACATTAGCATAATCAATCACAAGGATTTAAAGCAGCTAGCATTAATTGCTCATGAGATACGATGCTATCCGCACTAATGGCCGAGATTCACTATAATCAGGATCAAGGGTTCAGATAGAATGAAGGAGCACCGACATTCCAAACAGATAATCATTAGCAAACCCTAATGATCACCCCCCCACTCTTATAAATAGCCAGCATCATTCCCTTGAAAAAAAAAGGAGGAGAGAAGAGAGAGAGAGAGGTCGGCACCAAAAAAAATAAGAAGAGAGAGATCTACACAGAGAGAGCTCCCCCTTGATAATCACAAAGAGAGAGAGAAGCCAGAAGAGCAATCCGAGGAGAGCAAGAAGAGCGTTTCTTCGTCAACGCCAAGCAGATCTTCCCCGAGCTAAGGCTACATACTGATCGTCCAAGGAGTAAGGCAGAGCGGCCGTCACTTTCCCGAGCCTCTATCGTCACCCCCCAGAATCAAAAATAAACAATCGTACTTAGTCTGCTGTACCTAGGTTTTCGTCCCTAGGCTTTCTTTGTACGAGCGAGTTTGTATTGTGAGTCTAAGTTCAGTCCTCCGATAATTGTTCTGTTCTTTTACAATCAATGGCAAACAGTGAGGTGCATGACGTATTCTATATATCCTAACTGCGACGGTATATCCCGGACCTGAGCCACATTCTGGATTATTCGAAATTGGTTGTTGGTACCAATCTTTCGTATGAGGAGAGGCCCATGTCTATATTGGACCGAAGAGAGAAGACATTCAAGAACAAGACTATCAAGTTAGTCCGAGTTGCTTAGGGTCATCACTCTTTGGGTGAGTCAACGTGGGAGCGTGAGGATGATATCCGATCGTGATATCCCGACCTGTTTGACTCGTGAGGTATAATATCTTTCTTATGCCTTACACTTCGAATCCTTGCTTGCATATTTGATTGCTTGATTGATTGCTTAGCTGTAGATTGCATCTGATAGCGTAACTTGTTCCGACACCTCTAGCCCCTTTAATTAAATTTCGAGGACGGAATTCTTTTAAGATAGGTAGAGTTGTCACCCTTGAAATCCGTGTTACGTATTTTCGTATACGTGTACATATTTCGGGTATGTATTTTATTAGTCGTGGTTAGCTAGTCATGATTTTATTTTTTAGCATGTTGCGTTGGCATGGTTATTTTGGCATTTCATTGGTTATGGCTTAGCTTGGTTCGGTTTAGCTTGGTTTGGTTTGCTTTTGGGTTCATCATGAACCAAAAGAAAACCCCTACCTACTACCACCATCATTATTTAAAAACCCAACCCCCATTCTCTCTCATCTTTACTCTTTATTTATTTCTTCATCTTCATCCTCTTAACTTCTCCACCTACCACGAGAAGCTTAGGCAAGTGTAACTTGCTTCATGGAGAAACTCCATTATTGTTGTTCTATTATCTTTCTCGCGAGATTCTAAGATACTTTAAACTTGGCATTTTTTATTTTGATGGATATTTTCTTGTAGATCTAAGTTTATATCATTTTTGCTTTTCTTGGGTTTTGATCTATTAAACTTCATTATTTTTATGTTTTAATTGTTATATGTTGTAGAGAATTCAATTTTACCCAAAATAGACCTATAAAAAGTTAGATTTTGACTTGTTTTGAGGAAGTTATGGCCAAAACAATATTTGGACATTTTCTATGTCATCTGCCCTGGTTTTGGCAGGGACGATGAATAGTGCCGCAGCTGCATGCCGCATGGATGAATAGTGTCATAGCCGCATAGATAAATAGTACCGCATGAATAGTATCGCAGTCGCATGAGCATGAATAGTGCCGCAGAATGTTGCATAGGGCCTATTTTAGCTGTCTTTGGCTGTTTTAAGTCCTATTTGGCTGAATTGTGGCCCGAATTTCTTCCAACTTCCAACATGAAAGTTGTAGATCTTTTCCTTGGCTTCAAGAATATGTTATTAGCTATTTTATGCAAGTTTATTTATTTATTATAATATAAGGATAGAACATAATAGTGGCCCGTCGTGGCGCACTCTTGACAAGTAAACATGACATATAATCTGGAGCGCCGTTGCGACGGCCATCTCGCCATGCTAGTAATCCTCCTCGTGATACCGTGGACGATTGTGCTTGTACAAGTAAACCAGTCTTGTCTTGCATCATGTCTAGGACAGGGACCCCTGAATACCACGGTCAGGGGTACCTACTGAATTCAACTAAGGCTAATAACTAGAATAATCCAGTAGTTATGAAGAGATTTTCCTGCTACAGGCAATTCCGTTATCTGGGCGCTCAAGTAGACTTGTAGCCTACCGACGAGTATGGCACATTTCTATCACACAGTCACGTGTTGCATTTTTCATAAACGGACATTCGACCTGGACAACCGGATGGTCTGTAGGGCTTGTGGCTGTTGGGATAATCTCATTGCATCTTGCTAGTAACTAGGCTTGTAATAACCCTAGTTAGTTAAAAGTATCAAGCCGTACTCCTGATTGGCCGTGATTGATTGGATGAAGTTTATTCCAGCTTAGTCTTATCCTGATTCTGTGCAAGATTGCAACATGACATGATTATTGATGCTTGCCTTAACAATAACGATCGGGGGTCCAGTTCTGTTCAGGCGAAGGGTTACAACTCCGGTCCTTGTTTGGTTTAAGGGTTGTAACCTGGCTCCCGGAGCAGCTCTGTGTCATCTCTTCGTTTATTGTCTTATTTCAACCCCATGTCATGTTCGTCATGTTTTACCGTACCTTAATACCAAAATTATTTATATTGGCCTTAGCAATAAAGATCAGGGGTCCTGTTCTGTTCAGGCGAAGGGTTACAACTCCGGTCCTTGTTTGGTTTAAGGGTTGTAACCTGTCTCCTGGAGCAGTTCTGTGTCCTCTCTTCGTTTATTGTCTTTACTGTACCAATAGTATTTGAGACGGATTTCTATTCAGGTGAAGGACTGCAACCCCGGTCCTTGTTTGGTTTAAGGGTTGTGTCCTGGCTACTTGAATGGTTTCTTCGTACTCAGTTTATTATTGTTATCTTTATTATTATCAGTTCTTTATTTATTATTTATCTTTAATATTCTATTGTGATATGCTGGTTTTAGTTCCTAAGTGAAGCCTCCTTTGTGGCACTTGCTCTTTCTGGGGTCTGACCCAGCTGGTTTTGTGTGGCCTGATATCGGAGCAGCACCAGAGGATCCACCTGTCTTCCAGCCAGATGGTGACCACCAGGCATGCGTAACCCTGGCAACGAGTGGGTTTCTTTTTGTCCTCCTACTTTATTGTAAAAAAATTATTCTTTTGAGGCATTTAGCCGACGAGCACGTGTTAGCTCGTATTGCACCTTTATTTACTGTCTGCCTACGGGCTGTAACATGATTGACAGATCCTAGGGTTGATCATGTATGACTGAACTCTTGCTAGTCTTGACATTTTATACGACTAGCTTCATGATCGTCCAATATGTAATGTATGGGACGCCTTGCTATTATATATTTATTGCTCTGACATCTTGTAACTATTATTGCTTGCTTGAGATTGAGACAATAGGCTTGTTCATGACCATAGGAGACTGTTGGCTTGTAGTTAAACCCTCATGTATCTAGACAGCCGTGACCGTATAGCGAGGTGGGTTGCACTTCAATATACGTAGCTGGCTAAGTACGCCCCCGCTCTCCAGTATTCTGGTTCTGGGGCGTTACATGTCTACAACTATGTCAAATTAGTTTTTAAGAACTGTCTTCAGGTCAGCCATGGTTGGCCTTCCAATAGAGGTGTTGGACTAGTTTTTGGGGTTCTGTTTTTAGAACTCAGAGCTGAGTTTTTCGAGTTTTGATCTCGAATTTTTCCTGATATTCTCCATGATTTAATTCAAACTAACTCTGGGATTTCAGAGAGGGTTAAAATTCTACACGTGGGACTAATTGGTTTGAAAGATTTTTAAGCGAGTAGGGAGATAACATGCGAAGAACAAGGGTTACCTGTTGCGACTTCCACTGCTGCTGTTGGTGGATACGCGCAGCTGCTGGCCGTTGGGTTGGTCGGCGGTGGCTCAGTGTCTCCGGGGTGCGCGCAGGGGTCGGGGCTGCTTTGGAGTCGAAGATCGAAGCATACAAGTATATTTTTTTTAGGGTTTTGGAGGGATGTCGTGGTTGTGTTGAAGTGGTGGAAGAAGCCTCTGCGGTAATGCTTAATATCCGCAATTGCCTATGAATTCTTGATCGATTAGGTTTAATATGTAGAGAATCATATACTGCTGATATTGGAGAAGATTTGAAAGGAGATTTGGCAATTATCTAGTATTATTAAATGAGGATTTTAACATGACCATTCCTCTGTTTGGCTTCTTCCCTATCGAAAGTTTACAGTACTATTCCTACGGGAACGGTACTTCATTACTTTTTTTTCCTTTTCTACTACATTATATAATTATATATATATATATATATATATATATATGTGTGTGTGTGTGTGTGTGTGTGTGTGTGTGTGTGTGTGTGTGTGTGTGTGTGTACTACTATAAATACGTAGATGCAAATATAATTATTATCTAAAATCCTTAAAAAAACTAACTATTTTAAACACAATATTCTGAATTTCAAAATATTTATTAAACATTAAAAAATTATTTAGAACAAATGACTTTATATTTAATATTTATTTAAACCAAAAAGTAATCTTAACAAAGTTTCTAAGCAATTTATGCAACTGTAATTTAAATTATACCCAAAAAAATTTTAGAAAAATATTTAGAAAATACCTCTAAAATTTTGTTACTGGTGGTAATATATTTCAAGTTGTAGGAATACACATAAATTATATTTATTTATATAAAATTTCTATTTATCAAGGAAGTTTCAAAATAACTTTAGATATAATAAATCAAAGTAATCAATAACAACAACAACAACAACAACAACAACAACAACAATAATAATAATAATAATACCAATAAAATAAATCAGTAGGGTATCTTTACTACTAGTATTATTTTTATAACAGATATTATTTTTCTCAAATCCCAAAAATAATAGATAAATAAATATTAAAAATGGAAAAGATAGTCGTAATACGATTTAATAAGGTTAAATAGCTAAATATTGAAATAAAATAAATCTAGTGGCATCTACAGCTAGTATGCTAGTCAAAGCACTTGACTGCACTAGTCGTGCCATATTGTCTAGTCAGTGTGCATAACCAAAACTAAGCATGACTAAGACATTATTTAGAGATAAATAAAAAAATAATTCAAAACAATTTATTTAAGAAATTAAAAATAATATAATAATCCTCCAAAAAAAATTGGGGGATTACAAAGGGGTTTAGTCTTCGTCAAAGCGCAACCCCCCTTCTTCTTGGTACGCATACTAGAAGATTGATCTCCATTGAAGCGTATTCTGACTTTCTTGTGGGCGCAACCCTCCAAAAGCGCATAAGCTAGTCGGCTGAAGCGAGCAAGTTCCTGAAGTAACTATTGGCCCGGGTTTCCAGAAGGCACAGCAGGGTGCAAAGCCCAGAATGGGCAGAGCACAACCTGTGGCTCTCCGGGTTGACCATCCACCCACAAGCTAGGTCGTCAGGACCTCTGACCTTCAAGGTGTCGCCTAGGTTCGAACTCCTCATGAGAAGCGTTCCAGCACGTTCCGAGGCTCATCAACAGTTCTTCCACGAAGGCATAGCCCCTTTGAACGAAGGAATCCTCAACCAAAATCCGACTTAGGCAAGGACAACCGCCGTTTGAAGCTAAGTTTGGATCCAGCATGATGTTGAAGGACAAGAAGAAGAAGAAGACGTGACTCTTCAGAAGAAACTCCCCCTTTATATAGGGCGGGAGTGGTCCAAAATGCAGGCCACGTGGCCGACGGTCAAAATTCCTATATTAATAGGATGAACCTAGGACTCAGCACGATGAACCTCATTAAATATAGTTTATTCTACTAAGTCCTAGACTATCCTAGGACCCCTTGAAATTTCCTAAGTAACAGTGCCAATTAAGAGGGAGTCATTCATTAAGGAGCGGTCATTCATTGCTCTTTAAAAGAATACTTCAAAGCCAACACCTTCAATCCAGAGGCACAGCTACACTCCTACGCCAACCTCAGGTGCAGATTAGGGATGTTTTCACACCACCTCAACTCCAACGGTGCAACACTCTGCTTCGACCCAAAAGCTTAACTACCTTTCGTCAAAGACTTGGGAGATACCATTACATCCAACACAAGTCCGCTTACTGCTCCAAAAGCACAGTAACCTCGTCAACTTGAAGCACAAGCCTACTCGTCGCCCTAAATCACAGTGACTTTGTCACTCAAAATACAGCCTTTTCGTCGCTCATATACACAGAGGCTCCGTCGTCTTCGAAGCATAGTCCACTCGTCGCCTGAAAGCACAGAGGCTCTGTTGTTTCCAGAAGAACGGTCTACTTGTCGCCCTAGAAGTACAGCAGTACTCAGACCTCGCCAGAGGTGCCAAAAGCATGGTCCCATCCAGTCGGTTTGCTTAAATCGACTCTCTCAAAGATAGGATTAGGGTTAATCATGATTGATATCTTATCGAATTGATTTAAATCTTAGACGAGGAACAATCAGAATCCAAATCTGAGAAAAAATCCCAAGATTTACTTGGCTGCATCCGAACAAGCAAATCGACACACGCCACGTGTGTCCAACTTTGGTTATTTTAATAACCACCAGAGATCTCGATTGAGGGGAATCTCAATGTCCGTCACGTGTCAGCGCCGCAGAAGCCCGCACCGTGTAATGACAACATATTCCTTCATATCTCAAAACCCTAATGCACATCGCATACGTGCTCTCTTCCCCTATAAATAGAAGGAGTTTTCCTTCAACAAAAAAAGAGAAGACCACCGAACATCAAATCTCCAGCTCCAGGTATTCTCTTGATCGACAACCCTAGAGTTCCATCATAGGCATCAGAAAGTCAGAAAAAGTTTATTCCGTCGTCAGATCGTCAACGGAGTAAAGGAGCTGTTGTAGTTCTCGATCTCCACTTTCACACTTTCCCAGAAACTCTTCCCCTTGTACTTAGAATATCTTGTTTAGGACTTCCTTCTCTGTACACAGGTCTTTTTACGTTCAATAAACAAAAAGTTCGTTCAACCTTTTGTGATGTCGAACAAAATGGTGACCCTGATGGGGACTACCTTCTCCTCCAACGAGAAGGTGGTGACACAATCTGACGACAACTTGCTGGAATCTTCCCAGAAGATGCTGGTTGTATGCTTCGACCAGCAAGCTTTTGAAGATCTCCTTTCCTATGAGAAGTCCAATCCTTCGAAGCGGTTCATAAAACCGAAGAAGACTCGACGTGTCTAGAGGCCCAAGGCGGCTGCGACGAGCAGTACGACGGAGGGAACTGCGTTCCAGAACCCCCTCAACGTCGAAGCCCCGGAGAAGATTTTGGCTGTTACAGCCATATCTCCTCGTTCGATTCCTACCCTGGGAAAGTATAGCAAGGAAGACGGTGTCTCTATGGCGGGCCTGACAAAGGTACAATGCTGAAGTAAGTGTGCACCGGTTCAATCCCCCACGACGAGGGCATTGTCGGCGAGAAGATCCGTCTTCGACAGAATTGCCTTCCCATCAGGTGAGCCTTCATTGGATTCTGAATACTATGCACCCGCTGGGGGTAGTAGGAAGAAATCCAAGGCAGTATGTGCCTCGTGCTACAAACGTACCACGCCTATGACCGACCAAAGGCCCGCGTTGACAGTCACATGCGCTGCCGACGAAAAGTTATACAAGACTGGTCCCCGTGCTCCGATGCCTCGACCAGCTAAACCCCTATGTCGCTTGAGCACTCCTGTGCGTGATACAAGCCAGGGGGTACATCCCATAGAGAGAGACTCGTGCGAGGAGCATTCCTGCAAGCATGATAGGAGTCTGCCTCGGCAGACCCTCTCTGATCGTACCCACGTGCAGCTTCTCTGCGCGTACAGTGGGGGTACCACGCCGGAAGACCTGGTGCTGTCCCAAGCATAAGAAGAATCGACGGCACAGGGCATGCCGAAATCAAGTCATCCTTGTACCCAGATTACCATCAACTCCTGTTATCAACAGGCGATGTACTGCTACCGACGAGGCGCTCCGTCTTCCGAAGACTTCAACCTACGTCGATTGTACGTCAGAGACTCAACAGAGAGTCGACGAGCAAGAGAAAAGAAGAACTCCTTGTCGCCACGTGCAATATGGCACAGGGTTCTAAAACTCTCAAGAAGTCATCCAAGAATCCTTCCGTATCGGCCACCAAGCCCAAGAAGCGGCCCGAGAGTAGCAAGGCAAAGGTACCCAGCACAGGTGTGTTCCAAGACACACATTTCAAATCTCCGTTGGTTGCCACGTCAGATGTTGGGTGTAGCCAACCTCCCACTATTCATGACAACGCTGCGTTCCAATCTGAGGAGGAGCAATACGATACGGATGCCTCCATAGGCGCAGCTAGCCACCAGACTGGGGTAGCAACCACAATAAGTCTGAGGAAGACCGCAACCTCCCAGTCTATTCCCAGGACGACGAGGCTCGAACATCTGAGCCAGAGAGCGAAGGATCTAATGAACCTTCCGTCCATCCACACACAAGGTCCGTATTTATGGCTGAGGGTGATGAGGCGGACAATAGCGAAGCGCTTGAGCAAATAAAACACATCGAAGATCTCGAGACGAGCCTAGATACGTTAAATGCCACAATGAAGACTTTGTCTTCCACTACAGCAAAATAGGAGATTGCCAACGGTTATTACCGTGACAAAAAAATTTGTCACGGTAATAACCGTGACTAATTAGCCGTGACCAATTTTTGTAACGGATTTCGTAACGTTTATAACCGTTATAAAAATAATTTTAGTAACAGATTTTGTAAGGGTAATAACCGTGACTAAAGTTATCTTCGTAACGATTATAAACGTTACAAAATTAATGTGCTCTTCCTATACTTCTTTTCCATCTTTGTAACGGTTATAAATGTTAAAAAAACCATTTTTTTGCCCAAAAATAATATTATTTGAATATATTTGTCCTGAACATGAATTCAATCATCTTCCAAGGATAAGTAATTAAACCACACTCCAATAAACATTATAAGTTAAACTATATAAATTAAACAATAATATTTAAATTCGACAATATGTAATTTTACATGACCAACAAAATATATAAGTTCAATACCACAACATTTTAGTTTCATTAATGCTGTAATAAGCAAAGGACAACCAATAATAGGCTCCAATAGATACTACATTTCTTACTACTTATAAATGCCACACAAATGCAAGAACATTCATGTGCACGTGCACATCACAAAACTTTCTGTAATCATTAGAAGTTTGAAGGCTATGAAGATCTTCATTCCTTTTACCAGTTGCTTGCTTAACATGATAATGATGTTTCTTTTTATAAAACTTTATCACAAAACCAAAACCAACCAAGTATCAATATCGAGATATAAGTACAAATCATTAGAGATAAGAGGTTCGTCCAAAAAGACAAAATGCGCAAGTGGATGTGGTCAACACATTTTTGCCAAACATACATCAGTTTTCCATTTTTATATATCATAGTTCTCTTACATACCATTCCAAAAGGATTATAAGAAACAATATTAGCATGAAAAAATATTAAAAAGATCCCACAAACATGAGCATGAGCAGGCTATCAGCAGTCTATCTTACCTGTGTGAGTATGCATATTATTCTCGGTATACATAACCAGTACAAGAGGATCGACATAGAAAAGATCAGACATAATTGGAGGCAATATATATGATACAAGAACAAACATTTACACTTTCAGGCATTCATACTAAATAGTAAAGCATACAAACAAACAAAATAAGTTAGGGAATCGAGTTTAAAACTACGAACATCATTTTACCAAATTTGGGCACAAGTGTCTATGGTTACATTGCATGTCTGCGACTATGTATGCTTGTGTAAGTTGAAATGGACTAACATAAGGAATGGAGGTGATTGTGTCAACCTTTTCTTGCTTGTACTGGTATATGCATAAGAGGAAAAATATGACAACCAAACTAAAGCATGTGCAGATAAGGTTTTACTGGACATATGCTGGAAAGCGTTATATGCATAACCAAACAGTTTGTGAAATTTCAGTTTTATACAGAGTTATAGAGAAGTGATATTCGTCCTCATATATTTGTAATCTAGAAATATTAGCTAAGACTAGTTTCAATAGACTAAGGCAAAATGATTTACCTGTCAGGGTAATCTACAACAATCTCAAAAAGTTAGCTTATTCTCAAGTCCTGCAATGTTTTATAAGCAAAAAAGAACAAATAAACATGTGATAGAAACTACGGCATCAAGAGTCGAAAAAACAGGTAGTGTCAAGCATCATGAGTTCATGATAGTTCCTGGTACCATGATGATTTACTGTGTTGACTTATTTTAGCATTACAAAGATGTCAAATGGAACCTTAAAAGAATATCAATCATATGAATGATTGAAGTTAAGGTTTCATGATATATAATATAAGAACAAAGATGATGCCAATCCAATCTATCAGGTGTACTTTGAGACTACAAAGGGCACGATATGAATTCCTTTCTACTTAGGCTTGCCTTACAACAGAATATGAGCAAAATGGATCTTTATTACTAGAGATACACAACTGATGTTGTTATTTTTGTACAGGAAGGAAAGTAATGTCAATTTATTACTTGAAAGACACAATGGATCTTAGAAGACAAAAATTCCTCATGATAGGTAGAGCATGATTCATCTTGCAAGAAATTCGATATATCACAAGGGATAAATTACATCAATATCCAGATTCACAAATTGAAAGTTCACTGATAACACATAGGAAAAACTTAGACCGGAGAAGGTCTCTACGAAGAAAAGTGCAGTCGATACACCTCTTCTAACTGGTGCTGTAAGTTCTTAATTTTTTGTAACCAATTGACATGTTATCTATCTTGCTTATGCAGTATTGCTCATTTGGTCAAAAAATGACTTTTTTATCCGCAATGCATGTTCAAGAAAATGTCTTCTTCTATTTTTACGATGCCTTCTAAAGAAGTGTCTAGGAAAATTGTCTAGGAAACATGTTAGAGGCTAGAGTGTAAAGTTATGAGATATTGTGGACACGAACAAGGTTTCAAGTGAATATGGTGATCGACATAGACAAGGTTCCAGGACAAAAATTCACGGGTTCATGAAATAGTTTCGACTTGCCAGAAATAAAAAGCCTTATTGATACAAGTCATATACCAGTACTTGAGGTACATAACCTATACTAATCACTCTAGCATAAGGATCAGAATACGGATATGGCGCACAAGCCTAAATTAAGAAAGCCATACAATAATCAGAAGCTTGCATCAGACACTACAGTAATGCGTATCAATGATCAAGATACATCATCCTAAGTTAGAAAGCAGACTATGGCAGTATAGCATATCGGTTATATTCATGTTAGCAAATTTTTTGAATATCAATGAAAAATGGTTATATGTGAATCCTAGTGAATTTACAAGATAAGTCCTAGCCTTCTATGACACACAATATTAGATATGTGTCCTACAATTCTCTTTAAGTCTAAATGTACATGATTCTAGTTGGATCTATTTTCAACAGAGCATCAACAAAATCCAATTGAAAAGAGTAATGCAGGAACCATCAGGTTTTTGATATATTTGGAGGATGGTCGAGAAAAGCATAATATGATCTTTTTCAATTATCTTTTAGGGAGAACTCTGACATTGCAAAGCTCATGTTGTATACGTGTTGTGATTGTGTCAGACACGTATTGGACACGACAAGGACCCTACAAAATATACTACATATGACTGCACCAAAAGGTAATATGGTGTCCGTGTAGTCATATACCTACAGTATCGTGTTGCATTTGTTACATGCTAGAAAGAGTTCCTATAGTTCAGGTTTAGAAATTTACAATTTGAACAAAATTTTGATAAGGAGGTCATGAGGAGGCCAGTGGTAGCGAGGGGCTCCACCTGTTGTCTGAGGAGAAAGGGAGTGGGTTGGATGTGGGCGGCACGACTCTGATGTTAGTGTACTACCTTGTCTGACATGTATCAAAAATAATACACGCGTTAAAATACACTACTACATGGCAAAATATGTGCATAAGACAGGATAAATGTTTTATTAAGTTGAAATGAAGTTGTCCTAAGATATACCACCACCAATTCCTCGTGATTATAGATGTCTAACAACTGCAAGAGTAGGGCATTTCCTTTCTTCTTTGTGGATGGCTAGGAGTTAACATTTTGTTGTGGACAGTAGAATCTTAAATACCTTGTTTCTTGAAGATCGGTATCTTAGTCATACACAATATAATAATCAATATTTCAGTCATCAAACCAAAGGTATATAGATGTGCCATTGAATTTGGGTGTTCAGTTTGATGGTTCCCTGATTATGGCAAACCAGTCCTCTAGTATTGACAGAGAACTGATATTGTATGCTCTTTGGAGGCAAGTTAATGTTATGTATGGATGTTTGATTGCTGAATGCTTCTCTTGGCATCTTTGTTATTGTAGTTATCTTTCAGATGGTGATGACTATGTGTATATGTTGGACCAAATTAAAAGCTTCACTATTGATAGTTCAAGGAGGACAGCTTTATTGCACTTACAGGTAATTTAGTGAAAGTTTCTTAAGGCAATCGCCTATTATGGTGTAGTATATCCTACTTATCGTCTTGATGCAAGTAAAAAAAACCTATGTTCTCCTAGACATCAGTGGAAATATAACTCTCAATAGAAAATATTTTATGGTGCCTTTCTTAATATAACAAGAAAATACATAACCTCTATTAATACTTCCAATCCCTTTTAGATGAAAACTATCGGTATCTATTTGACTTTTGAAAAGGATACAAAATCCATTCTGGCCCTCTCTTGACAATTCATATGTATTTTCATTGATAATTGCACCATTGCAAAAGAGAGACCCATCAAGGAGTAAAATATAGTGTTAAAAAAGTTGAAGAATAACCTCCCTATAACTGGCATAGCACCATTGCAAAAGAGAGATTCTCATATTATCCTGAGCGGGCATTAGTTTTTCCAAGCCCTGCAAAAGAGAGATCCAAAAAGGACTATATTCAAATTCACGAATCTGAATCATAAAACATAATAAAAAGTTCTGATACCAGCCTGAACAAAAATTTATTAAATCTATTTTCTAACATTTAAAATCTATTTTCTAACATGTGTCCCAAAAAGTTCAGATGAAGGTTGATGACACCAAAATGGAGCAAAAAATACTTACTTTCAACGTGGGCTTGCTTTGAAGTTGTCAGCAACCTTACCAAATAAGAGAAATTAGAGTAAAAGGTTGGGGATTACAGTTAGCTATGCTTGTTATACAAAAATGAATATTCAGGAACATAAGAATATATAAGAGAAATATTTGCATACGCGAGGATGAGCGGAGCGACCAGGATGGCCTTTCCAGCCTCAAGAGGGAGCTTCACGGAGAGAGATCATGACGGCCTCACGGAGGCTGCCGCTGTTGCTGTGCCTTTGGCGGTGAGGATTGCGACGACAAGATCACGGAGGCTGATGGGTAGGATTATTAGGGATTTTTTTAGTTTTTGAGAGGAGAGAGATCATGCGGGGGAGGTAGAATTTTAGAGGGGTTTTAGAATTGGGAGGAGGGGTTTTGGAATTGGGAGGAGGGAATTTAGAATTATGAAGGAGGGAAAAGGGGACTTTCGGGATCTGTAGGAAACTTTTTATTGTAAAAATCAAATAAAAATATAATAATATTGATTTAGTAACAGTTAAACAATTTTTGTCACGGTTATTATCGTTACAAGTTCGTAATGGTAATAACCGTTATTAATTGGAAAAAAAATGTGTTACAAATTGTCTATTTTAGTATAGTGTTTTCTCATGCTGGAGATCAAAGGGAATTTGGTACCCATTGCCTCCACACCTACGCATGGTCCAGCAGCCAATGATGGATCCAGCAAATTGTCCGTCGTCCATCAGGCGGGACCATTGTAGTCTACTCCATGGACTACAGGCCCGACAATGTCAACCGAAATATAGTAGGCCATCAAGGAACTGTATGCTCGCTACGATTCCAAAGAGAAGCAAGCAACATTCCAGAAGATGGGGATTCGGCAGCCATATCCTGCCGAGTGGGACAGCGTAGTTTATCCTCCCAAGTATAATCTGCAGACGCTCATGCCCTACGAGGGAAAGGAGTCTCCCCGAAGATACTTGAGGTACTTTGCCTCAGTGATAGGGCACTTGCCGAAGGACGACGCCCTCCTTACCAACATCTTCATAGGAGCTCTGCAGGGGGTAGCTTATGAATGGTTATGCAGCATTCTGGACAACTGTATTTTATCGTTCGAAGACCTGAAGAATCTACTCGTAGATCGATTCTATGAAGGAGGGATGGACATGACAATGTCAATTCTTATGGAGGTCATCCAGAGAGAGAAGGAGCCTGTCCGCGCATACATTGAGCGCTTCCATCAGGCAGCCTTAAGGCTACCGCCTGGTATGCCCAAGCCCATGCTTATGGACTCATGCCGCAAGAACATGCTGCCTGCGATAAAATTGTGGCACAGTGCTCCTTGCACAGAGTGGACGCCTTTCATTACCGAGGTGGATGTGGCACAAAGGAAAGCCCAGGACGCGCAGCTCCTAGGACTGAACTTTTCTCCTCTCGGAGACAAAGGGAGACGTTCGTCTAGCAACAATCCCAAGAACGGAAAAGCAAGCAATCCATGATCGTCAACATCTCCAAAGGTTCGGTAACCATGAACCCCAAGTCTGCAGAAGCGCAGAAGCCGAGGGAGACTTACTCCTTTAACAACGAGGATACGCTAGAACTCTTCAATATGCTGACGAAGAGTGGCAAGCTGTCTCTCCCAACACCAAAGTGCCCCAACGAAGTGGGGAAGATAGACAACCATAAATACTGTCATTATCATTAGTATGTCCAGCATTCGACACGAGATTGCTACGTGTTAAAAAGTCAGATTCAGCGCCTCATCGACACCAAAGTCATATCACTTGACTATGAAGAAAAGACTGTCACGGCCAACATGGTTACTCTCCAGTTTGGAAGTTTTCAAACAACGGAGGCATAGGACGGGGTCGTCCCCATCCCGAGGGCGATAATAGAAGTAGTCAATCTTCCACCAGCGCATGACAATGCTCAAGGGCTCATCCCGTTCTCCATACCACGAGGCGAGGTCATGTAGGTCTACCCCGACCTTACTCCCGACATGATGGCACCTACAACCCTTTTTGTCAAAGAGAAGAAGGTCAGGATATGCCGCATGGTCTCGGCTTCAACCGATGACACCTTGGTGACCACTCGCTCGGCGCAGCGACAAGAGGAGAACCAGGCTCCAGAGGAGGCAGCGTCTCCACCAACTACAGCCCCTGTTCCTAATGTATCAAATGCAGGCCCGTCTCTGACTCTTGTCACAGATAGGTAGAAGCAAAATGAGGTTCTTTTCGACAAGCCTCTCAAAAAGGACTCGGAAGTAGGGCCTATCAAACCCTATAACTTTGACATACTGGCACAACTAGCCAACAACCCGGCTAGATTGTCACTTTTCGAGATCCTCTGTCTCTCCAAAGAGACCCGGGATACGCTCAGTGAAGCCTTGCAGAACGTCGAGTCCTTTCTCACTCAAGCGCGACCACCAAAGGAAGCCCTGCTGCCTACCCACATTGTCATAGCGTGGTCGAAGTGCTCCCCAGTATCACCTTCACCCAACAAGACATGCTGCTGAAGAACAATCGATATAATAGGCCTCTGTACTATACAGGGTATATCGGTGCCATTATAGTCGATTACATCCACACCGACCCGGGCTCCTCTTTTAGTATTATCCCAAGGAGTCTGCTCCAAACTCTAGGGATTCTGATGCATCGGCTGACTGCATAAAACACAACAATCAGCGGCTTCAACTCGGGAAAGAGCGAGCCTCTAGGCAAAATTTGCTTGAACTGACAAAGCGGCGATCTCCACACCGAAGTGACTTGTTATGTCATCGACGGTGAAATAAATTACAATATGCTGTTGGGACGACCATGGATCCATGAGTACATGTTGGTTCCTTTCACCCTCTATCAGTGCATAAAGTACATAGCCAGCGACGGGATTATCAAGACCGAGTTCGCTGACATCGACCCGTTCCGGGGACTTGAAGCCTATTGTACGGATGCTGATCTATACAAGTCAGTCCCTTGGAACGATGAGGGAAATAATGCTGATGATGAGGCAGAAACGACCACAGGAAGTGCGACGGTTGCCTAAGAACCTCTAAAGGTTCAACTGAAAGGAAGACCCCCAAGGTATCTGTACCTCTCGTCGTCAAGCTTCGAGGCAGAGCACCACCTTTCCCCTTAGTAATGTCAGATGATGGCCAGGAGCCTATACGAATAAGGCTACCTCGAAAGTCCCTAAGGTCGACCATAAAGGCGCAGGAGCCTCCGACCGTGACCCCTTTGGTGATCAAACTAAAAAGGAAGCGTCCTCCTCCTCCTCCCTCGACGGCCCTAGTCCTCACCGATGAGGAGCTAGAAGACTACATCTGTGCCAATACGGAAGCACATTCTTTTGATGATGTAATCCTCCGAGATAAAATCTCTCATTTTATTAATAGAAAGTTGTTTTCGAATTACTCTTATGCATATTGGAACACTAGATATTTCCTAGATAACTCTCTATGTAAGCTGTAAATGCAAGTGACAACTGCCAACCATGAGAGCCAAGTTGTCCCTTTCCGGGGCACATACTTCTTCGTTCCAGCAAGATGGAAAGAAAAAAAATCCATCATCTTTGGTCGAGTGGAACATCCTCAGCGACTAGCTCTCACAGATCCAGAATCCGACAGCGGCAAGATGCAGTTCTACCGCTACGCAACTCGGGCCAAGCACCTCATATAAAAGATGGGTTACGACCTGAACAGTAACAAAGGGCTCAACTATGGTAAATGCCGGCGCCTACCCTTATGGATTCGAGCTCCAAAGGGAAAGGCCCAAAACTATTACCAGCGCACCTGCTGAGGGTTGGGTTATATTACGCCTACTTCCACTTCAGAAGGCTCGATGACAGAAGTCATGATGCATTCACACACTTCTGACTCCTCAACTTGGGACTCTAATACCAGTACCGGCTAGGTCTTTAAAAGGATACTGTCAGCTAACATCGCCTTTGCAAGCCCTCCAGTCGAAGACGAAGATCAGGCGGTCGAGTACTTCGAAGATGAACCATGGGCCCAACGCTTGGGATCTCAATAGAAATAGTATTTAGAGCAGCGCGAACTTCCCACAGAAGATGAAGTCATCCAGGTCGAATTGGGAAATAAGGCCTCCTCTAAGTCCATCTTCATCAGCAAGAGTCTGAAAGAAGAAGACAACCAATCTCTGATACAGGATATCCAGGAATACATAGATGTCTTCGCCTGGAGCTACGAGGATATGCCGGGTCTAGACCCGTAGGTTGCCATGCATCGCCTCCACATCTTGTCCACCGTCAAGCCTGTTAAGCAAAAACAACGTCAATTTTGCCCGAACATCATGGATGCTATCGAGAAAGAAGTTGACAAACTCATCGAGAGTGGCTTCATCCGTAAAGAGCAACATCCAGATTGGATGGCAAACGTTGTCCCGGTCACCAAGAAGAACGGAAAGATACGAATTTGCATAGACTTCAGGGATCTCAATTCAGCTTGTCCTAAGGACGAATTTCCTCTTCCGATCACTGATGTGATAATTGATAACACTTGTGGCTTCGAGCGTATGTCCTTCATGGATGGTTTCTCCAGCTACAACAAGATCAAGATGCTCCCCAAAGATGAAAAGCATACATCATTCTGGACTCCAAAAGGGGTGTACTGTTACACGGTAATGCCCTTTGGATTGAAGAACGCAGGAGCAACATACCAGAGGGCTATGAGCATGATATTCCATAAGCATCTCAGGAAGACGGTGGAGTGTTATGTCGATGACATTGCCATTAAGAGCAAGGATAAGTCCAACCACTTGGACGACCTACGGATGGTATTCGATCTAATGTGAATGCATCAACTGAAGATGAATCTGACCAAGTCCTTTTTAGGCATTTCCAGCGACAAGTTCTTGGGCTTCATCATCACAGCAAAGGGGATTCACATCGATCCAGAGAAGACTAAGGCAAATTCTGGACATGGCTCCCCCAAGAAATCTCCGAGAGTTTTGAGGATTGTAAGGGCATTTGGCGTATATCAGAAGATTTATAGTGAATCTTTCGGGTAAATGTCAACATTCACCAAGTTAATAAAAAAAGGGGTCTCCTTTGTATGGACCGAAGAATGCCAACGCACGTTCAACGACATCAAAAAGTATCTCACCGGTCCTTCCGTACTAGTAGCACCAGTCGTGGTAAAGCCCTTTCTACTATACGTCCGAGCTATGGACCATTCTCTTGGTGCCATACTAGCCCAAAAGAATAGTGAAGGCCACGAGCAGGCGATATACTATCTCAGCCGAACCATGATTGGAGCCGAACATCGGTATAATACTATTGAGAAAGAGTGCCTCGTCTTTCTCTTTGCCATCCAGAAAAGCGACACTATGTGACTGGACAGACAATCCATGTCGTGTCCAGGATCAATCCCCTCAGAATCCTCATAACTAAGCCAGGGGAATTAAACTCATGATTAAACACGTGGGCAATCCTTCTGACTCCTTATGATATGGTGTTCGTCCTGCAGAAGGCAGTCAAAGGCCAAGTGCTAGTAGATTTCTTGGCAGCACATCCTGTGCCAAAGACATCAACACTCTATGAAGAGATCTTTGACGAAGTTCTGGAGTCCAATACAGTCTCAGACAACTCGGTTTGGCACATATTCTTCTACGGAGCCTCGAGAACAAGACCAAAGGGTGATATCGTCGCAGGATTCAGGATCGTACTCATCTCTTCCGACGATCTGGTTATCAATCACACATATTCCCTCATGGAGTCATGCACTAACAATGTTGCTGTATATAACGCTCTCATTATTGGGCTCCAACTCACTAAACAGCTGGGGGTTGAATATATCTAGGCCTATGGAGACTCAAAATTAATCGTCAGCGAGGTTCAAGGGCAGTACGAGGTTCGATATGAAAAACCTGATCCCCTTCCACCAGGCGACGATCGACATCATCTCCACCTTCAATGGGTTCTTTATAGAACCTGTGTCGCACCTGTAAAACTTGGAGGCCGACGTACTAGCTGGTCTCACTACTTCGCTGGCTGCCCCCGTTGGGTCCCAATATACTGTTACAGTGATAGGATGGGAGCAAGTCTGTCCAAAGAATGCTCTGCGCATATGTCAAATATACTCTCTAAAAGTAGATACTGACAATCGAGATTGGTGATTCTTATTCATAGACTACGCAGTCTACGGGATCCTGCCTGAAGACCCAAAGGAAGCAGCTTCCGCTATAAGATGCTCACTCTGATTCTTCTATGACACAGCCACCAAAATACTGTATCGTCATTCATACGATGGACTCCTCCTACGGTGTTTGTCTCAGACAGAGGCGTAAGAGGCACTACGAGAGATACATGATGGGACCTGCAGAGCCCATCAGCCTAGTCCCATGCTACAAGATCAATTGTGCCCTATGGGATACTATTGGCCCACCATGATGGTAGATGCCGTAGAATATACAAAGAAGTATCGGGCATGTCAGTTTCACACTGACTTTACCTACCAACCTTTAGAATATTAACACCCATGGTGGCCTTTTTGCCATTCGAGACATGGAGAATGGACATCGTTGGGCCGATCAGCTCGCCCTCCTCAAAAGGACACCAGTTTATCCTCGCCATCATGAACTATTTCTCTAAATTGGTAGAAGCAGTACCATTGATAGAAGTGAAAACCTCCAACATGATCAGTTTTATCAAGTACCACATTATTTACCACTTTGGAGTTCTTAGGAGGATTGTCCACGACAATGGCCCCCAGTTCATATTCTATGCGTTCCATCGATTTTGCAACAAGAACCAAATTCAAAATATGGCATCAATGGCTTACAACCCAGTGGTTAATGGACTAGCCGAGGCATTAAACAAAACCATCGTCAAGCTGCTCAAGAAAGTTATTTCTTCTAACAAATGCGACTGGAATAAGAAGTTAGGCGAATGTCTATGGGCTTACCGTACGACCGTTCGCACACCCACGGGCAGCATACCATTCTCCCTTATCTATAGGAGTGAGGCAGTCCTCCCCCTGGAGATCCAAATCTCGTCCTTACGGGTAGCCATTACTAACCAGCTGACTGACGAAGACAACCAGCCGGTGGCAACAAGAGTAAGAGGCACTAGACAAAAAATGCCTGCTAGCACAGCAGAGAATCGAGCTTTATCAAGGTCATATTTCTGGTGCCTTTAAATAAAAGGTACGAGAAAGAACAATCCAAGTGGGCGACCTCGTCTTGGAAGTCCGAAGACCGACGGTGATGACTCACAAAACGAAAGGAAAGTTCGAGCCTAAGTGGGAGGGACCGTTCATTATAGAGACGGTCTACTCTAATGGTGCCTACTGGCTGGCAAAACTTAATGACGACTTGCTAATGATGCCCATCAACGGCAAGTTCCTGAAGAAGTATTATGCCTGAAGACGGAACTGGTATAGGCTCCCAGTAGAAGACTCAAACATATGTACTGCACTTCAGTGAAGATCCGTCGGTAGTAGAAGGCTTCAGTGATGTCAGTTGGTGCTTAGAGTTTCAGAGCGAGTGGTCTACAGGTGGATTCATTTTCATAATGGGTAGAGCTGCTATATCGTAGAAGTCGGAGAAGCAGACTATGCTCTCGCGATCCTCCATAGAATCTGAGTTCTTTGTACTTGATACCACAGCAGAGGAAGAAGAATGGCTTTGGGAGCTCATGTATGATCTTCCAGTGGTTGGGGCACAAATACCGGCAATTTCGATATACTATGACAACCAGGCGACTGCGGCGGTGGCATCAAATGACCTCTTCAACGGAAAGAAGAGGACTGTGCGGTTAAAGCACATGGCAGTATACGATCTCATCAAAAGAGGTATTATTGCAGTAATTGATGTTCGGAGTCAGGAGAACCTGGCGGATCCGTTCACCAAGGGCCTCAAGCGCTAGCTGTTCGATGACACAACATGTAAAATGGGCTTGAAGGCATTCTGATATTATGTTATTGCAATCCTACCATAAAGTTTTATGCTATTAGTTCAAAGAAAAATCTACTAAGCATCTAGCTTTTGGTTTAAGAGAGGACTATTAACAGTGGGTACATGTCCTCTATGGCATGGAGAGGTTACTGACCTACAACCACTATTGTCTACTATATATTTTTTATGAAAAACGGATCCTGTGGCGATGATGGCTTAGATGCATTAATAAGTTCTCAGGCAGAGTGAATGCCTGGTGTTCTTTACAGGAAGCACGGTAGTGCAGTACTATAAGGAGTGTAACTCCATGCTACAGTGGGTTGACTCCACCATGAGGTTCTCGGTTAGGGATAATGCCTCGGCTTTGTAAGCCAAGTCACAGCGGTGTAGCACCACAAATAGGTAGGTAGCCTAATGTTGTATGTTCAAATTAAAGAGGGATAGACAGCACTACAAAGAGGAGGATGTCCCTATGTTACAATGGCACGACAACACGATGAGGTACCCGGATAGGGGTAAAGCCTTGGCCTTGCAAGCCATGTCATTGCGGCATAACACCGCAAGGGAGCCTAAGGCTTCATGTTGGGTAGTTTGGCACTACAAAGAGGCTTGTGACCTCATGCTACTATAGTATGACACTACGATGAGGTTCCCGGGTAGGGTAATGCCTTGGCTTTAGGCTATGTCATAGCGGCGTAGCACCGCAAGGGAAGCGCAAGGCTTCATGCCATACCTCTTTAATAAAGAACTCACCTACAGTGTATCGACAGAGATAGCAGGCCGTCTCTTGAGGGTAAACTTGTAGATGTCCAAAATTATATACTGAAACCAGGCTAGCACAGTGCCTTTAATGTGCAGCTAGAAGTACATGTAACTACATTATGTGAGTGGAAAGAATTACAGCAATGATATATAATTCAAGGCTTGGTCTATTCTTGTATTATAGTCTGTTATTTAACTCATGCGGAAAGATTCAAGCCATCAGCGACATCTTTCCTAATACATGATGGACAGTTACTGTGGAGAACACTTAAACCCATATATTGAGATATGTGGGAGATTGTTGGAGCTTTTCCTTTGACATGTAGAGAGCTTGCTCTTAACATGCCTAGTAATTTTAGTCCCAGATTGGAAAAGCAATATGAGTAGTATCTCAATATATACTGTCACGACCCGCACCTTAGAGTAAGGGCACAAGAAGTGGGTACGTCCAGCCTACGCCGCAGTGTCGGCGGTAGAACGCTGTCCTAGGTTACTATCTAATCAACAACTCACGTAATTATATAATGTACTTGTCAATATCTCAACTCCGAACGGAGGACAAGTATAGATATAATGAAATCTCAATCACAGTCTAAGCACGATAAGATAACACAGACGTTTATAACTAAAAACCAAAAAAACAACTTTTATAAACTACTAAATAATAATATCTTAAACAAACTCAAATACAAGCTCGTATCTCAAGTTATTACAATTCAAGTTCTAAAACATGAAAACTAAACCAAGTCTACTAGCTAGTCTCCCGATCACTCCTGAGTGTCGGGGCCATAGGTAGCTAAGCCGTCTCCTTCTCCAAGGCAAGTGGGGTAAATGTCCTCAGGGCAATCATCTGTAATATTTTTAACAGGTCCAGTCAGGACAGGAACGAGTACATTTCATCAAGAAATTCCAAGTAAATGATAGAGAACTATAAAACAGTTATAGACAGTTGTATTGATGAATATGGCAGTTTATGTTCAGGTGATGGTAAGAAAAACAGATAAAGTGCAAGGAAAGTAAATAACTAAACAAGAGAAGAATCATAGCAAAGAAGACTGTAAAATAAGATCTAGCTGAACTAGAGTAACATAATGAGTTCAGATGTACAATATAAGTCGAGTGTAATCCCAAAGTGAGCCTAATACATGATGAGTCGAATGTGATTCTAATCATTGTTCTAATAAGGTGATTCAAATAAGGTGATATGAATAGTGATTCGAATAAGGTGATACGAATAGTGATTCGAATAATAATCAAACAATGATTCGAATAAATTCTCCAAGTGTGTTTTAAAATACCGAGATCGACATGTAAATGGCTGTAGGTAATACGGCACACCACACACTCGTGAAGTGTGTGATGGCTATCGTTCGAATATAATGCACAGAGGGGTGATTCGAATAGGGGGATATGTCTACATGTCTAATCAGTATTTCCCCACCCAGTCTAATACAAATGAATCCACAATCCAACACATAAGACGAATACAAGTCCAACCAACATATGAAGATACGAATAGGGTGATTCGAATAATGATTCGTATGGTGATTCGTATGATGATTCGAATAATAGAGGTAAGACAAGTAAGTATATGTGTCGCATACATGGATTCAGAAAAATAAGTATTTGTAACAGAGAATCACATACAGCTAACTAGAACTGAAGTACAGTAATTGACAAGTAAATGAAAGAACTATCAGAGAATGTACTCGCCTGATACTCTGAAAAGAGTAATGAAATATCAGATGTCTGCACCGGAGTCACAAAGTCCTAAATAGAGCAGTATGGGCTATGACATGTTTAAAATAAGATAAATGAAGTCTACGATGCAATCTACATGATTCTAAGTCAATTCTAGGTCAAAGTCAACTCTAAGTCAAACTTGGTCAACTGTCTAGGTAAAACTAGGTCAAGCCCTAGCCCAACAAGTCTAATAAGTCTCACTAGGCCTAACCAAGCCTAGTCTAGCAATCACACACCAATCACAAGGCTATACAAGCTAAACACAAACCACACATCAAGGCATATCCATATTTTGGCTATTTATCCTGGAGTTTATATATAGCTATATGTATATGTGATTCATATATTTACAACATTTTACAATGAGAGCAAGTTAGAGAGGGAACTAGCATGTAAGGCTATGTGTGTGAACATGGAGGTGAAATGGAAGGCATAGGCTATACTATCTATATGTTAATTACATCTCAAACATGTTAACACAACAAATTATATATATAATGTATATTATATAGGTATTCAATTTAGGCACTCTATATGAAGCTTACAATATTAGGCATTCATGAACTATATATATATAGTACATAACTTTTATGTACATACAAGCATCCATTAACTCATTTATCAAGCATTTCCTTCATGACATACATGTTCCCATAATCACATTATTATATATCATACGTAGGGAAACATGTATAGCAGTGTCTATAGGAATCAGTCCTAGGTTCTCATGTGTAGGGATCACATATGTGTGTATGTGTAATAATTCATATTTCAGTTAGCATGTTTCATTTGAAGATACAAAATCTCAGGTTTTTTCCCACTACAACTAATCTCAGTTTTCAAGTTTAAACTCAGTTTACATTAATGAATGAACTCTCAGAATTCATACTTGAACCTATTCAATATCAGTTTTTACACAAAAACCCCATTTGCAGTCATGCATAACTAAGGTTACACTAGCAAAACACCAATTTCACATTTCACTCAATTAAATAGTTTTAAAATAACTAAAAATCACCAAAAATCATATCATGACTTAAATATCATTATTAAATAATTTAAAATACAAAAGTTCAAAATTACCCTCATTTGGAAAAACTGGGTGTTACAAGTCTACCCCCCTTAGAAGAATTTCGTCCTCGAAATTAAGATGATCGTACTCCTGCTAGGTCAAACCCCCAAATCAAACAAGGTCAAGAGAATATACAAAACTCTGTCCTACTGGTCGTGATTTCACAGTCTCGAACAGGGTAACTACGCTATCTAGCATATCACAATCATATCCTGGCAGGTACTAATGGAAATCACACATGAAAGTGAAAGAAGGACAAGAAAGACAGACCTGCTAACCCGTCACACATAGCGTCGGTCTACTCGACTGTCAGCACAAAAGCCCTGCCCCTCTGGGGTATATCCCTCTGATGGTGCAGGGCACGGTACTGCGCTATAGGTGGCCTAGCTCCCTCTATATAATCCATGATACCCAAGTATCATCCACACTGATATTCTATTCCATCATACTAGGGCACCATCTATATGGTATCTATCCTGTAATTTGATAATCATACCCGTCTATCCAGAATCATGTTACCAGAATCCTCGTCACACTAGTAAGTATGGCTGCGATAATCCATAGAGTCCACAACTAATGTATATACCTCTAGAATCATGGTATTTTAAAATTTTCGCATTGCCGCTAGCTTGGCTGCGAAAACTTTAAATTCCCACACCCGAGAAATATATCCAAAATCAGACTCTATCTCATCGCCCAACCAGCTGATATGGCAGTAAAAGACTCTTGATTCCATGACAGAGGCAACCTAGCCCATAATGTTATCTTGGTAGAAAATCAAGTCAATAAGGAATACCAAGAATCAAATTCAACGATGAATCAAGGAAGATAGACAGATACTGTCAGAATCGAATTTTGAGATAGTTTAAATGAGATTCTCAAGGGTCATCCAGGAATCTTCTCAAGTAGTCCTAACTGTGATTGAGCACTCTCTCAACTAAGCCTATTTCTTAGTTCCTATCGCAGGTTGTAGTGATACTCTAGTTCGAATACCACTACATAAACTCGACCTGCATGGGCCACCACTAAAAACGTGTCACGACCCGCACCCTAGAGTAAGGGCACGAGAAGTGGGTACGTCCAGCCTACGCCGCAGTGTCGGCGGTAGAACGCTGTCCTAGGTTACTATCTAATCAACAACTCACGCAATTATATAATGTACTTGTCAATATCTCAACTCCGAATGGAGGACAAGTATAGATATAATGAAATCTCAATCACAGTCTAAGCACGATAAGATAACACAGACGTTTATAACTAAAAACCAAAAAAACAACTTTTATAAACTACTAAATAATAATATCTTAAACAAACTCAAATACAAACTCGTATCTCAAGTTATTACAATTCAAGTTCTAAAACATGAAAACTAAACCAAGTCTACTAGCTAGTCTCCCGATCACTCCTGAGTGTCGGGGCCATAGGTAGCTAAGCCGTCTCCTGCTCCAAGGCAAGTGGGGTAAATGTCCTCAGGGCAATCATCTGTAATATTTTCAACAGGTCCAGTCAGGACAGGAACGAGTACATTTCATCAAGAAATTCCAAGTAAATGACAGAGAACTATAAAACAGTTATAGACAGTTGTATTGATGAATATGGCAGTTTATGTTCAGGTGATGGTAAGAAAAATAGATAAAGTGCAAGGAAAGTAAATAACTAAACAAGAGAAGAATAATAGCAAAGAAGACTGTAAAACAAGATCTAGCTGAACTAGAGTAACATAATGAGTTCAGATGTACAATATAAGTCGAATGTAATCCCAAAGTGAGTCTAATACATAATGAGTCGAATGTGATTCTAATCATTGTTCTAATAAGGTGATTCGAATAAGGTGATGCGAATAGTAATTCGAATAAGGTGATACGAATAGTGATTCGAATAATAATCAAACAATGATTCGAATAAATTCTCCAAGTGTGTTTTAAAATACCGAGATCGACATGTAAACGGCTGTAGGTAATACGGCACACCACACACTCGCGAAGTGTGTGATGGCTATCGTTCGAATATAATGCACAGAGGGGTGATTCGAATAGGGGGATATGTCTACATGTCTAATCAGTATTTCCCCACACAGTCTAATACAAATGAATCCACAATCCAACACATAAGACGAATACAAGTCCAACCAACATATGAAGATACGAATAGGATGATTCGAATAGTGATTCGTATGGTGATTCGTATGATGATTCGAATAATAGAGGTAAGACAAGTAAGTATATGTGTCGCATACATGAATTCAGAAAAATACGTGTTTGTAACAGAGAATTACATACAGCTAACTAGAACTGAAGTACAGTAATTGACAAGTAAATTAAAGAACTATCAGAGAATGTACTCGTCTGATACTCTGAAAAGAGTAATAAAATATCAGATGTCTGCACCGGAGTCACAAAGTCCTAAATAGAGCAGTATGGGTTATGACATATTTAAAATAAGATAAATGAAGTCTACAATGCAATCTACATGATTCTAAGTCAATTCTAGGTCAAAGTCAACTCTAAGTCAAACTTGGTCAACTGTCTAGGTCAAACTAGGTCAAGCCCTAGCCCAACAAGTCTAATAAGTCTCACTAGGCCTAACCAAGCCTAGTCTAGCAATCACACACCAATCACAAGGCTATACAAGCTAAACACAAACCACACATCAAGGCACATCCACATTTTGGCTATTTATCATGGAGTTTATATATAGCTATATGTATATGTGATTCATATATTTACAACATTTTATAATGAGAGCAAGTTAGAGAGGGAACTAGCATGTAAGGCTATGTATGTGAACATGGAGGTGAAATGGAAGGCATAGGCTATACTATCTATATGTTAATTACATCTCAAACATGTTAACACAACAAATTATATATATAATGTATATTATATAGGTATTCAATTTAGGCACTCTATATGAAGCTTACAATATTAGGCATTCAAGAACTATATATATATAGTACATAACTTTTATGTACATACATGCATCCATTAACTCATTTATCAAGCATTTCCTTCATGACATGCATGTTCCCATAATCACATTATTATATATCATACATAGGGAAACATGTATAGCAGTGTCTATAGGAATCAGTCCTAGGTTCTCATGTGTAGGGATCACATATGTGTGTATGTGTAATAATTCATATTTCAGTTAGCATGTTTCATTTGAAGATACAAAATCTCAGGTTTTTTCCCACTACAACTAATCTCAGTTTTCAAGTTTAAACTCAGTTTACATTAATGAATGAACTCTCAGAATTCATACTTGAACCTATTCAATATCAGTTTTTACACAAAAACCCCATTTGCAGTCATGCATAACTAAGGTTACACTACCAAAACACCAATTTCACATTTCACTCAATTAAATAGTTTTAAAATAACTAAAAATCACCAAAAATCATATCATGACTTAAATATCATTATTAAATGATTTAAAATACAAAAGTTCAAAATTACCCTTATTTGGAAAAACTGGGTGTTATATATACTTGGTATGTAGTTGAGGTGTGCACATGGGGTGGTGACCCTAAGGAGGGAACCATGTGGATGATTTTAATAGGAGGTAAGGATAAGACTCCATGGTAAAGCTTGATGCTTTTCGCTCTTGGAATTTATTCCATGGGAGTTGAGCCCCGTAGAGGCTTAGCGACTTGACTCGGACTCGGACTCGGACTCAGACTTGGGCTCTTGGGCTCATGAGGTGTAATATGGCATTTTGTTGGCGCATTTTGCACTTAGCACGTCAGCATCGTCGCTAGGCGCATAGTGCGCTTAAGTTGCACTCGTTGCACGAGCCTCTTGTGAAGCCGTTCGTGCGCCAGTTCGCGCTGCCCGATTGCACGACCATATGGCATGCCAGATGGCGTGGCCAGATGGCACGGCCTAATCACGTGGCTAGATGGCGCACCATTTGGTGCAGCCAGATGGCGTACCGATTGGCGTTGCCAGATGGTACATTAGTTGGCACGGCAGTTGGCATGGGGTACGTACTATACAAGTGTTGTACATATGCGTACAAGAGCAAGCGGCACCATTGGCGTGGTGGCACAATTGGCGTACGTTGTGCGCTAGTTGGTTCATATCGCATCTGTGCACGATTTGAGCAGTTACAAAATATTTGGGGCAATTTTTTCCTACGTCCCGAATATTTTGCTAATTGGGCAAATACAATATGGCCTATATAAGCTTCTCTGCTCTCACTCTCTCTCAAAAAAACAAGTGTTCAGAACAAAATTCCTTAAGAATTTTTAGAGAGTTCAAGAGAGAAGAGAAGTACACCAGTGCAACTTAGCATAGGCGTCCACGCCATCTGAGGAGTCAGAAGAGCAGAGTGTTTCGAAGTTCTTCGTCGAACTTGCTGGTTCCTAGAAGTTGTTATGTGGGACGAATCAAGCTTTAAGTACCAATGATCGTTCACCCTAGCAGGCTATCCTCTTCTTCTATTCACTTCTACTCATTCTGAACGAGAACAGTTCTGATCTAATCAGAAACTATTAGTGGACAATCGTTGTTGTTGCTAACAATTTATTTGTACCTTCTTTTTAGAAGCACTACATTTTAATTCGTTTCCCGAAATCCTCCAAGGATCTCTATCATACAACTTCTTTGAAGTGTTGCTACGAAATATTATTTTTATAATCGTTTTATTTCTCAGTTTTCTATCGAAAAATTACACCCCACGGGGACTAACAGTTACTTCCTTCCTTTGGCCTCTCTTTAATATATACAACTCCACCACTTCACCACCTCCCCCCTCATTCTATTATAGCCTACAGAACTACATTCATATATATATATATATAAATTAATTCATTCATAGGTTGTTGCTTCTCTTCTAATTCTTCCAACAACTACTCGATCGTCTCTTGTTCGACAACAAGAGTCATCGCCCTCGACGGCCCGCTCAAAGAGCTCTCGCTCCCCATCACGGCTGCCGATGCGCTACGTACTACCAATTCAACGTCAGCTTCCTCGTACTTCGTATGCAGTTCTGATAAACTCTTCTTTAACGCCTATATCCCTACCTTGCCTTTGGATAGCCTGCTTGAACCAGGTCAGATATATTTCCTTCTTCCTACGACTATGCTCGACTACTCCCTCTCCGGGTCAGACATGGCGGAGCTGGCAATGAAGGCCAGCCGAGCGCTACTGGTCACTTCGAACGAACACGACAGGATCAGTAGGATGATTCTGGTCATGCTAGTAGCAAAAATCTATAAGGAAGAAGTACAAGATGGATTCGAAGAGAACGGATGTAGGGTTTCACTGCCACCTCGTCGTCGTCGTCTTTGTCTTCGGCTAAAAAGAAGATAGGGAGCTTAGCTCCTTTAAAGCTGAGCATAGCATATAGAAGAAATTTTAATATGCATCAGAAGTTGGGCACTATAGAAGAGCACGATGAGTAATTAAACATTCATTAATTTGTACTTTGATTCTTTACTTTTGTATAAATTGAGGATATAGGAAGGAGAGATTTTAGTTAGTTGTAAATAGCAGATTTTAATTTATTTCTATTTTTTTTACAAAAAAAAATTTGGAGTTAAGTTGATAGAACTTGTATTGAAGTAATGTACATTGTTTTCTGGCCTTTGAACTTTGACATTTGAGTCATTAAGAGGTTTGAAATCTAAGTCCAATTTAGTTGGCTGCAGGAATCAGTTGCTTTCAAAATTGGTGACCCAAAGGAAGAATGACTTTTTTCAAACCGAACGTCAATGCTGATAAAGATATTTGGCCATAAATGTCAATAGCTAAAAAGTTATTATATTAGAATCAATATTATCCTCATTTGAAATATTGCTTAGATTTGTAGGAAATTAATTAACTACTATATATTGATAGTTACCTATTCTAGAGACATTATTGTATGAGATTAATGACCTACTAAAGATTGGTAGTTCCCTATTGTAGATTGATTGTATACACTATTCAAGTTGATTAAACATAATAAATAAGCAATAATTCTCCAATATTACATTTTCTCTTATATTCATCATGGTATCATAGCCATCTTCTTTATCGAATGGATCAAGGATCCAATGATTGTAGGGACACACACCAATCAACTCCAATATGAGGAATAATCGTCCCTCTCCTCGTCCATATCTTGAAAAGTGTCAAGGACGTCGTGCTAAAGGACACAGTTCGACAATGTCCTTTATTTCGCCTGACACCAACAAATATGCATTCCAATCCACAATAATGTGCATTTTGTCAATGGCAAACTCAACCTCCAGCTCCATGGCAATCATGTGCCAATGTTAAAACAATAGACAACTTCAAAAGCACCAATTGGCTTCTTGATAGTGGTGCATCGCACCATGTTACTACCGACCTAAGTAATCTCTCAACTCAAGCTCTTTATTCAAGGACTGACGATGTTGTGATTGGTGATAGCACGATTCTTTCTATTTCGTGTACTAGTTCTATATCTCTCTACATACTTTTTCACATACTTTCTTACTTCAGAATATGCTTTGTGTTCCAACAATGCGTAAAAATCTTACTTCTATTTCTCAATTTTATAAATCTAACAATACATTCCTTAAATAATTACTCTCTTCATTTCGTGTGAAGGATATTAGCACGAGGGGCAAACTTCTACAAGGACAGACAAAGGATGGTGTATATGAATGGTCAGTCAGTTCACTCAAGTCTTCACCATTGGTAGCTTTCTCTAGTGCCAAGACCACTTCGTTCGAGTAGCATCATCACTTAGGTCATCCTTCACCGACAATCCTTACACATATTATGTCTGACTTTCAATTAGAAGTCTCAAGTCCATCATCTTTGAATTTCAATTGCAATGCATGTCAATACAATAAAAGTCATAAGTTACCTTTCTCTGTTTTCACTCTTGTTTCAACTTTCCTGCTAGAAATAATATTCTCCGACGTGTGGACCTCTCCCATATATACGAGTTATGATTTCAAATATTATGTTGTTTTTGTCGATCATTTTACAACATACATATGGCTCTATCCACTTAAAAGAAAATCCGATGTTTATGACATTTTTATCTACTTCAAAACGCTCATAAAGAACTATTTCAATAAAAAAAATTATCACGCTCTATTCTGACAATTGGGGAGAATATCAAGCACTTTCTTCATATCTCTGTTCTAATGGGATATCTCACTTAACCTCACCCCCACACACTCCTAAATATAATGGATATTCCGAACGTCGTCAAAGTCATATTGTAGAAATGGGCTTATCACACCTCTCACATGTATCCATGCCCTTGTCATATTGGTCATGTGCATTATCTATTGTTGTTTATCTCATTAATTGTCTACCCACTCCCACACTTTAACTTCTATCACCATATGCAAAACTCTTTGGCACATCTCATATCAACTCTAAACTATAAAGTTTTGAGTGTTTATATATCCTTGGTTGTGTCCATATTCGTCTCACAAACTATCTTCCCATTCCACCACTTGTGTCTTTTTTGGTTATTCCTCCACTAAGAGTATCTATCTCTATCTTGATCCAGTTATCTCATATCTTTACACATCTCGTCAAATTAAATTTGTCGTGTCGAATATGCCTTTTAAAACCAACCAACTCAACCTTCCACGTCCTTCCTCTTCCACGTCCCATGTATGGATCCCTTCCGAGTCATCGTCTCCTGCCACCATCATACCATCTGTCAATCAAGTACCCGGCCTTCAAGAGGAATCCAATCAAAACTCCATAACCATACCCACCATATTTATTATTCCATCAAAAAGTATCACTCTCACACCAAACTCGAGACTCAGCTCTGCGACTCCATCTTCACTGCACCCGTCCATTCAAATGCTATCCCAAAACCTACCATCTGAATCCAACTCACCCATACCCCAATCATGACAACCACAAAAGAGATACCTATTCCACCTCAACATCAGGGTATTGTTACTCGATCCAAAATTATTATCCACAAACCAATCCAAAAACTTAATCTCAATGTCCAACTTTCCACCAAATCTGACCTAGAACCCGCTTCAGTAACCAAGGCGAACAAAGATCCAAAATAGAGCCATACACTATCTGAGGAGTTTGATGCTATTGTCCAAAATGGGGCATTACCCTTGTTCCATCTCAACCAGTCCAAAATCTTATTGGTTGTGTAGTGCACGTCATGCTCAGTTCAACTGGATGAATCGAAACGCAACGGCATTTAGACTTAGCCTTGCAACGGCTTGCTTGAAGTCCGCATGGTCGAGGCGACTCCTCATTCAGGTGGGCAGCTTCGATGAACTAGCCTTTTCTTGGCCTTCACACTAATATAATATTATTTTCATGCAATGAGTATACTTGATAATAAAAGAAAGGAACCCACATAGCTAAGAAAATAATCTTGTGGCCTTGAGTCGGTGATATAGAACTTGAAATGGTTAAGTTGTTACTTAGAACTCCCTCCACGGTAGCTTTCAAAGTTGGCATTGGGTCTTTTGACCAAATATGAATTAGATTAAGTTGAGTTATGCCATGGGCTATCAACTCGATATCATAGCAGGCACGTCCAACGATCTCATTGCTTGTCGTAGCAAACGTCTCAAGATCTCATAGTTTGTTCCATAGAATATGGCACGGTTAAGTTGATCACATGCGCGGTCCCACGATTCTACAGCTTGGTATGGCCAAATGTTCTATGATCTCAAGGCTTATCATATAGAATATGACTTATGCGGAGGCACGAAACACGGTTATTTCAATAATAAGTATGCCATGGTCTATGGCATATAATGGAACACATTTTGTTCAAATTAAATAGGAAGGCTATGTAGTAACCGTCCCTGGGTTTTAAATAATGGAAAGATAATGCGACCATTTGTCGTCGAGGCGGTCCTTTGTTTGGGAGTCTCCAAGAATGTACGTTTTACATAATATGGTTTGGTAGCATGTTTTGCTAAGTATGGTTCAAGTCTTACCACAAATTAGGCTATGCATTTACGTGAGTCTTGATGTTCTCGTAGGTACGTGGTCATGGACAACTTGTGCACAAGAATTTCTTCCTCGACTGATTTACACCGGGCCCCGGGGTTAGTTCGACCTGGAGGAAAGACGTTATAGCAGTGCTGGATTATACTGTACCTGGGTAGTTGGGGGTCTTCATTGGGGCTCCCTACCTGTATTGAAGGACCCACTATCTATGCCGAGCTATATCCATGATGGCTTGTCATGCTAGTTTCCTTTCATATAGATAAGTGTTGTGCTAAGCAGCTGTGAAACCCTGTTTCAAAAGTTTTCTAATAATTAATATTTAGAAATTTTTGATTAATAAAAATGTTTTCATGAAATTAGTTAATTTTTAGAAATTTTGTTTAAAATTGATTTTTGTCTAAAAAGAGAATAATTTATTGGTTAAAAAAAATGTTTTTTTTAAAAAAATTAAATAAAGGATTTTTTTATAACAATGGGTTAATACTAATATTTGGGCTAAAAGTTTTAGTTGGGTTTTTTTTTAGTTGGGCTTAAAAACCCATAATTGGAGATTAATATAGAAATAGACATTATTTTGGTATCATCAGTAAGTGTAGGTGCACCATTTATTTGGTATTTAATGTATTCTTCTCTTTCTTGTCCTAACCATGAGTTGGTTTCATTTAACCAACGATGGAGTCTCTTCTTCTCTCCAACGTATGCGACCGAGCATTCCGTAACCGTCGACATGGCCCTTCGAGTTCTCACTCCGGTAACCCCCATTTCTCCTTTCCTATATAAACTACCCTCATCCATCCTTCTCCATCACAAATTACTCCAAGTCTGTGCCCTAATTCCCAAATCCCGGCGAACCCGAGCCGAGCACCCCTACCGGAGCCCGCCGCTGTACAGGGCCGATCGACCCCAGGCCGGCGCCCCCTTTTCCGCCGCCGCTCCCTGGCCGGCGCCCGACCCTCCGGCGACCCGCTGACCGCCGGTGTTTGCCCCGGTGGCCGCCCCTGTCCGACTCGAGCGCTTCGGTCCGCTGCTGGACGCGTGCACAGCGTTTCCCGGGTTCCGTTTCCGCGTTTCCGCTATTCCGAGTCCGAGGCATCACTTCGGATTCCGTCGGTTTGGGTAATCTCTGGATCCCGTATTTTATTTGTCTGTGATGAGATGGTCCAACCGATTCCTTCGGAATTCGGGTCTACGGTTACGGATTCGTTCCGTTTTTATTTTTGGATTTTTCGACAGTTTTCGGAAAATGTTCTGTGGATTCGTTTCCTTGGAAAATGGTTCTGTGACGGTTTTCTGATATTTTTCGGAAACATTTTTGGAGATTAAAATTAAATTCCTGATTTGGTTTTGTTGGTTCATATTGGGCTCTTTGAGTTCTGTTGGAATTTTTTGTTATATGACAATGCTGGAGATGTTTCTCTTGGAAAATTTTGATTCGGAATGGTTTCGAGTTTTAGGGAATTCCGTTATTATATCAGAAATGTTGTGTTGGCTTTGGAAAAAATATATTCTATGGATATATATATATATATATTTCGGGTTTTGGGAGTTATTTTACAGGAAAATCGGAGCGTTTCCCAGTTCTTGGGTTGACCGAAAACAGAGGGAATGCTGCCGAAATTTTTGGGAAAATTAATAAAATGGTTTTAAAATGATTTTGGTATTTTTGGGCGACAACCATAAATGGTTACTGGGCCCCAACGAAATGCAAACGCACCGGTTCGACCGGACGTTGAGGCAGAATAGTTGAAAATGAAGTTTGGACCAGAGTCTGAGACTTATAATTTTCTTAAAATAATATTTTAGAAATTTATTAGTTTTTGTTAAATTGTAGATAATTTTTGGACTAACCAGTTTCTTTTCTTATTTCAATTTATTGTAATTGTAAGGGCATAAGCCCAGGCCTGTAATAAGTAGGAAGTAATTTTCATTTTATGTTCTGGGTTTGTGGAAAGCGTAGGAAAAATCAAAGATATTATAAACTCATGATTTTCTCATTTTTAAGGAAAAGAAAATTTATTCTTTATATTTTTAAGTCAAAGTTTTCAAATGAATATATACCAAGTTTTTTACGTAATTTGATAAAAGCAAGTTTTACCCAAAAACCAAAGTAAATTGAATTTCTTAACTTCAACAAACTAGTAAACGCTGTGATGTTGTGTTTGTTAACTAACAACTAAAATTGACTAGGAAAGACAAATAGAGATTGTAACTAGATATTTTTAGAGTTTGTTTCTGAGACAAATTCCCGAAATGTAGGATTTCGAGGAAGCTCTTGATCGTCAACTTGAAGTACAAATCTCGTCCAATTGGAATTTAAGGCAAGTACAGTTATGTCTATTTGGTAATTTATCTAGTAATTGTTTTATTGTAATTTTAAACCACATTGCTACACGGAACTCTCTCCTAGAGTTCGAATATTGACTCATTGATTGAATCTGATTGACTCGGGATATTGGGGGAGTAGTGTAGCGTCTATGACCAATACCCCTATATTGCATCATTGATTGTGCGAGCTGATTCCTCCTATACACGAGGATAGGCCGGACCGTATCATTAGGATATAATTGAATCATCCCAAGCCGGTCATAGTTCGTTACCTACTCAAATCACATTGTTTTCAATTGTAGAATTGTGAAAAATATTGTTAAAGTATTTCAAATTGTTTAACATTGCAAATTTCAAATTATTATTTGAATTATTGGATATTCGTAGTTGTACTTTGCTCCCTCCTGACTGGAGACAACATTTTAGGTATCACTGAGGATGAAGAGCTATACTATAATAGCTATTATGACCCGGTCCTCTACCCTGCGAAGGTACCAGAGCCGTCTCTGGAGGACGCTGATCCTGGGACTACAGAACCAGATGATTAGATAGTTTTTCTTTTCTGCATTTTCTCCTTTATTTGGAGTTTGTAGTTTATTTCAGCATTTCATTTCCAGTTGTACTTCTGAATATTTTATTAAACAAAGTTTCATTTCCGAATAGAACAGTTGTGACAAATGTAATTGTGTTGTTGTGAATACCTGCAATGGAATAGCTTACTGCCGCCGTCTCAACAACGGTGCAGGCTGGGCATGATCCGGTTCGACCCAATTAGTTGGGATCGGGTCGTGACAGCAGCAATCCGTATGCACGGTATCGATTAAGTCGCAAGGAGTATAGCCACGACACAAATGAGGTAAGAAATGTGTGTACGGTCTGCACCACAAGTTTTATGAAGCCTATGATTTAGCTATAAAAGAAACAGGTACTTTGGCAAGATAGATGGCATTGAATATTAAGTCGTGTGGCCTAAAGTTCACCATTATTAGATGATTCGTTGGTAGGCTAAGAAAAGTCAGGCCATAATGACAAGTTTGGTTAAGTCACATTGAGTTGTGAGACACGGCCTCGATGTTGAAGCACGAACCGAGTTTATGGCACGACCATGTTGTTTCGTCTAAGAAAATGAGCCAAAAAGGCAAGCACGAGTCAGTACATCGATATTGTTGGTACGAGAATGATCTAGAGGCATAATGATAAGTAAGTTTTCGGTGCGAGGCACGGCGATGGTCTAGACACACAAGATAGGCTATGTCTATGTCCTAAAACTAATCCTAAGGCTAGATTAGAAAGGCAATCGAAGAAATATGTTACAAAACTAAATGAACGTGATGGTTTTTGTATAGGTTTACGAGATGCTAGTCCACCAGTACGGTCCCCCGCATACACGGTATCGATTAAGTCGCAAGGAGTATAGCCACGACACGAATGAGGTAAAAAATGTGTATACGGTCTGTACCACAAGTTTTATGAAGCCTAAGATTTGGCTATACAAGAAACAGGTACTTTGGCACGATAGATGGCGTCGAATATTAAGTCGTATGGCCTAAAGTTCACTAGTATTGGATGATTCATTGGTAGGCTACGAAAAGTCAAGCCATAATAACAAATTTGGTTAAGTCACATTGAGTTGTGAGGCACGGCCTCGATGTGGAAGCATGAATCGAGTTTATGGCACGACCATGTTGTTTCGTCTAAGAGAATAAGCCAAAAAGGCAAGCACGAGTCAGTACATCGATGTTGTTGGCACGAGAATGATCTAGAGGCATAATGATAAGTAATTTTTTGGTGCGAGGCGCGGCGATGGTCTAGACACACAAGATAAGCTAGGTCTATGTCCTAAAACTGATCCTAAGGCAAGATTAGAAAGACAATCGAAGAAATAGGTTATAAAAACTAAATGAACATGATGGTTTTTGTATAGGTTTGCGAGATGCTAGTCCACCAGTAAGGTTGTGTACTGACACCCACCAGTTTTCATATGCAGTTGACAGGTACCTGCTCGTTCGAGACGGAGCTCGCTTGGATGCGTTAATGCATAGAGTTCCTTGGTGTTTTGAGGCATGTGGCTACGTTAAAGTCTTCACCTATACAGAATATAATGTATGGACATCGCATATCTGAAGCACCTTCAAGTTGCAAGCCGAAGGAGCACCTATGTATTCAATGTATTGAGAGATGGGAGAGAGTGGAGTAAGTTGTATTGTGAGAAAGAGTGAAACTGAGTGTTATAATCTTGGCCTCATGCCACATTCATAATTTTTGCTCCAATATTAATAAAGATTAACATTTTGTACATGTCTGGTGTTTGTTTCAACTTTCCGTTGGCAACATACTCTTATTTCAATATACCTGCTTCGGGACTTCTGTGCGACGACCCCGTCACAAGCTGCTATAACGGTCGTTATAGAATTTCCTTGCGTGGGTGCAACCTAGGCTCTTGTGGCATCATGACATAGCGAGGAAGAACGGTTCTGTGGAATCGGGGCATGACATAGTGGTATCAGAGCAAGACTTTACGTCCTTGGACTTTCGATTGAATTCTTTAACTCTGATGTATCCGTGCTAAATGTTGTTTTCGTTATCAATATTGTTGGTGCGCTTTCTCTCAATGTTCAACAGGATGTTCCATAAAATAAGTCTATATATTTTATAAATCTCACGAAGAAAAATTTGCTTGAACAAAAGATGGTTTCACGAAACGGTTGGCTAAGTCGTGCTGGGCATATACACCAAGAATTGCATCAACGTTAGCAAAGTTGTGTGTGGGATTCTAATTGTGTCGGATGAGAATGAGACAGATAATTCATGAGATGTTGGATAGATGAATCATGCTTGAATTATGAGGAATGGCTTGAACGGAGATTCGAAGTAATCGATGTGATTCGAACAATTATTTCGAGGATTTGTCGAGTGACTTCATACCTGAGTGGTATATAGGATGGCCTTGGGGATGTTGATCGACTGAGAATCAGGGTGCCGATGGGTCTATCAGCAAATGACATGAGTAGTACAAAGCCTTAGAAATGAGTATGACAGAGTTAGTCATGATTATAGAAATCTTATACAAAATTTGAGTTAGACGAACAAAAAGGCGATTCCTATACGGTTTGGGATTGCGTTGGTTATTAAATATTGATGGAAAGAGTAATTCGATGGTGTCAAAGAAAAGGTTAAGGTGTAACAAATGGATGACTCGGTTAAAAAATTGATATGAAGCATATACGAAAAGTTAGCACGATTGGGAGTTAGCGTGCATAAAAATCATTCGAATATACGAGAAGGACTCTAAGGATTTATGATAGATGTTGTTTGAAGATTTGAGTTAGCATAAAATAATGCGATTTGAGGAAATATGTTGCTTGATGACTTAAGATAGACATATGAACATATGCGATTTTAGGTTTGAACGAATTGATCATGTAACTAGTTTGAGAAATAACGATCGAATTTGATCTTCATTGTCAAGGAGATTGTGGTATATCCAGTTCGGATGACAACATTAGTTGTACAACTCGGAGTTCATTACAAAGGAAGATCGTTAGGTTATATATATCATCAATAGTATAAAGACGTATCAAAGGTCGATGTGCGATAACTCAAGGGTACTCAGATTCGAAGAATGATGATCATATAAAATGTTATTGTTCAAATGGATGCCATACTTGAGATTTTGATAATAATGAATGTTTGGATTGCTTGATTAGATGAACTTCAAGCATACATAAATAAATGATAATCGGACTATGCGAAACGAAAATATTGACAGAGTTGATGATCATTGATGTGAGAATTGTTATGACTTGAGGAAGTGTCTGAGGATGAAATGATACATTACTTGGATGAAAATGAAAGTGTCTTGATTGTTTCGATGATAACTATAACGTTGATGTTCTTGTCTTGTGCGAGTTGTGCGAGCGCAACTTCAGCCTCGTGCATGCGTCATGTCGAATTAGGACGATCATTCTACGAGATTGCTGGCGTGGTGATTCATGTCTAACAGGGATGATCGAACTTGCGGGAGATCAGGGCATGGCAATTGGATTATTTTCACTTGTGGTTTGATGCGAAGGTGAATTCAAGGAATGTTTAAACTTGTGGTTGACAATAATTTAAATTTGAGAATTGAGTTGATTCATTGTGTGTATCGAGAATGTATTAGTCTAGACTCAAAGCAAGAGTTGTGCCTCGATAAGAACGATTATCATGCGGGAGCGTTGGCATGGTGATTTTATGTCCTACATATATAATTGGACTTACGGGAGATTAGGACGTGACATATTGTTATGCTAGACGAACTTGTGATTGAATACGTAAATTGTGTTAAATGACTTAGGAAATATGGTATGAAAATTATGGTTTACTGACAAATCGTGTCGTGGTGGACTTGACTTAGATATGATGGATAGGTAGATTATTTCGAATATGTTGAAGAGATAGACTACACAAATTGCTAGTTTGGACATGTAATAATGATATACCGAGGAATTGGTAGAGCAGAACTTACCGTATGATGGCTTTGCTGAACAACTCGGACCCCTTGGACTAAACATTACAAGTACGAATAGGAGAAATCTATGCTCCAAATTTAGAAATTGAAGTGATGCAAGCTATGGGTCGAAAGACCTTGTACTGTCGACTACGATTTGACCTTAGAATTAGGAGGTGAGTATCGATATTAGTTGCACAAAATGTGTATGACTTTGACTATAGCCTTGGTGAGTTAGCCGAGCGGTTAGGCAGATGTCCTTATGTCGAGAGGTAGAATTGTGCGATCGCCTGGGCGAGACTCGCCTGGGTAGATTACAGAGCTAGGATAGCTAGTTTGTAGAATTGAGACATAAAAGTTGGACTTATGATCTTAGGATGTTTTAACGAATGATGGAAATGGATTGGACTACGATATATTGTATCATGACCCGTACCTACTTTTTTGGATACGAGACGTGTCCAAGCCAGCCTACACCGCAAAGTCGGCGGTAGAACGCTGTCACGGCCATGATGCTCAAAATCATAAAATAACAACTTTATTGCTTATTCATATTTCTAAGATTTATTACAACAGTTACAAGATTTATACCTGAAAGAAAATACAAAATCCTTACACATGTTTGTAATGGCTACAACATATACCTAAAGTCTTGGTTTTGGCCAACAAGTACACCCGTATCTCCCAATGCTAAGAGAAGCCACAGCTAACCTGAAAAATGTTGGTTTACAGTCAGAAATGGAACTAGTACACAAACCGACGGTAATACAAAAATATAATAGAATTAACAAGAAATGAAAATAACATATGAGAGATGAAAACTAGAAACTAACTGATGACATGGCAATTGGTGAAGAATACAAGGAAAACAAATAAAATATAACTACTATTCTCCACGAAAGAATGGCTAGGGGTAAATTCGGCACCCTACACGTGTGTGCAGCTGCTATTCTCCACAAAAGACACGGGGGATGGGTAAGGGGTAGTCCATATGTCTATTAAGATATTTCCCCTCCGACTACTACTTACGGACTCGAATAAGTCACAAAACACAAAAACACGACAATCAAGAAATAATGTATATAGAGATCCATGATACTAATCCGTGTAACAATGTGTCAACAAACAAGATAACATATGCATAAACATGAAATAGAAAGACGACTATGAATCGAAAGCAATTAGAAATTGTACTTGCCTAAGGTACTTAGCTGGTAAAACCGATAGTACAACCACTCAAATGAGTCACTAAAGTCAACACATGCAAAAAGTCTCCAGATGATGAAATAAACACTACCAATATTTTCAGAATAGTCAAATTAGCTAAAATTGCCTGTCCTTAAGTCCAATTATGGACACAGGAGCAAAACAGTAATTTTGGGTCAAAACGGTGTCCTCCGTTAAATCAGCTTTGCACCGAAAAGTGTGTCAGAGTCAATGGTCTCTAAAGTCGTTAAACTATATGTCTACAGATTCGTTTTGATGATATGAACCCAACCGTATGTCTAAAGATGGATTTCGACAGGCCATGCACAAAATCGTCCGTTGAGTCGGACCGTGGGCCCAGCAAAACGACGATCCGATCAACTGTCTCAGAATCGGACCAAACTTGGCATACATGACCAAAAATATGATACGATCCTTTTGGCGCAAGTTTTGTCTCGATCTGACGAACGTGCACAAAGTAATTGAGAAATTTGCACAGAGGCCGATACGGTAAATTTTGACGGATACGCATCAAATTCGTCGCGCACACGCGACCAATTTGTATTCCGTCAAATCCCACACGTCCATGAAGTCGATACGCACATTTTGATGCTTTCGGTTCGTGACCACGTCGCCCGAATTGGCGGAACGTACGTCATATCGAAGGTTTTTTCTAGTTTTAAAAATAGATTTTTTTTAATTTTCTAAATTCGTTTTCTCGGTATACTTTGGACAAAATTAGAAACTATGAAAAGGGGTTTAAAGCCTTATAGTTTGTCTATGAGTGTCTTTAATTAGTTTCCTACTTTTCTTGCTGGATTGACCAAGATCGGCCTTCCAAACCAAGCATTGGGACAGTGTTTACTGTCTAATTCGAGACAGATTTTTGCCAAATTAGCATTGAATTTTAACTCGATTCCATCTTAATTTAAACTAAAAATTTCATATAGGGATGAAGTGGTATAGGTTAGGTTTATACCTGCATGATCGGTTCGAAGATGGGTCGAGTGTGCAGGCCGTTTCCTCTCCGCGAAGTCGGCCTCGCAGGGCTGCTATGACCGCTGCTACTGTGCGGCTGGTGCTGGTTCCGCTCGCCTGGCCGGCGGATCCGGCCGCGCACGGCGGCACAGTGGGCGCGGGGCCGCGGCGCATTCTGGGGTTGGGTGTCGCGGAATAGGGTTAGGGTTTAGAATTGTTCTCTCAATTCCGATCTCTCCCTCTATCTCTCGAATGTGTATATACGTGTGCGTGTGTATATGTAATGGGGCTCAGGTCTGGCTTTGTGTTTGCTGTGGGGAGCTAAGTTTTGGGATGGTTGGGCTGGGCCTAGGCTGGCTGGCCTGCGCTAGGGCCTGTTGCTGCTTTGGTTTTCCCTTTTTATTTCTTATGCGTAAATCTATATATATTTCTATATACACACACATGTATATTTTTTATTTTTATTTTTACACATGTATATATATTTATATATACATACACATATACACCCATATATATTTATATTTATATATACATACACATGTACACCTAAATATATATTTATATATACATACACGTATACACCTATATATATATTTATATATAAACACACATACACCTATATATATTTATATATACATTCACATATACACTTATATATATATTTATATATATATATATATATAAATATATATATATATATATATAAATATATATATATATATATATATATATATATATTTTATTTTTATATATATATATATATATTTATATATATATATATATATGTTTTTTTTAATATATATATATATATATACTCACACATATATAGTGATGTGTGCGTATAAATTATAAATCACCATATAACAATTAAATATTACAAATATAATCCTTAATTACAATATTGAAATCTTAACTTATATACTAGGCTATATATTAAAATGAAATTAGATTATTATACATATATTTATTTATATAAGGCCTAAATTTTATATAAGGAATATACTCATATATTTGCACATGCACATACCTATATAGTCTACATAAATCCCAAAATACATGTTTAAGGAAATATTCGCTATAATTATCAAATAAAACATTATTGATATTTTTATATGGCAATTATTATATATATATAACCATTTATTAGACCACTACATAAATTACGAAGTACGCACATTCTTACAACGCATCTATTGTCGTGAACGTCTTTGGTCGCTCTACAACATTACATGGGCCCGGGTTTGGTTCGGGTCAAGTCAGGACCAGTTTGGTACAACCGGGTCACTTAAACGTCAAATAATATTAATAATGAATAATTAAACTATTTATAATGGTCATATCATAACTTGTCCTGGTTTTCCTAGTTAGGACATCATCCTGGCTCGGCCTTCCCTACCAGGACTAATACACTAGTCAAAGCACGCCACTGCACTATCCGTGCCATGATTTCTAGTCACCTTGTACTCAAATTCCTAACCATGACTAAAATCATCTACTGTAATAATTAACTAATTAATTATTTATAAAATCTAAAAATTACTATTTAAATAATAATAAAAATATTTTATAATTTTCGGGAAGGGGAGCTACAAATCTACCCACCTTAAAATAATTTCTTCCTCGAAATTCTAATTCATAACTATTCCTTAAAATTCAAAAAAAAGTCTCCCTTAACCTTAATCTCCTTAAATTCTAATTCCTCAAAATAGTTTATATCCTCATCCTAGCCATTTTGCAACTACATAACCTCTAGGTCTTCTACCCACCTTTGGTCACACAACTCCTCAAAACTAAAATCTTATAATCTTCTAACTAGTTGTTAACAATCCTACCACAGATATCTACTGTATATGGCATCCATGATCCTCTCCTATCTATCAAGCAACCCAAAATTTAACAAGCAATAAATTTACACAAGTAGCTAAGGATTATTGATAAATTCTAATAAGCATGATCATTCGTCGCTCTGAATTAGGAAGGACAAGAAGATAAGGAAGAATAATCGAGAGCAAATATGAAGTTTCAAGAGCGGTAGAGGGTATCCAATGATGCTGATCAAAAGAAAGTTTACGAACCATTGACTTATTCGCTAGATTGGGCTACTCTAGTCCAGTCACTCGCTAAATCGAAGAACCCTTCATTTCTTAGAGGAGCTTGCAATCTGTGAAGTACAAAAGTCCCATTCTCGAAATTAATCTAAACAAGGTTCCATAATAGAACAAAATTTAGAAAATCAAGATTGTGATCTATCCGTGGTTATCTAAACACACGAGCAAGGGATATAAATACAATACAAGATCGTAACGCGACTTCCATGTAGATGGATTAAGGGTTACGAATGACATCACACTCTAAGAGGTGGAGACTTCATAGTAGGTATAGGGACCTATTTCAAATAGTTCAGTTTTATAGTCCAAATATGGTGGTATGCCTGGATGGATTTTACTGGGTCTTAATGGGTTCCCTGATTGGACATCAATTGTTGGTTGGATGAACCCTGGATTTTAATCTATATTGGCTGGACAAGATCCCAATAATAAAAAAATATTTCTACTAGGCTAGGGTAACCTAGAATAGGTTTCCACCCAAGTGGTTGAGCTAGTTGCCAGTCAGGTTGGTTAGCTAGGTCCCTAAAGCCCAAGAATGCGCCTTCAGTGACTTTTGTGTTTAAGTAGCACATGAGGCCTCAATTGGGTGGCACACTAGTGGCATGTGCGCAGTGGGCTTCGAGTAAATCATAACCATATATTGGATCGAATGAATTGAGTCAAGGTTGAGGCTCTAGTGGAAGTTAGAAATTATACCGGTATTATGGTAAGGGTTATAGCTAGTCCTTTTGACCTGATAGTCGTACCACAAAAATAGAGTACAAGGGGACGTGTTTGAGTGGGACATGATATGTCTACATAAAGGTGGAGTCGTCTATGTCTTGTATGTGAAATTTTTTGGAAGGTAACAGCTGGTTTCGTGCTCCGAATATTAATGACACGGTCGGGGACACAAGATGATCTAAATGAAAAGTGGGAGTCCATGGGGTACTAATTATCATCATAATGGTAATTATTCTAATCAATCGATAATCCTCGTATATCCTAAAATTTTAGATGGCTTACAGTCTACTCAACTTAGAAGCTAGGACACAGTTTTGGGAATAATGAGGTTAAAAGAATTCCAAAGTCCGGATATTATACCTCGACTCTTTTAATAAAGAATAGGTACGGCGTAATGGGACACGGTAGATATAAGTTAAGGATCGTTCCTCAATAATTGGAAAACGAGGGTGTATAATGACACACGGTCGCTAAAATAGAAGGATCTGCACGTCCATAGTATGCAAGAGTTATCGATGGGGTAACCAACTCTAAGGCACATCATATGAAAAGATTTCTATCAACTGAGACGTGAATTTCTATTCGTATCAAGCCTACTAGACTAGTGTCACAAAGGTTCTAGTAGTATGGGCTGTAGTGATCATGCATTGCTGTATAACTGGTAGATCATATTATGACAGGGTATTTAAGCTATGCTAGTGGCTAAGCTAGTGACTGTGGTGTTCTAATACTAGTTAGGTCTTAGTAACAAAATTTACATAACTAGGGTAATATGTATTGGAAACCAATCTCGGGATGGGTGTCTACCATAGTCATGGTAAATGATTGTCCTTACCTTTGTCTATTCATCTCTTGTCTAAACTGTGGGCTTTGGTCGAGGAAAGGTTGGGTTAAGGCTTAAGGGTTGCTAGTTAAAGCAAGCTTCAAGCAAATAATTAGGGACTCACAACAATTGGTTTCTTGAGAATAGATAGTCTCCTAGGTTGGCATTTTGACTAAGGGTAAAACCTTAATCATTCTCAAATTCAGATGGCTAGAAGGTCCCAATAGTAGTTTGAGGGTTGAGAGGAGAAAGAGTTACTCAAGGCAAGGTTCCAGTCATATGGCTGGTCGATGGTAGCTACACTAGTGTATACAACTATCATAGCCATGGGGATACTCTATATCTATCTACCAATTACGAGCTTTCGTCTTTCCAAATTAGTGAAAGATAAAAATAGTAAAGAGTTCAGAAAGATGTCACTAAATACAATTACGTAATTCAAAGGCGAAGGTATAATTCATGAGGAATTGTCAATGCAGTCGCGGATAAGATCCTAGATACCTCGATATCTCAATCTACGTGGGATAATCAAAGAAAGAGTGAACCAAGTGCATTAAGGTTGATCAGACCGTAATACATCGATTCTGATTAGACAATATGTTAGTGGGCATCCCCAATAAACATAAGTCTTGAATCAAGCAAGATAAAAGAGTAAGCTCGTAAAACTAGGCTGTAATAGCAGCATTGGTCGAGATAGTCAAAATACAAGCATGCGAGATTTTTGTAAGGTGGCACAAGTAGTTCGAGTTTTGTGAGAATCAAAATCTTACCTGGTGTTCTTGCTTATCCATTCATCTTACTATCTTCTCATCCACAAGGCCTTGGTCGACTAATGGGTTATGGACCTCTAAATTCTATATTCTAGGTAAAACTATTAGTGTCAGTCAATTACCACGTTAATAGATCACAAGGACCATAGAATGCTAGGTTGGGATACAGGCTACCCAACTTACAGAACATTCACTAGTATTGGCTTTGGATCTTATGGGACACACCGGGCATTTTCCTATCCTCTATAGTATCCTAAACTTGTAATCACGTCTGAAGTTATTTTACCGAAGATTGTGCCTCGCCTGTATATTCTGGCTGTGGTAAACCCTTGGTTCCATGATTCAGATGTGATATACTATCAGATACTCTATCTTATATTGACACAAGGTCTAAAGAGGTCAACGAAGATATAGTTTTAGCAATGCTCCATAGCCTACAATTCTTTGAAATAATTTTAAATCTATGGGTCGTGCCTCGCCAGTGGGCTGCTGGCTAGCCATCGTAGTCGTTAAAAATTACTCCGACTATATCCCTAAGAACTTCAAGGAGCTGCTAGAGATTCAAACTAGTTGACTACGATAGAAAGCGTAAACATCTGCTTATATGTCTCAATCCTTAAAGTGAAAGATTGATCGGAAAGGAAATAACTGAAGACAAGGAAAGTGAGAACATCCTAATCTTTATTTCATATGTATTTCGATTGGCAGAGGGATAACTTTGAATCAAATTTACCTCGAGATTCGTATATGAATAACAGAATCAAGAATTATAAACTAATTCCTTACAGCAAAATAGGATTTTAAATAGGCGATTCTAATTTATGATATAAGGTTTATATCTAACAGAGCAAAAAAAAATTGAGCAGTTTATCAAGATTAGAGCCTTAATTCTAGGAAAGCCTAACTTACCAAGTGATTAGTATATCCACATTGGATCATATCATCATATCAAAAGTAATAGTGTATCTATAGAGATCTGGCAAGCTATCTAAATTTAATGATTCCTTATCTAAATTGCATGGCCTATCTGACAACCTTAACTACCCAATTAGTCAAACTAATAAGGGACTCTTATCCTAGTTATCCTCCTAAATCATTTTAATCCTAATTACGAATGAGCATTTTCTAGTCGCAGGCTCGCAATGGTGCGACTAACTTAACTACCATCACGAGTTCGCATATTTTACGAAAATGACCTGCATGGGCCACCACAAAAACTTGTCACGACCCGCACCCGCTTTTTTGGATACGAGACGTGTCCAAGCCAGCCTACGCCACAGAGTCGGTGGTAGATCGCTGTCACGGCCATGATGCTCAAAATCATAAAATAATAACTTTATTGCTCATTCACATTTATAAGATTTATTACAACAGTTACAAGATTAATACCTGAAAGAAAATATGAAATCCTTACACATGTTTGTAATGGCTACAACATCTACCTAAAGTCTAGGTTTTGGCCTGCGAGTACACCCGTATCTCCCAATACTAAGAGAAGTCACAGCTAGCCTGAAAAATGTTGGTTTCTAGTCAGGAATGGAACAAGTACACAAACCGACGACAATGCAAAATTACAATAGAATTAACAAGACATAAAAATAACATATAAGAAATGAAAACTAGAAAGTAACTGATGGCATGGCAATTGGTGAAGAAGATAAGGAAAACAAATAAAATACAACTATCTATGTGATTTGAAATATCTGTTTCGATATGTGAACGACTAGGGGATAAATTCTGCACCCTGCACGCAACGTATGCAGCTGCTATTCTTCATGAAAGACACGGGGGATGGGTAAGCTGTAGTCCACATGTCTACTAAGATATTTTCCCTCCCGACTACTACTCATGGACTCGAATAAGTCACGAAACACGAAAATACGACAATCAAGAAATAATGTATATAGAGATCCATGACACTAATTCGTGTAACAATGTATCAACAAGCAAGATAACATATACATAAATATGAAATAAAAAGACTACTATAAATCGAAAGCAATCAGAAAGTGATCTTGCCTGAGGTCCTTAGCTGGTGAAACCGATAGTACAACCACTCAGATGAGTCGCTAAAGTCAACACACACAAAAAGTCTCCGAATGCTGAAATAAACGTTACCAACATTTTCAGAATAGTCAAATTAGCTAGAATTGCATGTCCTTAAGTCCAATTATGGACACAGGGGCAAAATAGTCATTTTGGGTCAAAACGGTGTTCGCCGTTGAACCCGCTTTCCATCGAAAAGCGTGCCAAAGTCAATGGTCTCTAAAGTCATCAAATTAAATGTCTACAGATTCGTTTTGATGATACAAACTCAACCGTATGTCCAAAGTTGAATTTCGACGGGCCGTGCACAAAATCGCCCGTTGAGTTGGACCTTAGGGCCAACAAAACGGCGATCCGATCAACTGTCTCAGAATCGCACCAAACTTGGCATAAAGGACCAAAAAAATGATATGATCCTGTTGGCACTAGTTTCGTCTTGATCTGACGAACGTGCACAAAGTAATTTAGAAATTTGTACAGAGACCGAAACGGTGAATTTTGACGGATACGCATCAAATTTGTCGTGCACACGCGACAATTTGAATTCTTTCAAAGCCTACACTTCCACGAAGCCGATACGCACATTTCGATGCTTTCGGTTCGCGACCACGTCGCCCGGATTGGCGGGACGTACGTCGTATCGAAGGTTTTTTCTAGTTTTTAAAACATATTTTTCTCAATTTTCTAAATCCGTTTTTTCTGTGTACAGTAGACAAAATCAGAAACTATGAAAAGGGGTTTGAAGCCTTATAGGTTGTCTATGAGTGTCTTCAACTAGTTTTCTAGTTTTCTTGCTGGATTGACCAAGATCGACCTTCCAAACCGAGCACTGGGATAGTGTTTACTGTCTAATTCGAGACAGATTTTTGGCAAATTAGCATTGAATTTTAACTTGATTCCATCTTGATTTAAGCCGAAACTTTCATATATGGACGAAGGGGTATAGGTTAGGGTTATACCTGCATGAGCGGTTCGAAAATGGATTGAGCGTGCAGGCCGTTTCCTCTCCGCGAAGTCGGCCTCGCAGGGCTGCTATGACCGCTGCTACTGTACGGCTGGTGCTGGTTCCGTGCGCCTGGCCGGCGGCTCTGGCAGCGCGCGACGGCGCTGTGGGCGCGGGGCCGAGGCACGTTCTGGGGTTGGGTGTCGAGGGATAGGGTTAGGGTTTAGAATTGTTCTCTCGATTTTGATCTCTCCCTCTATCTCTCAAATGTGTATATACGTGTGCGTATGTATATATAAAGGGGCTCGGGCCTGGCTTCGTGTTCGCTGTAGGGAGCTAAGTTTCGGGATGGTTGGGCTGGGCTTGGGCTGGCCTGGGCTTGGGCTTACTGCTGCTTTGGTTTTCCCTTTTTATTTCATATGCGTAAATCTATATATATTTGTATATACACACACAAATATATATATTTATATATACATACACATATACACCCATATATATATATATATTTATATATATATATATATATATATATATATATATATATATATATAAATATATAAAAAAAAATATTTATATATATATTTATATATACATACACATGTACACCTACATATATATTTATATATACATACACGTATACACCTATATGCGTATAAATTATAAATCACCATATAATAATTAAATATCACAAATACAATCCTTAATTACAATATTGAAATCTTAATTATATACTAGGCTATATATTAAAATGAAATTAGATTATTATACATATATTTATTTATATAAGGCCTAAATTTTATATCAGGAATATACTCATATATATGCACATACACATACCTATATAGCCTACATAAATCCCAAAATACGTGTTTAAGGAAATATTCACTATAATTATCAAATATAACATTATTGATATTTTTATATGGCAATTATTGTATATATATAACCATTTACTAGACCACTACATAAATTACAAAGTATGTACATTCTTACAATGCATCTATTGTCATGAATGTCTTCGGTCGCTCTACAACATTACATAGGCCCGGGTTTGGTTCGGGTCAAGTCCGGACCAGTTTGGTACAACCGGATCACTTAAACGTCAAATAATATTAATAATGAATAATTAAACTATTTATAATGGTCATGTCACAACTTGGCCTGGTTTTCCTAGTTAGAACATCACCCTGGCTCGGTCTTTCCTACCAGGGCTAATACACTAGTCAAAGTACGCCACTGCACTATCCGTGCCATAATTTCTAGTCACCTTGTACTCAAATTCCTAACCATGACTAAAATTATCTATCGTAATAATTAACTAATTAATTATTTATAAAATCTAGAAATCACCATTTAAATAATAATAAAAATATTTTACAATTTTCGGGATGGGAAGCTGCATGTTGGAATTTAGTTTCGGATGGATTGATAGTAGTATGATCATTGGATTTGAAATAAACTCAAATATTGATTGAAGCATTGTTGTAAGTCAGGTTTCGGAGATTGGTTAAGGATGGGTAATACTGGGTTTCGAATAGAAGATAGCAAATGATCGGTTGGGTTATGTTGGATTCAAAATGTAGTAAGGATACCGCTCGGATGGTTTGCCCTAGAACTAAGTTGTCCATATGTGTGACGAGTATAAGCTACCCAAGTTTGAGATATAGTTGTTCGATGTAAAACATAACCAAGGCACGAAGGTGGTTCGGATTGAAGAAACGCATAGTGTCACGCCCCGATCCCGCTAGGGTCGTCCGTCTTGCTTGGATCCCTGCGGGATCGATCGTCCTCGCTAAGGCGTGATGCCGTGCAAGCCTAAGTTGCGCTTGCACAAGGCCATGTACCTGCACAAAAACAACTAGTCAAGCAAAAACACACGTACGCACCCATTAGTCAAGCAAAACACACGCACGCACCCATTGCAGAAAACCAAATGTTGGACACAGAGATTTGAAATGGAAATACTCATTTTATTCATAGCTTGATAGGAATACAAGTACAAAGCTTTGCAACTCAGATTTGCCTTATAATTTGGCTACAAGATTCTCTTTGAAATACTCTTTTGAAATTAGCCACAATGCCCATACATGATATCCTTTATTACAAGCTGGAATTGAAAGACACCTTCAAGGAAATGAAAACTGGAAACTTGCAATTGACTGAAAGTAAACTTCGAGGCGATCCACGAGCTCTACTGGGCTAGACGAGCTTCGGTGCCTCACTTGAAATCCCCCTGTCTTCTTTTGCTTTCTGAAAAGGATGCCCACAACGTGGGTCAGTACACATCATGTACTGGCGAGCGGCTTTTGGCCGAACTCGCAAATCTCTGCACTAAATCAATACGTTGAACTAACATTTACTAGTGATCTTTCTACTTGTCTAGGTTCTTTTTAACAATTCATAAGAACATGACAGATAGAATATATCATAGTAACTTACCCTCGCCGGCAGTCATCCCTGCACAAAACCACGTTAGCACAATTTGCATAATGAGTAATTCATGATTCATTCTTGCAGATATTGAAGTTGTCATTTGGGTCATGCAGGTGGACTATTCTACATGTTGGTCCATGGGTTATCCCCATGATTAGCCGCTGTGACTCTTTGGTTCAGCTCGTCGCTAAGGACACAGATATTCGGCTACACTTTTAACATGGGTCCTTGCACCCAGTGTGCTCATAATCTCTCCTAGGCCGAACGGTTCCAGGTGCCCCCAGATACTACCCGAGAGACAAATAATTCCTTGTATACAAGTTGTCCGAGACCAAATGCATGCTCTAGCCGTTCTATCAGATGAGACACACTTGGACTTATGCACAGGTATACGACACGTTTGATTCGTGCCTTCAGGTTTATCTCAACACGTACAAGTTCGTCTGTACATGTCTACATTTTCAAGCATACTGATGACAAGCAGATGATCATTCTTATCGAGCAGATAGAGTAGCAACACATATTCTTGTATTTGATTCAATTCAATTATCTTCTCTTATCTTTTGTGGATGTGGTATCGTTGATCATTGGGACAAGGCAACAGAGTAGACTAGAGATCATTTTTCTTAGGCGTACAGATCAATGTCTGTTCGGTTGAAGCAACTCACCGAGATGAATCTTAGTAGAGAGAAGGAGGGACTTCACACGCCGTTCACGAACAATTCATGCGGCCTACAATGGCACCAACAGTTGATTAGCATACTTCGTCTCTTTCTCTCAAGATTCGGAATGAATGCGAAATGCGATGAAAGCGAACAATGAAAACCAATCATCGAAAACCAACACGAAAATGCATTCATCAAAACCAAGCAGCGAAGAGAAAACATTCAGTAAAACTCTTGGATTCATTTCAATAGAAGCCAATCCATCAATTGGAAAGGTTCATTGCATTTCATCCGTGATCAATCGATACCGGCAAAGGTTTCACCAAGTACTCAGTTCATGACTGAGTCAACAAGCCGTAGGTATTACATAGTGGACCGCAAGGAGTGGGGCACTACATAATAACCCACCGAGAAAAAGTTTTGTCCTCAAAACTTAAGAAACAAAACTCACCTCCACTATTGTTGCATTCTGGGTCAAGCAACGTGGAGAGATTGAAGACGCGTCCATTAATTCGCTACGGCTGGTTCTGCGGATTGTCTCGAAGGGGCGGTGGGCCTGGCAGCTGCCCACGCTCTTCAGTGTCGTCTCTATTTCGATTTCTCTTCGGGCAATTTCGGATGGCGTGACCTTGTTGGCCACAACGAAAACAAGCATGGTTTGCAGAACGACAGTCCTCCTTGGTGTGTCCATGCTTTCCACAGTGACTGCATACCAAACCTTTCGCAAAGCGACATTCTTCACTCGCATGTCCTCGTCGACCGCAGTAGGAACAGATTGTCTCATTTCGTGGTTCCCCATCGGTCTTTTTCTCTCCGCCATGATTTCTCTTGGCGGGCTGATTCCGACTGTTCGGCGCTTTGTTGGACGCTTTCTTCTGCTCGAACTGTTCCACCTGAAGCGCCGCCTCAAAGGCTTGAGAATAGGACCCGCATTCTCGATTCAGCACACTTAACTGGATGTCGTAATTCAGACCTTCCACGAATCGATTTATGCGAGTCTGTTCCGTGGGGAGCCAAGCAGCGGCAAAATTTGCCAACTTAGCAAATTCAGATTCATAGTCCTCCACGGATATATCCCCCTGTTTTAGCGTGATGAAGTCATCCTCCATCTTCTTGCTCATGGCTCGAGGCAGATATTGATCCAGAAACGCCTTCTTGAACAAGGCCCACGAGATCTTTCCATTCCTAGCCGTTGCGAGCAGCGCCGGCTTCTTCGCCTTCCACCAGTCCTTCGCCCGCAGCCGTAGGAGCATAACGGCACAGACTACCTTTTTGCTACTTGGAACTCCTATGAACGCGAACAGAGTCTCTTTTTTATCAATCCAGTCCATCACCTTGTCGGGTGACGTCCTGCCTTGAAATTTCGGAGGTTTCGCGTCCAAGAAGTCCTTTGGCCTAAAGACAGTGTGCCTTTGCGCCGGCTGGGGCTCATCACCCTCTACGGGCTCGATCTCGGGCGTTCCCGTCTGTTCCGTCGCTGCGGTGGCATCTCGATTTGTCGCAAGCGCCGTGACAAGCTGGGTCAGGGCATCCAACTGCTTTTGTTGGGCAGCCGCTCGGGCCTCATGTATCTGATTTCTTTCCTCATTGTCCTGTCTCTGTAACTCCAACATTGTCATGATGCGTTCTACCGCATCGGTCGAGCCAGATGGTCGAGGAGGAGCCATTTCTCTACAAAATAGTGTAACTTCTGTTAGTCTCATAAAATATTATGGACTTATTGTATGGGGCATTGGTTTTTATGACCCAAAATACGGACACTTTTGAAAGCCGTCAAAGTACTTTATATACTTTTTGAAAACGATATTTGCAAGAGGCCAAGGACGTAAAACCGTGCTCTGATACCACTTTGTCACGCCCCGATCCCGCTAGGGTCGTCCGTCTTGCTTGGATCCCTGCGGGATCGATCGTCCTCGCTAAGGCGTGATGCCGTGCAAGCCTAAGTTGCGCTTGCACAAGGCTATGTACCTGCACAAAAACAACTAGTCAAGCAAAAACACACACACGCACCCATTAGTCAAGCAAAACACACGCACGCACCCATTGCAGAAAACCAAATGTTGGACACAGAGATTTGAAATGGAAATACTCATTTTATTCATAGCTTGATAGGAATACAAGTACAAAGCTTTGCAACTCAGATTTGCCTTATAATTTGGCTACAAGATTCTCTTTGAAATACTCTTTTGAAATTAGCCACAATGCCCATACATGATATCCTTTATTACAAGCTGGAATTGAAAGACACCTTCAAGGAAATGAAAACTGGAAACTTGCAATTGACTGAAAGTAAACTTCGAGGCGATCCACGAGCTCTACTGGGCTAGACGAGCTTCGGTGCCTCACTTGAAATCCCCCTGTCTCCTTTTGCTTTCTGAAAAGGATGCCCACAACGTGGGTCAGTACACATCATGTACTGGCGAGCGGCTTTTGGCCGAACTCGCAAATCTCTGCACTAAATCAATACGTTGAACTAACATTTACTAGTGATCTTTCTACTTGTCTAGGTTCTTTTTAACAATTCATAAGAACATGACAGATAGAATATATCATAGTAACTTACCCTCGCCGGCAGTCATCCCTGCACAAAACCACGTTAGCATAATTTGCATAATGAGTAATTCATGATTCATTCTTGCAGATATTGAAGTTGTCATTTGGGTCATGCAGGTGGACTATTCTACATGTTGGTCCATGGGTTATCCCCATGATTAGCCGCTGTGACTCTTTGGTTCAGCTCGTCGCTAAGGACACAGATATTCGGCTACACTCTTAACATGGGTCCTTGCACCCAGTGTGCTCATAATCTCTCCTAGGCCGAGCGGTTCCAGGTGCCCCCAGATACCACCCGAGAGACAAATAATTCCTTGTATACAAGTTGTCCGAGACCAAATGCATGCTCTAGCCGTTCTATCAGATGAGACACACTTGGACTTATGCACAGGTATACGACACGTTTGATTCGTGCCTTCAGGTTTATCTCAACACGTACAAGTTCGTCTGTACATGTCTACATTTTCAAGCATACTGATGACAAGCAGATGATCATTCTTATCGAGCAGATAGAGTAGCAACACATATTCTTATATTTGATTCAATTCAATTATCTTCTCTTATCTTTTGTGGATGTGGTATCGTTGATCATTGGGACAAGGCAACAGAGTAGACTAGAGATCATTTTTCATAGGCGTACAGATCAATGTCTGTTCGGTTGAAGCAACTTACCGAGATAAATCTTAGTAGAGAGAAGGAGGGACTTCACGCGCCGTTCACGAACAATTCACGCGGCCTACAATGGCACCAACAGTTGATTAGCATACTTCGTCTCTTTCTCTCAAGATTCAGAATGAATGCAAAATGCGATGAAAGCGAACAATGAAAACCAATCATCGAAAACCAATACGAAAACGCATTCATCAAAACCAAGCAGCGAAGAGAAAACATTCAGTAAAACTCTTGGATTCATTTCAATAGAAGCCAATCCATCAATTGGAAAGGTTCATTGCATTTCATCCGTGATCAATCGATACCGGCAAAGGTTTCACCAAGTACTCAGTTCATGACTGAGTCAACAAGCCGTAGGTATTACGTAGTGGACCGCAAGGAGTGGGGCACTACACATAGGAGAAATGTGTGGAAGAATTATTGGATGATGAATCAAGTGATAAGTTGACGAGTGTGTATTCAGTAAGTTTCGAGAACAAAACTTTTTCTGAGTGGTGTATTATGTAGTGCCCCAACCCGTTCAGTTCAATCGGATGAATTAAAATGCAACGGCATTTGGACTTATCCATGCAAAGGCTTGCTCGAAGTCCCACTCGGTCGAGGCGACTCCTCGTTCAAGTGGGCGACTTCGGTGAACTTGCCTTTGCTTGGCCTCCATACTAATAAAATGTTATTTATAAAAGGGATAAACTCACATAGCTAAGGGAATAATCCCATGGTCTTGAGTCGGTGATATAGAACTTGAAATGGTTAATTTGTTACTTAGAATTCTCTCCATGGTGGCTTTCAAAGTTGGCACTAGGTCTTTTGACCAAACACGAATTAGATTAAGTTGAGTTATGCCACGGGCTATTGACTCGATATCTAGTAGGCACGCCCCATGATCTCATTGCTTGTTGTAGAAAACGTCCCATGGTCTCACATTTAGTTCCATAGAAGATGGTACGGTTAAGTTGACCACGTGTGCGGTCCCACGGTCCAACAGCTTGGTATAGCCAAATATTCCCATGATCGTAAGGCTTGTCATATAGAATATGACTTGGATGGCAGTGTCGTACAGAACATAGTGGGTTAAGGCACGAAATACGGTTGTTTCAATGATAAGTATGCTACGATCTATGACACATAATGGAACACATTTTGTTTAAGTTAAGTAGGAAGGCTATGCAATAGTCATTCCCTGGGTTTCAAATAATGGAAAGATCATGCGACCATTTATCGTCGAGGCGGTCCCTCATTTGGGAGTCTCCAACAATACACGTTTTGCATAATATGGTTCTGTAGCACATTTTGCTAAGTATAGTTCAAGTCTTACCACAAATTAGGCTATGCATTTATGTGAGTCTAGATGTTCTCGTAGGTGCATGGTCATGGACAACTTGTGCACAAGAATTTCTTCCTTGACTGATTTATGTCGGAGCGCCGGGGTCAATTCGACCTAGAGGAAGACATTATGGCAATGCTGGATTGTACCACACTAGGGTAGTCGAGTTCTTTTATTGGGGCTCGCTACCTGCATTGATGGATCCCACGTCTATGTCAAGCTATGTCTATGATGGCTTGTCATGACAGCGACCTTTCATATAGATAAGTGGTGTAGTGAGCGGCAATCCGCATACACGGTGTCGATTGAGTTGTAAGGAGTATAGCCATGGCACGAGTGAGACAAGAAATGTGTGCACATTCTGCACCACAAGTTTTATGAAGCCTAAGATTTGGCTATAGAAGAAATAAGTGCTTTGGCACGATCGATGGTATCGTGTATTGAGTCATGCGGCTCAAAGTTCACCATATTGGTTGACTCATTGGTAGGCTAAGACAAGTCAGGCCGTAAAGGCATGTTTGGTTAAGTCACATTAATTTGTGAGGCACGACCTCGATGTTAAGTACGAACCAAGTTTATGGTACGACCATGTTGTTATGTCTAAGAGAATGAGCCAAAAAGGCAAGAACGAGTCGGTATATCGATGTTATTGGCACGAGAATGGTCGAGAGGCACAATGATAAGCAACTTTTTGGTACGAGGCACGGTGATGGTCGAGATAGACAATATAGTTCAGGTCTATGTCCTAAAACTGATAATAAGACAAGATTAGAAAGACAATCGAAGGAATATGTTGCACAAACTAAATAAAAATGATGGTTTTTGTATAGGTTTGCAAGATGCTAGTCTACCAGTATGGTTGTGTACTGAAAACCCACCAGTTTCGATGTGCAGGTGATAGGTACCTGTGCGCTCGAGGTGGAGCTCGCTTGGATGTACTGAGGCATGAGGTTCCATGATGTTTTGAGGCCTGCAGCCACGTTAAAGTCTTCACCTATATGGGACATAATGTATGGACATCACCTATCTGAAATACCTTCATGTTGTAAGCCGAAGGAGCACCTATGTATTCAATGTATTGAGATATGAGAGAGTAGAGTGAATTATATTACGAAAAAGAGTAAAACTAGGTGTCGTAATCTTGGCCTCGTGCCACATATATAATCATTGTTCCAATATCAATAAATATCATCATTTTGTGTATGTCTTATGTTTGTTTCAACTTGTCGTTGGCAACATACTATTATTTTAATATATCTACTTCGGGACTTCTATACAATGACCCCGTCGCAAGCTACTGTAATCGACCATTATGGAATTGCCTTGCGCGATCTCAACCTAGGCTCGTGTGGCCTCACACCCTAGCGAGGACGAACGATTCTGTGGAATCGGGGCATGACACATTGCAAGTGGATTTTTCGGATTAAATGTCTATCTGATGGTTCTGTTGACAGGTACAAAGCACGTCTAGTTGCCAAAAGGTTCCACCAACGATCAAGTGTTGACTGCCATGACACCTTCAGTCCTATGGTCAAACCAACAACAGTAGACGTGTTCTCTCTATTGCCGTTACTCGTAGTTAGTCACTGCGCTTAGTTGATGTCAATAATGCATTTCTCTAATGCCCTCTCTTAGAGGACATTTTTATGGCACAACCATAAGGATTTATTGACAAAGACTATCCTCATCATGTATGTAAACTACATAATGCAATATACAGTCTCAAACAAACCCCTCGTGCATAGTACCTTGAGCTACGTCTCTTCCTCGTCAATTCTAGCTTCACTAACTCTCATGCTAATACATCACCATTTGTCTGCAGTGCTTATGGCATCATGATATGTCTCTTGGTCTATATTGATGACCTCATAATCACAGGAAGCATATAGCAGTTCAGAAATTCATTCATCTTCTCTCCAGCAGATTATCCCTCAAGGATCGTAGCCCCTTTTCATATTTCATTAGAGTTGAAGTTATTCCACATTCATAAGGCATCTTTCTTTCTCAACGGCGATATATCCATGATCTCCTTAATCGCCTTCAAATGACAGATTCCAAGCCCGTGTCTACGCCACTGCCACTACTCCAACACGCACTGTTCATTCTGGATCATCCCCCTCTAATCCAACTGAATATAAGCCATTGTTGGAAGTCTCTAATACTTATCACTCATACATCCGGACAACACTTACACTGCCAATAAATTATCACAATTTATGCAATATCCCATGGCAGATCATTGGAATGCAGTAGAGCATCTACTACGGTATCTTTGTGGTACTATTGCTCATGGTGTTATTATCTATCGCAACTCACCACTATCACTACATACATTTTTAGATACAGATTGGGCTGCGAACAAAGATGATTTCACCTCAACAAGTGCATACCTTATCTACGTGGGTCGCAATCCAACATTACGGAGTTCAAAGAAACAAAGGATCGTGTCTCACTCTTCCACCGAGGCCGACTACCGAGCTGTGGCCACCACAGCTGCAGAAATACATTAGATTTATTCTCTACTCACTGAGCTTCATATTTTTCTAGATCAACAATCGGTTATCTACCGTGACAACATTGGTGCAACAAATCTATGCTCAAATTCGGTATTCCATTCTTGCATGAAATATGTTGCTCTTGACTATCACTTCATTCGAGAACAAGTTCAAGGAGGTTCTTTTCGAGTTGCTCATGTTTCCTCTGCTAACCAGCTAGCTGATGCACTCACCAAATCTCTTTTCTGCTCTCGCTTCTAACAATTGGTGAACAAGAATGGAATCACCTTACGGTGCTCCATCTTGTAGGGGCATGATAAAGATTTTGACCATAAATATTAATATCTAAAAATTTATTACATTGTGATCAATATTATCCTAATTTAGAATATTGTCTAGATTTGTAGGAAATTAATTAGCTACTATATATTGGTACTTACCTATTCTAGAGACATTATTGTAGGACATTAATTACCTACTAAAGATGGGTAGTTACATATTTTTGATTGATTGTATTGTATATAATCAAGTTGATTCAACGTAATGAATAAGCAATAATTCTCCAATATTACCTTCTCTCTTATATTCATCAAATGCATGGTCAAGTCAAATTCTATAAAAGATTAAAAATTAACACTTTTAATGTTATCAAGCAAAAAACGAAAGTAGTTAAGATACGTCCTGTGGATCTAGCTTTTTAGATGTGGAACCCTACCTAGTATTTTGTTAGATGATATTCCTCTTATATATTTTTTGACTACGCACGGTTCTGAATTCTAAAATTAAATTAGATTGTATAAATATTTTCTACATAATTTTTATGAAAATATGAATAATGAGTTATGTAGTAAAACACAATAATTAAAAAATCTTTAGATGTTCTAATTAATTTATATTGACGAACCAATCCGATTCAACCGTTCAAGGTAGTATAATTTGTAGTTTAAGTTCTAAGTTATCGTATTCTTAGAGTATATATACAACAAAGAAAAAAATACATTCTTCTTTTTCAACTCAAGAACTAGTGTTGTATTTGAACTTTCATGTTGAAGATGATGACGATTCACTTGCGAAATAGTAAAAAAAAATCCGCCGAAAAAAAGTAAAAAGTATCATCCTTTTACAGTTTTATTAAACATAGTACAGATAACTGGGTCGATCATTCCTGCAAAGTGGTACATGTCTAGTATCATCCCAAGGTGAAGATCATAATATGGATCCATCTACATATTCAAAGAGTTACAAAACCTCAGTTTCCCCAACAGCTCTTTATGGGTTTTCCTTGGGCTCACCTCACCATGTAAATAAGCAAGATCAGGACGAGGCACATCACTGTAACCTTGTTTTTTTGTATTCGTTCGGTGTGTCAAGAATGTTTATCCGTACATTTTTAGTTTTTCTTAGTATTTTGATTTGATTGATGGTATTCGATAAGTTCATAATTTTTACTTAGTTGCTTTGGTGTTGGTAAGATTTTGATATTATCATTTCTTAGTATTGCATTTTCTGATCTACTCTCTTTATGTAGCCCATAGCTATCATAGCTAGGAATTTGGTACAAACAAAGCAGGGAGTGGGGGGATGACTATATGTTGACAACTACTAATAATCATCAGTCTTTTGGAGAACTTTCTCATGGGCCATAACCTACCCTATTATGACATATATGGCTTGGATGATAATGTCTCTTTAAACTCTATATCAATAAATTACACAGAATATATTTTTCCACACAATATAGTTTAGAGATAATTTTTTGGAGAACATGCAAATGGCAGAGAAAAGGGGAAGGGTGGTGGTGGATAGGAAAGAGTTGGGGGTAGGGTGTGCAGAGCAATCTGTTTCAAATTAGACTTTGAATGAATGATTAAATTAACTCACTCGTAATATGCCTCTCGCATTTTCTGTAAGGTTAAACAACTGGTAGACCAAGAGTTGTAATCCATCTTACTTTCAATTTTAGACTTTAGAGATTGAGTGAGTACTCAATCACATAAAATGGCACTCCGTCATATAAAATGGTACTATGTCACATATTTTATTTTCTATCACATATATTTGGAGTGTACTCATTGTTTGCATAATATCAGGGATATCTTTTATGCACTTATTCATTTGCATTTGAAAATGAGATTGTAGTATTTTTAATATTTATAATTAATTTCTTACTTAAATGATAGTTATTAATTATGTATTCTTTTTCCAACAGCTGAAAGATAATCCTGAGCTAACTAAGATACCTAGAGATGTGTTATGGACAAAAGGGCATTTAAATAATTGACATATTAGGAATCAGATACGTCCTCCTGCGCTCTGATACCGAGACTGAGATGTTGCCGCAACGAAAACTTAGGACAACCTACCTTAAATAACCAATTCCCATCTAACGGACACCAAGCACAGATAAAGACAAGTATATGGCGGTGACTATGTCATATGGACAAATCTTAATCTCAATAACTCAGATGAACTTACATGATTGACTAGAACAAAGTTAATCCCTTTGGTCTAATAGATTCACCCTCTCACAACACTCAAGAAGAAAAGAAAGAGATTATAATTGAAATCACTTACCAACCCATAGAAATCTCCATACCCGAAGTTGACGACTCCTCGATTAGATTTCTTCTTCCTTCTGTCTGTTAGGATTATATACTAAAAGCATCACTTTGTATTAACTATATTTTTTATTATTTTTGAATAAGAATCACATGGGCAAATGTTGGCATTTTATATTTGTTATATGTTAATGCAAGTGTCTGATATTCTACATTATAGATAATATGGTGTGTGGTGACACACAGAAGTTCATACTATCAGTCCCTTGTAGAATATATAAATGGTTCACAATCTAGATGGATTTGGACAAACCATTGGTACGGTTCTAGTATAATATGGCATTAGTCCATCTTGACTATAGGTTTATACTAGTGCACTTTGTGTGTATTAAACATAACCACTTGAGACTATTCTCTTTGTACTGACTACATAGAACAAATATCTCATTACTATGGATGCTTGTGCTCTTAATTCGAATATAATAACAAACATGTATATGTAGTGTGCATTACTTTGATTCATAAAAGAGTGAGATTCATAATGAGTCAATAACATCTATGAATTAGATGATGGTATTATATGCATGATGGGTTATTGATTATAAAAGGAAACAATGTTCCGATGTATAGGATTGATGATGTCCCCTTAAGGAACTCATAAGAAATGTCATGTAAACCCTGTAGGTGGATTATATCCGACATGACAAACAAAGTTGAGTAGTACAACTTAAGGATAAAAGATGTCGATCAATGTAGTTGTCAGTAACTTATTTTGATTGACGGACATTCGATATCTTAACACGTGGAGATAAACAAGCATATAATAAGAAGGAGCCCATAAACGTAATTTGAGATTAGGAAGGTAGTGCAAAATTAGCTCTTTAGTGTATCGAGATGTTGTTAACAGGCATGGGTTGTGTGTTCAGGCTGAACACCGGATACCGAGACCCGTTACGAGACATAAACCTAATTTCTTCTCACGGTCCCTACCGTAGCCTATACATACCCTCTATTCTCTGGTCGTTATATGTATCCTAAGAAGAGCATATTTCTCTAATTAATTCATTACGAGAGGAGAGAAAGGGAGGACAACTAATGGAAGAAAAGTTGGAAGATCGCCGCCCACACAACGTTCAACCCGAAAAAGGAATACGTGCAGAAGATCTTGGGGTCGCTGACTGCTTGAGGTTGCTGGAAATTATCGTCTTCTTCTCATCACAGGTATAATTCGTGAACCATAGTTTTCGTCTATGAAGGGTTAGAACACGTTTTAAATCTATTAACTTTCTATCGTTCAATACGCATACCAATCAGTGGTTTTAGAAATCCTTAGTTCCATCAATTGGTATCAGAGTCAATATTGGATCTGCATATCGATTGATACATCTAGGTTGACCACTAAAACACAATATCGAATAATAGTCGGTAGATTTTGATCTGTTAAACCTCAGTTTTGCAGGCATCTTAGATCCAACTATTATGGTGAAATTTATGTTATGTTTGTGTTTTTTAAACCACGGGCATGTCGTGGATGTTGTTGTTGTTCATGGATATAATTAAAATCATGAGGGTTGATCATTCTTATTTATTTAATTTTTTTAATCTAGATTATGTGTGAACTCCTTCGGGAGATATAGGATTGATGTAATTTTAAATATAATTGGTCTATCGTGATGGCGGTGGTGGTTTTGTCTAATGCGAGATGAGATGCTATTTTTTAGCAGTCCGAAGGCTGTGGGATAATTTTCGATGAAGATATTGACAGATAAAATCTTTATAGAAAAATTGGGACGTTGTCCCAAACCACGCAACCTGACCGAACAAGTCGAACCCCGAATAGGTCTGCGCAGCGCACTATTCTGGATCCAAGCACAGTTGAAGAAGAAGTAGGATATATGGCCATAAAAGTTGGATATTTATCTTTTATTGCTATATTTGCTTTATTCTGTTATGCATGATTATTGATATAGTTATTTTTATAAACTGAACCAATATTTAACAATAGACAACATAGACATAAATTAAGTAGTAGAAAACCCCCCGTCTTTAAATAACTAAGTGGGATAGGGAGTTTATTTATTACTAGTATGTAGGTGATGTAATTATACTTGCGCGTTGGCTTTAGTGCCTTCCTCTATATCGGATGAGTCTAGTTACGGATTACAAGTACATACTTCCTTTGGGATAATTATGGAAAGTTATCTAGTGTTAGTTCACTTCTCCATCTGAAAGAAGTCATTACAAAGTAATGGATTTAGTATTAAGTAATGGTATACACATAGATACGAATAATGGTATCCTTCCTATCAAAGTTATTGCTATTTTTTGTAGGACCAAAGCAAGAACAACAAGTTACTTTTATTTGTCATAAATTTAGGTTGACATGAGAATACAACTAATAAGAAAATCCTCATTAGACAAATATTGAATTTGTATGCGTCCACACCATCGTGGCATGCTAAATTCATGGTGTTTAAGGTGTTGATGAATTTCTTATTATTGTTTTGAGGAAATCAATATTTATTTAATTTAAAAAGTTTTTGCCCTACATAATACTTAATTATTTGATTTTCAGACTTTCAAAAATTAGATTCTATCAGTTCACTTATGGTAATTCTTAAAGAAAACAACTTACTGGACCTATTTACATTGACTGTAAACGTAACTTTGATATTGTCATAACTGTTGAAGAGTACAAATATGTACTCAATGAGGAATTTCTACCTAAGACTGATGCTAATTATGATAAGAAGGTCAAAGAGGCTTATAAGAAGTGGATAAAAGCACATGAGATGACACGGTGTTACATTCTGGCATCTATGTCAAATGGACTGCACCATCAACATCAAGCCATGGCCATAGCTTATGACATGATGTATAACCTCAATGAACTCTTCGGACATCAGAGTAGAGCTGCTAGGAAGTTTGTTATGAAGAGTTTGATGGATACAAAAATGGCTGAAGGTACACCAGTAAGGAATCATGTTCTCAAGATGATGAGTCATCTAAATGAGATGGAGATCCTTGAAGCTAAAATTAATGGAAAAACTCGGATCGATATCATTCTCGAGACTCTGCCTAAAAGTTTTGACATATTTTGCCTTAACTACAACATGAACAAAAGGTTCTATAGTTTGGCAGAACTTGCAAAAGAATTACAGGATGATGAAGCTCTCTTTAGGCATAATGGTCATATTTATGTTACTGAAAAGGCTTCTACTTCTAAGCCGAAAGGTGGTAAGAAGAATAATAACATTCAAAAATAAGCAAATTCAGCAAAGAAGGGCATGAGACCTCAAAGCGCTGTAAAAAAACTGAAAGACAAATGTTTCATGTGCAAAGGGTTATGACAATGAAAGAGGGACTGTCCACTTCTCAAACAAGAGAACAAAGAAGGTATATCTCAATTACTAGTAGTTGAAACATGTTTAGCCGTGTTATCTACCAGCACCTGGTGTATAGATATAGGATCCAATAATTATGTCTATAATTCATTACAGGGGTTCCAGAAAACCAGACGATTTAGTGATGGAAAGATATGCTTGTCCATGGGTGACGCTACAAAAGTTGTGGCAGTTGCAATAGAAGATGTTATTTTATCGTTTGGTAGAAATAAGTCATTGACATTAAAAAATTGTCTTTATGCACCTTCACTTAGAAGAAATTTGATTTCTGTTTCTATGCTAGTTAAGGATGGATATTCAGTTTATTTTAATAACAATATTGTTATTAGAAAAAATAAGAAATTTATATGTTATGGTACATTAGTAGATAATTTGTATGCCATTAATCTTATTTTACCAACAATACAACTAATAGAAATGAATAATGTGTCTTCTAACTTAAATAAGAGAATAACCTTCTTATATGAACCATACATATCTTTGGCACTTCAATTAGGTTATATTGATCAAAAAAGGATTCAAAGACTGGTTACAGATGGACCTTTGAGTTCGTTGGAAGTGGGGGCACTTCCAGTCTGTGAATCCTACTTTGAAGGTAAAATAACTAAAAGGGCCAAAGATATATTGGAATTTATTTATTCTGATTTGTGTGGGCCCATGACTATCCAGGCTAGAGGTGGTTTTGAATATTTTGTCATATTCATTGATGATTATTCAAGGTATGGATACATCTACTTGATGCATCGTAAGTCTGAGTGCTTTGAGAAATTCAAAGAGTACAAGGTTGAGACGGAGAAACGTTATAGAAAATGTATCAAGTCATTACATTCAGATTGTGGTGACGAGTACCTTTTGGGAGAGGTTAGGGATTATTTATCAAAAGTTGGAATTACGTCTCAATTGACTACACCAGGAATACCCCAACAGAATGGTGTAGCAGAAAGAAGGAATAGGACTTTTATGGAGATGGTTAGATCAATTATGAGTTATTCGAATTTTTCATATTCATTTTGGGGATATGCCTCAAAAAATACAGTTTAAATTCTAAACTTGGTACCATCTAAGTCAGTACCTACTACTCCCATAGAGCTATGGACCGTGCGGAAGCCTAGTCTGAAACATGTTTAGATTTGGGGTAATCCAACACATGTGTTGAATGGAACAACA
>JANAVB010015400.1:10636685-10679185 GCA_029216955.1 Iris pallida
GTCATGTCATCACCTGTACTTGGACTGAGTCGCATCATGTCATAGGATGAATAAGTCATAACAGAACTGTTGTACCTTGAATTCTTGAAGCTAACCTGCGAGTCCACACTAGGGGCGAGGGTTAGTAGTTATCTGTATCTTGATTCTTGAAGCTAACATGCGAGTCCACACGAGTCCACACTAGGGGCGAGGGTTAGTAGATATCTGTCCGCACCTGCGAGTCCACACTAGGGACGAGGGTGATTTCTAGAAGCTAACCTGCGAGTCCACACTAGGGGCAAGGGTTAGTAGTTATCTGTTCCGCACCTGCGAGTCCATATTAGGGGCGAGGGTGTTTTCTTGAAGCTAACCTGCGAGTCCATACTAGGGACGAGGGTTAGTAGTTGTTCAAACCTGCGAGTCCATACTAGGGGCGAGGGTTTGAGTATTCGATTGGTTATCCGTTGACATCATGATATCGTGTTCTTTTGTTCTTCTCCAGCAGTTCGTTTATGCTTAGTGGTTCTTCCAGTCGTGTTTTCGTATTGATTGGCCTTTTCCCATTTATTTCCTGTATTTTCTTTACTACATGATAAACTGCTAGATAGGCATATTTTTATGTATCTTGCTATGTCCCTTGAGGACCTGATGATCTCTTCAGGTTTAGCGATTGCATGGTGTTAGCTATTAGTTTTGGATGGCGAATGGGATGATACGCTTGTGGGATTCAGGTATCGTATTACATTTATTATCTGCTCGTGCTTTCATACCTTATCATGAGATATCATGTTTCTTGATTCAGCTTTATGGACTCTTGTTATATTCTTTGGAGTCTTATCGTACATTTATGCTAGTGGGCTGCAGACCACGATGCATAGTGTTCATTCATGATTTATATTCTTATAGTGGATTGAGATATAGATTTGTTTGCCATGATTTGGCAGTATACCATAGCCTTGACAGCGTTTACGTATCCGAGTCGGGCTGGAGCCCGCTTGATGCGTAGCTGGCTTGCCCATGAACTCGCATCCGAAAAGCGGGTGCGGTCGTGACAGTATGATAACACACAAAAGTTCATATTATCAGTCCCTTATAGAATATATAAATGGTTTACAACCTTCATGGATTTGGACAAACCATTGGTATGGTTGTAGTCTAATCTAGCATTAGTCTATATTGACTATAGGTTTATACTAGTGCACTTTGTATGTATTGAACAGGACCACTTGAGGCTGTTCCCTTTGTACTGACTACATAAGAGAATAAATATCTCATTATTGTGGATGCTTATGCTCTTAATCCGGATATAATAACAGACATGTATATGTTGTGTGCATTACTTTGATTCATAAAAGAGTGAGATTCATAATGAGTCAATAACCTCTATGAATTGGGTAATGGCATTATGTATATGATGGGTTATTGATTATAAAAGGAAACAATGTTCCGATGTATTGGGTTGATGATGTCCCCTTAAGGAACTCATAATTATGTAAACCCTGCAGGTGGATTATATCCGATATGACAAATAAAGTTGAGTGGTACTACTTAACGATAAAAGATGTCGATCAACGTAGTTGTCAATAACTTATTTTGATTGACGGACATTCGATATCTTAACATCGGAAGATAAACAAGCATATAATAAGAAGGAGCCCATAAACATAATTTAGGATTATGAAGGTAGTGCAACAGTAGCTCTTTAGTGGACGAAGCTATTATTAACAGGCCTGATTGTGTGTTCGGGCTGAACACAGGATACCGAGACCCGTTACGAGACCTAAACCTAATTTCTCCTTGTAGTTCCTGTCGTAGCCTATATATACCCACTATTCTCTGGCCGTCATATGTATCCTAAGAAGAGCATCTTTCTTTAATTTGTTCATCATAAGAGGAGAGAAAGGGTGGATAGCCAAAAAAAGAAAAGGTTGGGAGATCGTCGCCCATACGACGTCCAACTCGAAGAAGGAATACATGCAGAAGATCTTGGGGTCACTGACTGCTCGAGGTAACTGGAAACTGTTGTCTTCTTCTCATCGCACGTATAATTTGAACCCTAGTTTCCTCTTATGATGGGTTAGAAGACGTTTTAAATCTGTTAACTTTCTATCGATCAATACTCACACCAATCCGTGGTCCTAAAAATCCTCAGTTCCATCACTGTCTTGTATGGCAAAGTCCTAAAATCAAAGTGCAGACTTTCTCTTAGATCTCCTGTAGATGAGCACCTCGAATCTCGACTTTGTGCTATGTTATGTGCCTCCAACCTCACCCCACATATATAGGGTGGGAAAATTATATTCTAGGTCATAATAGGATTTCCTAAATATGAATAAAATTGGAATCCAATTATACCTAAAATATTCTATCAATATTCTATTTTAGATCGTAATAGGATTTCCTAAATAGAAGCACTAAAATAAGAATCCTATTATATCTAAAATAGCATAACACCAACTATAGACATCCAAATCTAATCAAATCAAATATTTAACTAAATTTGGATTCAATAAATATGCTGCTACCAAAGCCTAACTGGACTTCAACAATCTCTTCCTCCAATCTGATGAGAGGGTGTTAATCCCATGGTTCCTCAATTTGACTCCATGCTTGTTGCCTCACGATAGAGTTCCTGCTTTCCCATGTTATTGATCTCCGATCCCCCAACCTGTTTTGCATTATCCTTCGTCTCTAGCTCCTCGACCGTCTTGTCGATGCTAGCTGCCATGTGTGGCACCTCCTGTACCACTTTGATTCTGCTGATATCAATAATACGATCAAGACCAAAATCCTTGACGATCAGTCTCACTGCAAGTGTCGACTACATGTCCTCGACTTTCGTCTTCTACAGGAATGTGCTATCGTTCTATCAAGCTTCTTCACCCTTGGCTGGTCCAACCAAGCAGACGGTACGGTCCTCCAGAGATTCGAATTCCTGAACCTGTACACCTTCGTATCCAACGCTAAAGCTCATCCGTACACACGCATCCTCGAGCAAAATATCATGTATTGTACATACCGTCGATGACCCACAGCTTCTCTTAAACTGTGTGAATGGAGATACACATGCCTCAGATTGAGTTTGCTGTAAACCTTGGTCTCCTTCCTGGTTTTAAACTGCTGAAACCAATGTCATCCCATGAAGATTTGGCAAACCACCCATTGCCAAAATCGGATCCGTAGAGCAACCTCCACCTGGAGACCGACCAACTATCATGGGACCGACAGGCTGACCCTCAGTCTTTGACTCACCTCAATTCTCTACTTTATCTTGACGAAGCGAATCCTCCGTAACCCTCAAAACATCGCGAAGATCCTCCTCAACAAGTTTCTGATGATCCAACTCATGTCGAACACCCTCGAGCCTCCATCCAGTGCATGTGGCCTGCATGTACGACTCAGCGACTTGAGCCTGTATATGCTAAAACACAAATCACCTTAAGCCAGCTGTTGGAAACTAATATTTGTCCCCAAAAAACTACGACAGTCATCATCTGGCAGCCTCACTACCAAAATCAAGTTGTAGCACAAACTCGGTATATGTCGTACATCCTAGAGGACAAGCTTCTCACCAAACTCCATTGTCCCTAAGGCACTAGCCCAGTAGTAGTACGGGGGGGGCACTCGAGCATAGGTCTCGGGTTCGAATCCTCCCTCGATGGCTGGGTGGCTTTGGGCTACGGCCCGACTTAAAGAAAGGAAACCTCAAAAAAAATTGCACATCACCGATGCCTTCAACTGCAGTCGTCCCTTTGTCGCTCATCTTCGCACGTCCAAGCTTGCCGCCACGGTATGACGTGAACATCCTCTTCTATGGGGTTGCATGATTCGATGTCCATGTGTCCATGACCCAATCGCCATCATGACACATGCCACAAAATTCCTCTGTGTCGGTCGCTGCGAAGATGATCTCTCTCATTGCTGTGAGATCCTCTTGACCGTCCTTGCCTTTAGCCTTCTCAGCTTTGAGCTTTATGCAGTTCCTTTTGATATGATCCTTTTCACTACAGTGATAGCAGCCCTTCTTGCTGTCTACAGTCACAAGATCCCGAGAACTCTCCAGTGTCCTCGCATGTGACTTGAGTCTTTTTTTCCCGTAGGAAGCCATCAAAGCGGACTCCTGCAATAATTCAACTTTCTTGCGCCAAATCTCCTCATTCAACAAGCTACTTTTTACTGCTCCCATCATGACAACTCCATCCAGTACAAAGTTGCTCATCGCCACCACTGTAATATCCCAGTCCCAAAATACTTAGGACCAAGTATATAGACATGCCAGCTGCATGCATACGAAGAATACTACAATATATAAAAACCTCGTATGTACACATAAGCTGTAAACTACAGTAACTACGAAACTAATCTCATCCACAAATAAATATATCACATAATCAACTTATAAATGTTATTTGTACAAACATTGGGCGGAGACAAATCCACTACAAACTAAAAAGAGATAAATACATAGCAACGATGGAAGAGTCGAGCGAAGCGAAAGACGATCCAAGAGCTAGCATCACGAACGTAGATACTAAACTATAGCCTTGGCTAGAGCACCTGCAAAAATGACAAAAACACACCTGGAGAAATCACCAGGTCCTCAGAGGGATGTAACAAGATACAGGAAGAACATGTCATTATAACTGTAATTGTAAACACTATAAAACTACAACACAACTGGGTCCCTAACCGTCTAAGTGATATTTACTTTGAGGACAACGGTCTACGCAGGGGCTGTAGGATTAGTAGAGTAAATAAAGAGTGGCAGTAAGTAGCGCTCATCCGAGTCACTATCGGCCATGGGCAGTAAGTAGCGCTCATCTGAGTCGCTATCGGCCCCGGGGCATTAAGTAGCGCTCATCCGAGTCGCTATCGGCCAAAAATGTGTGTAAAAGTAAATGTAGCCCCTACACTAATAGTTGTCCTCTCCCTCCAATAATACTATACATGCATCGTAACCACGACACACCAACACATGTCGCTTCCACAACATTGTTTTATACCTAATAATTGTCAAGTCTTCTAACATGCATCTATTAACAGTTATTTCCAATGCATGCGCACGGGAGATCAGCCAACACGCAAGTGACCTCTATATGTTACTCATAACTCACACACAACTCGTGTACAATCGTGACAAGTTAATGAGACACACTAAATTGACGGTAGTCCCTTAACTCTAGGTCCACATGCAAGAAAAAAATAATTAACTGGAAATAAAAGTGTAGCAATATATAATAACTGAATATTAAAATGCAACTAAATGTAAGCAGTAAAGATGACAAGGTATCTTGCCTGGTGTTACGCCTGGTATGGTGCGATGATCTAACAAGTCCAGTTTGTTCAATAGCCATGTTTGATGTGTAAGGGGTCCGAAATTGCATGATAATATAAACGAGGGATCTGTCGTGATCAAGAAAAAGAATTGGGGAGAATTTATGGAAGTAGATACATATGCAAATTTTTAGAAATATTTTTATAAAACATTCACATAAATACTCAAAAATAATTTATATACACAATTTGTAAAGACACATTTTTTTTGTTATGAGTCAGAATATTAATATATACTTGAAAACATAATTTGGTAACTATCTTAGTAAAATATACATAAAATGTTAAAAATATTTTGGGCAAAAACTATAATTTGTAGGTCGAAGTAGCTTATTTTAGTTCACTAGATCAAAATAATTTATGATATATTTTTATGGTTTAAATACTAAATTCAAAAAAATAGTATAGTTGTAGAATACAATATTGTTACCAGTAACTCCATGATAATATAATAATACTACTAAGAATAATAGTAGTTAATGATAATATTATAAAAAAAGTTACAATATTATTGTCTTTGCTTAAGAAGAAATTAAAATAATGAAATAATAGAACCCAAACAAAAACAAAAGGAAGTAAAGCTATTACTGCTCTCCTCTTTCCAGAGAGAGACAACTCAATCAAGCACCTAAAAAAAGCAAAAGACTTAAGAGGACTCAACTCATAGAAGGACTCAGAAGGAGAAAAAGAAAGGTGGAAGAGAGTGGTTCTCACCTTGCTCCGGCCATAGAGGCGGTAGGAAGCGGGGGAAGAGGGAGCGACTCCGGGATCCCAACGCACGGGCGGGCTGGCGTCTCCAGCGCTGAGCGGTGATGGCGCCGGGAAGAGGAAAGCCCTCGGTGGGAGAGAGCGACGGGAGGCTCACATAGAGCGGGTGGCGACCGGTGCACGACTCCGACGCTGAGGTGGAGTCCAGGGCGGGCGTGTGATGGCTGCGCGAATAGGAACGCCGGAGGTACGCAGCGACGTGGGGGCGGCCATGGTTGTCTCTGAAGGACGTCGGCGGTCAGACGGCTCCCGGAGAGCACAGCAGGGTGTCGGCGGCGGGTTGTTCCCGTGCGGCACGGATCCGGCCGCTGCTCCGGCGACGAGGTCCGAGCGCGGGACCTACGGACGGTGGAGTTGAGGGTTTATTTGTTTTCCTTCTTCTTCTCCTTGTTGGTTGGTTTTGGAACGGTGGTTTTGGTGGTGGTAGGCTGGCCGTGATGGTTTGTTTGGGGTGGTACTGGGTACTCCGAAGAGTCAAGTTGGGATGGTGAATGTGGTGGCGTTGGCAGATTCTGGCTGGTGGTGCCGAAGATGGCGAGGATGATGGTGGTCGGGATTGGATTATTAGGTTGGATGTGTCGTGTCGGGGCTGTATGATGTCTGCAGTGTCGGTGGTGATTGCTTGGTGGGTCGTCGGCCATCGGCGGGGTTGGCGGCTTCGGCCAGGAGATGGGGGCGCCGGTTGGGGTGGTAATGATGACGACGAGGTGGTGACGGTGTTTGTGGGTTGTCGGAGAGGTCTGGTTTGGTGTGCTGGGGAGGAAGTCGGGGAGATGGAATCGTAGATTTAGGTTTTGATGGTGTCGGGGGTGTGTCCGATACGAAAATAATATAAATTTATAACATAGAATGAGAACGGTGGACACAGACACGATGCACATCTGTGGTGGAAGTTTTGGCTTGTAGAATTTATGGAGAAAAAGAACAATGAGGCTCTCCTTATATAGGAGGTGGGAACCCCTACTTGGATAAAGATCGAGATTGTTTAAACTTCCCATAGATAGTTCACGTATTAATTTAAATAACTTTAATTCATATCAATAATATCTTTCCAAAATATGTATCTACTAGATAATCTTATATTTAACTCAAAAAATTATTTTAGAATTATCCGAAAATGAATTTCTGATTTAACTTATAATAAACCAATTTAGAAATACTTTTATAACTTTTATAAATTAATAAAATAATAATTTAAAAAATTAGGAATTTAATATATATTCATGAGTTAAATTCATGAATCACGTATGCAAATATTTAGAATCATCTTTTTTTCTAAATTACTACTATTCAATATAAAATAAACTCGATGTGATACATTTGACAACTTTAGGCAAAAATATATGTATCCTATATTATTTTGAAACTATACTTTCCATAAAAATAAAATCTATAAATAAAATATTTTCTGAAAATATGTATTTCACATATATTCGCACTCGACGAGAAAATACGAAAAACGTAAATTCGCGCGCGACGTACAAATATGAAGTAATATTTAAATACCATTAAATATAAATTTTTTTTTAAAAAATCGTAGTAGAAATTTAGGGATTTTACATCCTACCCAACTTACAAGAATTTTGTCCTCAAAATTTAGGAATAGGTAGGGTACAAGAGTTTAATCGATAAGGAGGTATGAACAATTCATTGGGCGAGGTAAGGAAACGACGTTCAATACAAACATGCACCGTGATTTCGATATCTCGAAAAATTTTAAAACATGAACATGGAATTGAATGTGGGTTGCTAGTTAAGGCAATAAATCATGACAACACGAATTAGAGAATAATAAGGTACTTAGGAGATATGGTTCCTTGAGAGAATATAGTTGTCTAGGTTTAGATTTGATTCGTTCTCAAGTTTCAAGAAGGTCGAAATAATGAATCTAGGGTCGAGGAAAAAGGCAACTCAAGATGGGGATATAGTCACATTGGTTGGTCAGTGGCTAACTATCTTGGCAATAGCTGGTGGGCAGCTAAGGGGATGTCAAGTATGAGTGTTTTGTCTTTCTAAAATAGGCGAAAGACGAAAATAATAAAGGGTTCGAAGAAGATATTATCGAATATGAATAAGTGGTTCAAAGACGATTGAAAATTTTCAAAAGAATTATCAAGGCAGTCACGGATGAGATTTTAGTGGTCAAGGTTAACTATGTCTTTATCCACGTAGAATAATATATGAAAAGCGAACCAAAGTGCACCAGGTTGATCAGACCATCATGTACCAGTTCTGATTAGACAATATGTTAGTGGGTGCGCACCCAATAAAATATGTCATGATCAAGCTTGATAAAGAAATAAGCTTGCAAAACTTAGGCTAAATTAGCAACATAAGATAGTCAAAATATAAGTAGGAGGTAATGACGAAGGAAATTAAATAGACCAAGATCATTTAAAATCTAAGTCTTGCCCGAAGTTTGGGCCCATGCAGTCGTCCTAGTGTTTCCTTATCTATAGCTTGGTTGGCTAGATAAGTTAGGGTCCTTTGTATTCCAATATGGGTCACAAGGACAAAGGGTTTGTTAGGTCGTGAGGTATTCTACCCAATTTACAAGAGTTAAACTAGTAGTACGACGAGACAATGGGTCAAGCAATCAAGATAATGTACAAAGTTAAGCATTTAAGGAATTTAGTAGAACACAATCACATATCGGTTCGAAAGAATTAAGTCGAGGTTGAGTCCCTATCCGTGGTCAAAAAATATATCGGTATCATGGTAAAGGTTATAGTTTAGTCTTTATGACCCGAAAGTCGTATCATAAAAATAGGGTACAAAGAGACGTGTTTTAGTGGGACATATATACCTACACGAAGGTGGGCTTGTCTAGGTCTTGCATATGAAATTTTTTGGAAGGTATCAGCTAGTATTACACTCCGAATGTCAAAGTCACGGTAAGGGACGTCAAAAGATCTAAAATAGAAAGTGGGAGTTCATGAGGTGGCAATTAATGCACAAAATAAAGAAGATCAAGTTGAAGCATGAAATAACATTAATTAAGAAATCCAGTAACAGAAGATAGTCTCCTAGATTGATATAGTCAAGGAATGATCAAATTATTTTTCAAATTTTAAATGGTTAGAAGGTCACAATAAAAGATCTAGACTTGTGGGAAGGTCAAGTAAGTCAAGATTTAGATATAGTAGCATGGTAGATGACTAGCTACACATGAGTATATACTACTATCATGGTCATGAGAGATATGGCAATTCGGGTGGAATACTTCTATCTCATTAGGGCTATCTTGGTGGCCTGCTATTAAATTTTTCATTCGAGTTTCCTCCAAAAAGTTTCTTAATAAAATTTTCAAAAAAAATAATCTACAATAATTTGTGTTCATGCTAATCCGTCCAACTTAATCATGACTAAAAAAATTTAAATTCCTTTCATAAATCTCAAAGTAAACTTTTATCACGTTACTACTAACTTTTCTAAATTTAATATTTTTAATCCAACTTTTGAACTCCAGAGTTCATAAATCCTGAATCTAAAAAAATGACATAACAATCATAACTTTAAAACTCTAAAATTTTTAAATAACTCTCTAGATAAACTCTTAGCATATCACAAAGCAATCTCAAAATTTAAGCTCAATATCTTTATGCACCTATCAACCATAATCATACGACACAATTTAAAACGTTCGATTTTTATCACATTGATTTTATATTTCAATAAAGCATCCATATTTTCTAAAACCTTCAAAATAAAAACTCATCCTTTTTTTTAAACAAAACTTTTTAAACTCAAAATCTAAATAGATTTATAAATCATCAATCATAGGATATAATTGAAAATGTAAAAATTTTCCTCAAAAATTGTTTCCATTACTTTAAACTTAAATACTCAAAATTTAAATACTTGTAATTCGTAAATCGTACGACTCAAGTTAAGACCTTGAGAAATTTTTAACAAGTTTTATCAACCCAATTCGTAATTCGTACAACACATTTAAAATCTAAACTTCTTTTTAAACTAGTTTATATTCGTTCAAGATGTATAGCTACAACCCAATAAATCATAAATATCAAAAATCAAATCAAATTTCTTTCCTTAATTGTGTATAGATTCTAACTCTTTTTTTTGCAGTATCAAAATAAAATTCTATCAATCCTCTGGTGTTTACTACCTAGTAATCTCAAAATTAAAAATTTTCTTTGGTAATATCGCTACTATCCAATTCAGAATTTACTAATCATTAAAAATCATACTTTTAGGAAAATGTCTCTATAACTCAATTAAGGTCTCAATGTATTCCAATTGTCAATGTAATCCTTCTAGCCATATGTTTGACCTATGAGCATATAATAGTGTAGTCATCTTTCTAGCTGTCACAAAGCACAAAAAATAGGAATTGCGGTAGAAAGAATTCAAGTAGGATGCAAATCAAGGATGGTAACGAGAGTTCGAAACTTGAAGCAAGGAAGGAGGTCAAGCTTGTGGATGAGATTCTCAACTTTATTCCTATATACAGGTTCACATCGGTACAGTCATGTAACCGAAGTGATAAACTTGACCTGCATGTGTAATGCCCCGTTCCGCACGAGGCATTTGGTTGGCTTGTTTTATGCTATCAGAATGTTAGACCGAGACTTATGTTGGGAATCGAGAGAATTGAGACTGATGCAGTCTCTCTTAGCTGGCTAGACGGAATGGGTATTGGAACGTGGTTTGCTGGTGGAGCTACGCTTAGTGGAATTTTATGTTGATCGGATCAGAAAGACCCTTTATTGCAAGTGAGTGGAACTGTCCTTCCTCCTCCTTACTCCTTCATGCTAAATAAAATAAAGTATTAAAATGCTATGAATTGTCCCTAAATGTCCCATGTTTTAGTTGCTGAATAATAGAGATGCCTATGTTGAGAATTATTGAAATGCACAACACATTGAACTGCTAAAGTGATTTGAGGCCTGAGAATGAATTGATAATATTGCCCCTTATGCTTAATGCTGTCGAAACAAGTAGACACTTGAATAATAAGATGCCTTATGAATGATACAATAAGAAATAAACTGGCTATGCTATCGACCCAATGAACTGAATGAAACACTAGAATCATGTACTCTCTGTATATCTGTTGCAAGAATATGAAATGCTGCCTGTCCCTTATAAGAAATGAATGAATGAATAAATGTCCCTATGAAATGAATGAATGTTATAAAGAAAGGAATGATATGAGATACATTGTAATGAAACAATGAATGAGAAATGATAAAGCTGGGATCGTTGAGATCACCAAATGAAATGATGGTAATGATGAAATGAATAAGTCATTGAATATGACTAATGATGCACTGTTGTCTTTACTTTCTTTTATATATTTTACTATGCGATTTTGTTCACAATCGAGTCGGACACGCATTCGCATGGTCATGGACAACTTGTCTACAAGGTTTGAGTTTTAATTTCCTCGAACGGTTCCTAGGGCCCTGGGGACCGATTCGACCTAGGAGGAAATAATGATGAGTGCTATGGGAGCACGGATAAGGAGGGTGGCATAGAGGCTCGCCACCTACTATGCTGACCATATTATCTTGAAATGAAATAAAATAAAAAGAGTCCATATGGTTTAACAACACCAGTGACCATGTAGTCAGGATGCATGCTAACGAATATTTTGTGCAAGCAGCGTAAGTATATCTGATAACCTGTATTTGATGCAGGTATGAGAAGTCATCTATCGGTAAGAATCACATAATTGTGATATTGTATATATTGGTCCAACTTGCCTGCTTAACATGCTAAATGAAATGATGTTGTGTTGTTGCCTTTAATTGAAAAAATCTATAACATGCTCAACATGTTAAATGCGAATTTGCGGATGTATTGTCTTTTAGATCATTGCCATAACCTGCTGAATGATAACACCAAGTATGCTAAACGATGCCTTCAGAAAGTATTTCCATAATATGTTCAACGTGTTAACTCAATATTGCTTAGATGATGCCTTACACAAAGAAATGCTAAACCATGCTAAGACATGTTTACTTCAATGTTTCTGCTCAAGAAATGTAAACTGATGCTAGGTCCCAAGTAGAAAGATCATTCTATTAAATACTTGCTAAAATTGACAAGTTAGTGTTGGCTTAGACGAGTGGGTTGGATTCTACTCGCCAGTACATAGATGATGTCCTGACCCACGTTTTGTGGGCAGGTGCTCGTGCTTGAAATATTCTACACACGAAGATTGGCTTGATTGGTCCTGCGGCATCAAAGATTTGTTGGGCATACAGAAGCTCTCCTTGTACAAGATGATGTCTTCTGTTTATAAAGGGCTAATATATGGAACATTGTAATCAGTTGTATCAGTAAGATTGTAAGCCAAGTCAGTATATCGAGTTATAATCCAATGTATCCAAGTATCAAATATAGATTTGTAGCATTACTAAGTTGGCCCTCAATGTAAAATGAGACTGGTTGTAAGCATTGTATTTCAATACAAGTCTTGTACTCTTCTTCAATTATCAATAAAGAGAATAAAGTTCTATATATCTCTGTGTGACTTCAAGTTATCCTTTTATCTCCGCTGCTATAAAAGAAGTGATCTATTTCTATTCAATGAGAAAGATTGTCCTCATAAACTTCAATTTATCTGCTTCTGCCGCTGCGATGTATTCCTATTTGAAGAAAATTAATTATGTACCATCTTTACCTTGTACAAGTGCAATACCAGACTTGTACGGCATCACGCCCAAGCGAGGACGAGCGATTCTAAGAGATAAAATATGTGAATAAACGACTCTACGAATTAGGGCGTGACAAATTGGTATCACAGCACGGCTTTACGTCCTTGGTCTCTTCTTGATTTATTTCAAATTAAAGTTGCATCAACGATTAACCAAAGTTGCTTCCGCGATCACTCAACGTTGCTTCCGATATTAAATCAAAGATGGCTTCCACGATTATACTGTCGTTGTTCTGCAATCATCCTATTTGTGTGTGTCTGAAAGTTCGTTGACCCTCTAGGCTGCTCACTGGATGTTCCATACAATAAGTCTATATACATTGTGATGCCCCTGAATGAGTGATTGTTGTTGGTTTAGACACAAATAACCCAACAATGACTCGATGCCATAGTATGCTATAGTATAAGTGCTGCTTGGAATGGTGGAAATAAAGAAAAGTGGCTATGTATGCTGTAACAAGTTGAGAATTGTATGTGATGTTGGGAGAGAATTGTGATTGGGGTAATTGATGGATGAGTTCAACAAAACTGGTGAGTTTACTCATGGGTGATGACTAGTACTTTAGAGACCCTAAAAATGTTGACTTGTGATATTAAGACCCCGAGATGTTGGCTAGGTGTTGTGATCATTATAGATCACGAATGTCCGGAATAGATTGAGTTGGTATTATTTAAGGATGGCTTCGTTTCTGAGTGGTATATTGCCTCTACTACCTCAGAACGAGATGTATGTTGACCCTTTCCATAGAATAGCAACGAGACTATCTGTGGGTACTGGGTAGTTGTCACGACCCGCACCCTAGAGTAAGGGCACAAAAAGTGGGTACGTCCAGCCTATGCCGCAGTGTCGGCGGTAGAACGCTGTCCTAGGTCACAACATCTAACAATATAATGCTAAGCAGTTTATACTCCCTGAATGGGGGTGACATAGCAGAATGTAAACTCAATCACAACTAAGGAAGAAGAAGCATGATATGATATAGAACTCAAATGAAATACAGATGATGAGAAGAATCTAAGTGTCTAAGATAACAACTCAGCAAACATCCAGAAATACATGTCTCAACTACAGAGTATGAAAGAATATATACAATCCAGATCTCAAATGACAGAAATAGTAAAACCTAAACTAGTCCCAAGACAACATAAGTAAGATAAAGCCTAACTAAACTAGTCTAGGCAGTAGGGGTAATGTCATCAGCTAGAGCTGGGTCCTCCTGAGAGTCCAGCTCACAAGTGTCGTCTAGGGCTGTCCCATAGAAGGTATCCACACAGGCCTCCTCCTCGTCCTCTGTAATATTTTCAACGGGTCCAGTTAGGACAGGAACGAGCACAATACATCTCAACAGATCATAACAGGTTAGAAATATAAGCATGCAGTAGAGTAAGATACAGAAAACTGAAAGAAAGTATAGAATGTAAACAGAGAAAGAACTGTAATAGAAATATCTACTATAAATAAATGACTAACAGTGGCTAGTGAGTCAGAGTATAATATAGACATGTGAATGGCATAGGAGATTCTGGGAACTATACTATGGAGTGATTCTGGAAACTACACTACTTGGATATTATTCACATGTCTACTTCTACTCCCCCGTACCCCAATCAATACACAAGGATCCAGCCAGGTTATGTTACGATCTATGTAATGGCCCACAAGGGGTGATACATGGTAGGCCCAAAAATGGGTGATTCTAGGAATGCCCATAAATGGGTTATTCAAGGAAGACTCTGTGATCATAAGAGTACATTTCACAATGGATCAATGAACCATGAAGCATAGTGATACACAATGTAAGTGAAACGCACAGAACATGTAGTATATCATGCTCCCTGAGGGGATAACATCTCAAGAAAGGATCCATATAGTACTAATCCGTGTTACCAACGTGACAGCATCAAGTAAAGTAATCTAAAGTAGGAAAATAATTCTAACAGGATATAAAATGATCAGAGAATGTACTCGCCTGTATCCTAAGTATTTGAAGAATATCTACTGTCCGAGGAGTGGTGTCTGTCTCCTATAGGACAGTACAAGTCACTATAAGTCTAAAATAATAATAAGATGCAATTCAATGCTTTCTATATGAATCTAGGTCAATCTAGACCAAAGTCAACTCTTGGTCAACTCTGGTCAACCCTAGAAGTCAAACTAGGTCAACTATCCATTCTAAGTCTAATCAAGGCTATACTAGTCTAACTAGGTTATATTAGGTCTAAACTAGGTTATATTAGGTCTAAACTAGTCCATACAAGTCCAACAAGCTATTCTAGGACCCAACAACAATATGCTAAACTAACATCACACATAGTCCATTTCATACATATATATTAGGCATTCAATATTATATATAGTTGTATACATTATGTACATAGGCTACCACCCACTATATATAGGCATGCTTCATTCATGTTATATATACATTATAATTATATAGGCTATAATAACATATGCCTCACATATAGATATATACATATGTATATATACATATACATAGAAGGATAGGAAAAAGGTAATGTGATTGTGTACATGTGTGTGTGTGTGTGTGACATGAGAGTGTCAATGGGTGTGAATGTGAATTAGGAATCTGTGAGGGTGAGTAGAGTGATATGAATGTGTGTGTTCATGGAATTTGTGGGTGTGATAGTGTCAATAGGTTAAAGTGTGTATGAGTATATTCCTGTGTGCAGGAACCAGAATAGGGTGCAGGTGTATATGTGTGTGTGGTGTTTCCAGGAACCAAAGTGACAGGATATATTTGCCAAGCCCTTGTGTTCTCAGGAAACCAAAGTGATAGGACATATTACAACTTAAATTTCAGTGTACCACAACTCAGTCCTAGCAAAACTAGGTTCATACAATGACAGTTACTAGTCCAAGTGACAGTGTCATATAGGGAGACCATGTATCATAGTGTCCCAGTTGTGTACAGGATACTTTGGAATAGGATATAGGCTATGTTCAGGTGACAGGAAAGTATTTTCTGTGTGTAGCAGTACCTGTATGTAACAGTGTGTGTGAGTGCTGTGAGTGACTGTGTGTGTATCATTCACATGGGTGTGTGTGTATGACAATCAAGAATTCAGAAATGTGTGTGTGATGATGTGTGTGTTAGATTGGACTGGAAACAGTGACAGGAAAAAATGGCCTGTTTGTGTGATTGTGGAGAGTATGCAAAGTGTGAGGGAAAAACTGGAATTAGTTTCAGGATTCCTGAAACAGTGATTAAAACCCTCAATCCAAACACAACCCAAATCGATGATCCCTTAGCCTTAGTACAAATCAAAGTGACCTATCAATCACTCATTAGTTAACAATCATGTAGGTGCACCAATTTAACAGTCAAACAACACAAAAATAGGGAAAATGAAGATTCAAATTCAGAAAATACATTCAGCCAATGCGTATCAGTGTGGTATATGTGATCAAAGGGAATTCGAAAATTCGAATTCAAATCTCCATCAAAATGACAATAAAGGGTGGGTAATTAATATCAAACATGTGAGGATACATGAGAGTGTATTCGTGTCCAAGAATTGGACACGAATCGTGTCCAAATCAACTACACAAACATAAACCCAACAGTGCACAAACAATCGTCGTGCACGCGTGCACGTGCATCCAACACGCGACACACGACACGACACGACACGTGTTTGTGTCCAGTGGTGTGCCTATGGTAGCTCTAGGACTGACACACCATGTATCGAGTCCACGAGTCACACAGACACGATACGACACGCGTGTCAGCCGTGCCTGTGCACGCGTACAGCAGCCCGTGCACGATAGCGCGCGGCCAATGCGACCTCGATTTCTCCTCGCATAGAGCACGAGGTGCTCCCAAAATTTGGGAGCATGGTCGCAGACAATGTCCCAAGATTCTCACAAAATTTTAGGACACGACGTGTCCTGTATCCGGAGATACAGGGCCCGTGATGCAGGACACGGCCTGCGGGCTCGTACTGCGTGTCCACGTGATAAAACACGACACAAATGGACACGAAACATCCTACCACCTTCACAAAAATTAATACCCTCACCAAGATCTACAAATCCATGCAATTACATTTCAAAAATATGAAAATAAATTCCTATGTGGCATTTCTATAAACACCTAGGTATCATATTGGATACGTGTCCGATACGGACACGAAATGAGGCCACCAAGACACGAAACTAATTTCTACAGTTAGGGGACTCCTAAAACTAACCTTATATGCAAAGAAAACTGGAAATTAATATGTTTTTGTATCAATTACCTATTGAAGAACTCCTCAAGCAAAAGCCCTCTTCTAGATCTTCCTCCTTGTTAGCGAACTTCCCTAAATTGATCCCAAGCTGGAATAATCCTCAAATAACAGCTAGTATAGATGAATTAGGATCTAATGCAACTTGTTTGGATTAAAAAGAAATTAAAATGGATTTTCTATGAATTTCTAAAGATGGGATTTACCTCTTTTTCCAAACTTGCTATTTCCTAAAGAGGCTAACCTAATGGAAGAGAGTATAAATAGGGGGATGATCCCTAGGTGGCTGGCAATAAATGCTAGGGTTAGGGTTTGGGATTCAATCCAAGGGCTCTCATCACATCTAATCTATTCAATGGCTAGAAATCTAGGTTTTCCCCTTCTAGTCAAGTTGCAACCTATTCCTTTCTAACAAGTCATGACTTAACCCAACTAACCCATACTAAATAATACTAACCATGGCTAACTAGACTAGCTATGACAAATCTAGGTTAGGTCCAATCTAGATTAGGGCTAAACAGAACACAAGACAATCAATAAAATAATATTTAAATCACACCATTCTAAATAATCATTTTAAATTCCAAATAATATATATTAAATTCAAATAATTCAAAAATGACAAAAATACCCTCAAACTAAAAATGATAAATAAAATACCCTAATCACATGGTTAGGCTCTAGGTCACTATCTCTAGGGTTACACTAGCAAAACACCAAGTCACAAGTCATGATTTTTAAATAGTTTTTAAAATAATTTAAAATCTCCAAATATCATATTATTATTTAAATATCATAATTAAATAAATTAAAATACAAAATTTTAAAATTACCCTCATTTAGAAAACTGGGTGTTACAATCCTACCCACCTTAGAAAAATTTCGTCCTCGAAATTAAAGACAAAACTACACTGATGAGAAGGATAGAAAATCATACCCCACGGTACAAACAGATATGGTATCGCTCGCGTATCTCATCCTCCCGCTCCCAGGTAAACTCTTCTGGAGAATGATGCCTCCATGCGACGCGAACCAAGGGTATCACCTAGTTTCTCAACACCTTCTCTCGGCGATCCAGAATCTCCACTGGCTACTCTGGATAACTGAGAGTAGGTCCAACCTCAATCTCTGAATGATCGAGCACATGGCTAGGGTCAGCTACGTACCGTCTCAACTGTGATACGTGGAATACGTTGTGGACGTCCACTAGTACAGGTGGCAAGTCTAGTCTATAAGCTACATCACCGACCCTCCCGCTAATCACGGAAGGTTCGATGAAGCGCGGGCTAAGCTTCCCACCTCCACCAAAACGTATAGTGCCACGAGTCGGAGATATCCGCAGAAAAATCATGTCTCCAACCAAATCACAAGCAAGGTCTCAAGTTACTAAATAATCAAACATGATCATCAACTCAACAACAACCTGCTTCTAATCCTATCTCCAGTCAACTAAGTCAAACATTGACAATGGTCAACTACTGGTCAACAACTAGTCAATTTCTCAACATCCAAGTACTTGGTCATCAGCTGGTCAACTTCTTACTATTTCACCTATGCTAGCTACCTAGGTGTTGGCAACTAGAACTTAGCAAAAAGAGAACTCTATAATAGGCTAGCTCTTAACTTTCCAATCCTATCAAGTCACCCATAACTAAGTACCTACAAGCTGAGCACACCAATCCCAAATACCATATATATTTATATTTTTTTTCCCAAATACCATATATATATATATATATATATATATATATATATATATATATATATATATATATATATATATATATATATATATGCTCAATAACAACATCCCATTACATATATCCTAGTATATCATCTATATATATATATGACTGATCAACCAAGGGTTAAAGTAGACTAAAATTATAAGGGCATGAAACAAAAGCTCAGAAATTAGGCTAAGGATGAATGGTCTGAAACATCAATATAGGCAAAAGGGAATGATGCCAAGGGGACTGAAATTATGAGCTAAAGGACAGGACATTTGGGTCCACTTGTAAAGTCAAAGTGAAAGAAAACCTACATGGTGACTGAAACATGCCTCTAGATCAACCTGGCCTCTCCTCTATATCTGGCTGAACTAACTACATGCAGGACAGTGGTCTGAAGAAGTGAACCAAACTGGTGTACAGGAAATGCAATAGGCAGTATACTGCAAATGGGTGCAGGCTACATACCAAATCAAAATACATTACATATATATATACAAACCATATATATATTAACCCTCATCACCACAACTCTACTCATGGTCTAATAACACATACTCCCTACCACATGCCTATCACTCCAATGAAGGGGTCAAATACTGTAAGGTGTACTGGGACAGAACAGTGAACTGTCCCAAGTGGCGAGTACAGACCTCTAGTATGCATGATACTAACTCTCCAGATATGCAGAATATGGTAAGGGGTTGATGGTTATATTGGTGAGTCAATAATTGGGGTCTGAACTATGGTCCAGTGAAACCTATGATGCAACATGGTAGGTAATGAATTTTGAGTGCAGTGAACAACTTGTACAAGTCTGAACCAAGGGGACAGGGTATCTAGTGAAGGGTCTGCACACTGTCTATAAATTTTGATCAAACATGACTGAACTCAACACAAAGAGAACTTAACTAAAATAAAAACTGGACCAATATAGGATAACAACATATCAATAATCTTATACAACAATGACCTATAGATACCAATCGACCCACATCCTATATGCCAATATCACCTGCAATCTATCTATGTATATAGACCTCTCAATCTTAGGTGAACTGCAACTATACTCAAGGATAGGCTCTGGTCATGGGTGCCTCACTGGAAAAAGGTAATGAAAATAATAACAATCATCAAGGCTGTAAGGCATACTAACATCCTATATGTAAACTGGTTGGTATTATAAATAACAGGGAAATCATCTACAATGGGTTACTATTCTAATACCACTACTAACTATCATCTCTAGGGTACAGACACTCTACAAGTCGTCATATCATTACACTATGAAGATCTACCTATGAATAAGTTCTATAAACTAAAATATCCCTACTCCTAAGTTATTTGATGGAATACAATTTTAAAAACAACAGAAGGGTATGATAGAGATGATATGTTGAATCCTTCTCAAGATAAAATCTGATAATCATATGCGTCTGTCCAAAATCATGTTACTCAGGATCTTTGTCATGCTAGTGAGCAAGGCTACGATAATCACAGAGTCCTTGACTAAGGTACATACCTCTAGAATCATGGTATTTAAAATTTTTGCATTATTGCATGTGACGGCGTAAACCTTAAATTCTGCACCAGAGAAATACATCCAAAATCTGACTATATGTCCTCACTATGCCAACTAACACGACTATCGAAGATTCTAGATCCCATGATTTAGGTGACCTAGCCCATATGATTTTTCCCAGAAGAAAAAAAAACAAACATAACACAGGAACAACAGAACAAATTGATCAGTCAACAAGGAACAGATGGAATCGAATTTCAAGATAGTTATAAGAGACAATTGCGGGAATGGAATAGAGAAGAACGGAACTTGTAGCAAGATATCTAATGGTCTGTGCATCCTCGACTGTCCTGACGATAGCTTGCCCCTGCTAGTTTCCCCTGGTCTGCTGCTGATACTGCATGAATCGCTGCTGCTGAGAGAAATCAGAAAAGATGAGAAAAGGTATCTATATAGACAGAGGTGCACCTCCAATATAGCAGAAATGCCAACCTGAGTCAGCACAATAGGAGCTACGGTCTCGAGGCCCTGATGAACAGGACGAGAGGTGGCCAGCCTCTCGATAGTATTCTCCGGACCGGAGCGATGAGATCGTGTCTTCATAACCATCATGAAGACAGATCAAAACAAGAAGCAATTTCTGAGAATGAAGCAAAAATTCAAAGGGGGACAGTTTATATTCAAGGAAAGTCAATAAGCAACAATTTAGATAAGGGAATCTGATTAAGAGTTTTCCTAGTGTGATTGAGTACCCTCAAAAATATTCTAATCCTACTGCAGGCTGTAGTGATACTCTAGTTCGAATACCACTACATAAACTCGACCTGCATGGGCCACCACTAAAAATGTGTCACGGTCCGCACCCTAGAGTAAGGGCACGAGAAGTGGGTACGTCCAGCCTACGCTGCAGTGTCGGCGGTAGAACGCTGTCCTAAGTCACAACATCTAACAATATAATGCTAAGCAGTTTATACTCCCCGAATGGGGGTGACAGCAGAATGTAAACTCAATCACAACTAAAGAAGAAGAAGCACGATATGATATAGAACTCAAATGAAATACAGATGATCAGAAGATTCTAAGTGTCTAAGATAACAACTCAGCAAACATCTAGAAATGAAAGTCTCAACTACAGAGTATGAAAGAATATATACAATCCAGATCTTAAATGACAGAAATAGTAAAACCTAGACTAGTCCCAAGACAACATAAGTAAGATAAAGCCTAACTAGACTAGTCTAGGCAGTAGCGGTAATGTCATCAGCTAGAGCTGGGTCCTCCTGAGAGTCCAGCTCACTAGTGTCGTCTAGGGCTGTCCCATAGAAGGTATCCACACAGGCCTCATCCTCGTCCTCTGTAACATTTTCAACGGATCTATTCAGGACAGAAACGAGCACAATACATCTCAACAGATCATAGCAGGTTAGAAATATAAGCATGCAGTAGAGTAAGATACAGGAAACTGAAAGAAAGTACAGAATGTAAACAGAGAAAGAACTGTAATAGAAATATCTACTATAAATAGAGGACTAACAGTGGCTAGTGAGTAGAGTACAATATAGACATGTGAATGGCATAGAAGATTCTGGGAACTATACTATGGAGTGATTCTGGGAACTACACTACTTGGATATTATTCACATGTCTACTTCTACTCCCTCGTACCCCAATCAATACACAAGGATCTAGCCAGGTTATGTTACGATCCATGTAATGGCCCACAAGGGGTGATACATGGTAGGCCCAAAAATGGGTGATTCTATGAATGTCCATAAATGGGTGATTCAAAGAAGACTCTGTGATCATGAGAGTACATGTCACAAGTGATCAATGAACCATGAAGCCTAGTGATACACAATGTAAGTGAAACGCACAGAACATGAAATATCCGATGCTCCCTGATGGGATAACATCTCAAGAAAGGATCCATATAGTACTAATCCGTGTTACCAACGTGACAGCATCAAGTAAAGTAATCTAAAGCAAGAAAATAATTCTAACAGGATATGAAATGATCAGAGAATGTACTCGCCTGTATCCTGAGTATCTGAAGAATATCTGCTGTCCGAGGAGTGGTGTCTGTCGCCTATAGGACAGTACAAGTCTCTATAAGTCTAAAATAATAATAAGATGCAATTCAATGCTTTCTATATGAATCTAGGTCAATCTAGTCCAAAGTCAGCTCTTGGTCAACTCTGGTCAACCCTAGAAGTCAAACTAGGTCAACTATCCATTCTAAGTCTAATCAAGGCTATACTAGTCTAACTAGGTTATATTAGGTCTAAACTAGTCCATACTAGTCCAACAAGCTATTCTAGGACCCAACAACAATATGCTAAACAAACATCACACATAGTCCATTTCACACATATATATTAGGCATTCAATATTATATATAGTTGTATACATTATGTACATAGGCTACCACCCACTATATATAGGCATGCATCATTCATATTATATATACATTATAATTATATAGGCTATAATAACATATGCCTCACATATAGATATATACATATGTATATATACATATACATAGAAGGATAGGAAAAAGGTAATGTGATTGTGTACATGTGTGTGTGTGTGTGACATGAGAGTGTCAATGGGTGTGAATGTGAAATAGAAATCTGTGAGGGTGAGTAGAGTGATATGAATGTGTGTGTTCATGGAATTTGTGGGTGTGATAGTGTCAATGGGTTAAAGTGTGTGTGAGTATATTCCTGCGTGCAGGAACCAGATTAGTGTACAGGTGTATATTTGTGTGTGGTGTTTCCAGGAACCAAAGTGACAGGATATATTAGCCATGCCCTTGTGTTCTCAGGAAACCAAAGTGACAGGACATATTACAACTCAAATTTCTGTGTACCACAAATCAGTCCTAGCAAAACCAGGTTCATACAATGACAGTTACTAGTCCAAGTGACAGTGCCATATAGGAAGACCATGTATCATAGTGTCCCAGTTGTGTACAGGATACTTAGGAATAGGATATAGGCTATATTCAGGTGACAGGAAAGTATTTTCTGTGTGTAGCAGTGCCTGTGTATGACAGTGTGTGTGAGTGTTGTGAGTGACTGTGTGTGTATCATTCACATGGGGGTGTGTGTATGACAATCAAGAGTTCAGAAATGTGTGTGTGATGATGTGTGTGTTAGATTGGACTGGAAACAGTAACAGGGAAAAATGGCATGTGTGTGTGATTGTGGAGAGTATGCAAAGTGGGAGAGAAAAACTAGAATTAGTTTCAGGATTCCTCAAACAGTGATTAAAACTCTCAATCCAAACACAACCCAAATCGATGATCCCTTAGCCTTAGTACAAATCAAAGTGACCTATCAATCACTCATTAGTTAACAATCATGTAGGTGCACCAATTTAATAGTCAAACAACACAAAAACAGGGAAAACGAAGATTCAAATTCAGAAAATACATTCAGCCAATGCGTATCAGTGTGGTATCAGTGTTCAAAGGGAATTCGAAAATTCGAATTCAAATCTCCATCAAAATGATAATAAAGGGTTGGTAATTAATATCAAACATGTGAGGGTACATAAGAGTGTATTCGTGTCCAAGAATTGGACACGAATCGTGTCCAAATCAACTGCACAAACACAGACCCAACAGTGCACAAACATTCGTCATGCACGCGTGCACGTGCATCCAACACGCGACACACGACCCGACACGACACGTGTTCGTGTCCAGTGGTGCACCTAGGGTAGCTCTAGGACTGACACACCCTGTATTGAGTCCACGAGTCACACAGACATGATACGACACGCGTGTCAGCCATGCCTGTGCACGCGTACAGCAGCCCGCGCGCGACAGTGCACGGCCAATGCGACCTCGATTTCTCCTCACGTAATGCACGAGGTGCTCCCAAATTTTGGGAGCATGGTCGCAGACAATGCCCCAAGATTCCCACAAAATTTTAGGACACGATGTGTCCTGTATCCTGAGATACAGGGCCCGTGATGCAGGACACGGCCTACGGGCTCATACTGCGTGTCCACGTGATAAAACATGACACAAATGGACACGAAACACCCTACCACCTTTACAAAAATTAATACACTCACCTAGATCTACAAATCCATGCAATTACATTTCAAAAATACGAAAATCAATTCTTATGTGGCATTTCTACAAACACCTAGGTATCCTATTGGATACGTGTCCGATACGGACACGAAATGAGTCCACCAAGACACGAAACTAATTCCTACAGTTAGGGGACTCGTAAACCTAACCTTATATGCAAAGAAAACTAGAAATTAATAGGTTTTTGTATCAATTACCTATTGAAGAACTTCTTAAGCAAAAGCCCTCTTCTAGATCTTCCTCCTTGTTAGCAAACTTTCCCAAATTGATCCCAAGCTGGAATAATCCTCAAATAACAGCAAGTATAGATGAATTAGGATCTAATGCAACTTGTTTGGATTAAAAAGGAATTAAAATGGATTTTCTATGAATTTCTAAAGATGGGATTTACCTCTTTTTCCAAACTTGCTATTTCCTAAAGAGGCTAACCTAATGGAAGAGAGTATAAATAAGGGGATGATCCCTAGGTGACTGGTCATAAATGCTAGGGTTAGGGTTTTGGGATTCAATCCAAGGGCTCTCATCACATCTAATCTATTCAATGGCTAGAAATCTAGGTTTTTCCCTTCTAGTCAAGTTGCAACCTATTCCTTTCTAACAAGTCATGACTTAACCCAACTAACCCATACTAAATAATACTAACCATGGCTAACTAGACTAGCTATAACTAATCTAGGTTAGGGCCAATCTAGGTTAGGGCTAAACACACCACAAGACAATCAATAAAATAATATTTAAATCACACCATTCTAAATAATCATTTTAAATTCCAAATAATATATATTAAATTCAAATAATTCAAAAATAACAAAAATACCCTCAAACTAAAATTGATAAATGAAATACCCTAATCACATGGTTAGGCTCTAGGTCACTATCTCTAGGGTTACACTAGCAAAACACCAAGTCACAAGTCATGATTTTTAAATAGTTTTTAAAATAATTAAAAATCACCAAATATCATATTATTATTTAAATATCATAATTAAATAAATTAAAATTCAAAAATTCAAATATATCCTCATTTGGAAAACTGGGTGTTACAGTAGTGCCGAGACTTAGGTGGGAGTCATGTATTGTTGCTAGATGACTCGAGTGTCCCTTGAAGGTGATGTTATGTGGGGTAGCGAGATTTTCGGAAATTATAATCGATGATGAGTCAGACTAATAAAGATAGTTAGTATGTTATAGGTAAATTGATTTGGCTAGAGAATGTTGTGGCTTAGAACATTTGAATGTCGACTTCGGTTGGTTGGATGCAAATCAAATGTGGCTAATACAAAGTTGGTTGCTGAGCTGAAAGTTTTGAAAATATTGTCGGTGAACCAAAGGAATATTAAAAATCTGTGCCTTAACCCTAAGGTGTAATAGATGTCAATCCATCTTGATCACCAAAGGATAGTCGTTGCATAGGTGCATGATTCCGAGGAATTGAATTGTACTAAAAAAATAACAAGTAGTGACTCTGAATATTGTTGTTGCCTAGAGGATGGTTAAGTGATACATAAATTGTCGGATTGAATGGGATTAACTACTCGACCATTGCTGCATGAGATTTAAGAATGCCCGTAAGATAGTTTGATGATTGATGAAACGAATGGGATTGAGAAATTACAAATGTGTTGGATAATGTCGGTATAGGTGATTGTTTGTTGGGATATAGATTGTTGGCTTATGACTTAGTGGAGTGACTCTGTCATACGGACCGAATAGTATGGTTCCATAGTCCTGTTGAGACTAACGGAATCGATGACCCTTGAATAGTTAGTCTTGGCTTATGGGTTCGTGTGGGTACAAAGGAATTGGAATAGAAATTGAATCGTTGGGAATTTACTTGATGGATTATTAGAACGATGAGAATCGTATGTCGGGTTGGGAATTGATCGTAATGATGATAGATCGATCTTAGTCGATCGTTGGGTAAGTCTAAGAATGAGCCTCTGTGGAAATTATTTCCTTGAGGAAGATCCTGGATAGATAGACTTGACCCTAGCGACCTGTTGATGACTTACCAATTGTTGGCATAGCCAACAATGGCGATTAGTTATTCAGACTGAGTTAATACCCATAGGTTTGGGTAGAGTTCCTTAGAACTGTTGGTTGCTTGTTGGCCTTAAAAATAAGAAACTAGTATAACCCTAGTAGCCGTCCACTCTAGGGAAGTCACCTGAACGATTAAGTTTAGCTGTCAGTGTAGCTAACCTTAGAGATTGACTGAATAATTGGTGACCATTGGAGACCCATAGGATGACCTTGTGGCATTGAATGAGAGATTGTGATAATGAGTATTGACCTAAGGGAATGTATGCTTCAACTTGTGCCTTAAGAGATGTTTGACCCTTGAGGATTATATGTCGGCCATAAGTGGGAATTGCAATCCTAAGGTAAGACTTGAGTGTACCTATAGTCGGGTAGCTAAGTTAACCTTGACTGTTGCATAGAATTATACCCTGACTCGGGTAATCGATGGTGGGTGACGTCGGATTGTGTCTTATAGAAAAGATGAATTGCCTCGGTGAAAAATATTGTTGGAATTGGAAAGGAATGTGATTGCATGTTGTGAACCCTTGATATGATTGGCTCTAAGTTAGACCCTTGATCGAATGTTAGAAATGTTATGCTTGGGTATAAAGCTTAACCAAGTTGTCCCTGATGTTAAGTGTTGTGGCCTGGAAGATAATGATTGTGGCAAGTGAATAAAGTGATAAGTCAATTGAAAGAATGCAAAGTCGGATTTAGAAAAGAGAGTTATATCGTGGCTGATCAAATCGTACAAACATGGAAGTTGGCTGAAGTACATATGTTTTGGGGACGCCTAAAATATGTGTATGGATCCAGCCGAAGTGATTGGTTACGACTGAGATAACATTATGGGAAGAATTATCGTACTAGCGTGGACCTTGGCTGAAATACGTATGTTTTTGGGGACGCCTAAAATATATGTATGGATCCAAACGAAGTGATATATGGCGACCAAGGTTGAAATACAAAGAAAATATTGGTGAATCAATAAGAAGTTACAAGTAATTGAAAAGTGATAGATGGAATGAATCGTTGATGGATTAAAATGATACAGTTGGATAACTATTTTGAAATGACTGAGTGGGCTAAAATAAATATTGAATTGAAGCTGAATGAATAACTCGTTGTGACTAAGTGAATCTAGTAGAAGAGTTGTTTCCTTAAGTTTCGAGGACGAAACTTTTTCTAAGTGGTATATTATGTAATGCCCTGCACCGCACAAGGTATTTGGTTGGCTTGTTTGATGCTATCAGAATGTTAGACCAAGACTTATGTTGGAAATCGAAAGAATTGAGACTGATGCAGTCTCTCTTAGCTGGCTAGACGGAATGGGTATTAGAACGTGGCTCGCTGGTGGAGCTACGCTTAGTGGAATTTTGAGTGATCGGATCAGGAAGGCCCTTTATTGCAAGTGAGTGGAACTGTCCTTCCTCCTCCTTACTCCTTCATGCTAAATAAAATGAAGTATTGAAATGCTATGAATTGTTCCTAAATGTCCCATGTTTTTGTTGCTGAATAATAGATATGCCTATGTTGAGAATTATTGAAATTTACAACACATTGAACTGCTAATGTGATTTGAGGCCTGAGAATGAATTGATAACATTGCCCCTTATGCTTAACGCTGTCGGAACAAGTAGACACTTGAATAATGAGATGCCTTATGAATGATAGAATAAGAAATGAACTCGCTATGCTATCGACCCAATGAACTGAATGAAATACTAGAATCATGTACTCTCTGTATATCTGTTGCAAGAATATGAAATACTGCCTATCCCTTATAAGAAATGAATGAATGAATAAATATCCCTATGAAATGAATGAATGTTACGTTCCTCTTAAAGAAAGGAATGATATGAGATACATTGTAATGAAACAATGAATGGGAAATGATAAAGCTGGGATCGTTGGGATCACCAAATGAAATGATGGTAATGATGAAATGAATAAGTCATTGAATATGACTAATGATGCACTGTTGCCTTTACTTTCTTTTATATATTTTACCATGTAATTTTGTTCACAATCGAGCCGGACACGCTTTCGCATGGTCATGGACAACTTGTATACAAGGTTTGAGTTTTAATTTCTTCGAACGGTTCCTAGGGTCCTGGAGACCGATTCGGCCTAGGAGAAAATAATGATGAGTGCTATGGGAGCATGGATAAGACGGAGTGGCATAGAGGCTCGCCACCTACTATGCTGACCGCATTATCTTGAAATGAAATGAAATAAAAAGAGTCCATATGGTTTAACAACACCAGTGACCATGTAGTCAGGATGCATGCTAACGAATGTTTTGTGCAGGCAGCGTAAGTATATCTGATAACCTGTATTTGATGCAGGTATGAGAAGTCGACTATCGGTAAGAATCACATAATTGTGATATTGTATATATTGGTTCAACTTGCCTGCTTAAAATGCTAAATGAAATGATGCTGTGTTGTTGCCTTTAATTGAGAAACTCTATAACATGCTCAACATGTTAAATACGAATTTGCGGATGCATTGCCTTTTAGATCATTGCCATAACCTGTTGAATGATAACACCAAGTATGCTAAACGATGCCTTCAGAAAGTATTTCCATAATATGTTCAACGTATTAACTCAATATTGCTTAGATGATGCCTTACACAAAGAAATGCTATACCATGCTAAGACATGTTTACTTCAATGTTTCTGCTCAAGAAATGTAAACTGATGCTAGGCCCCAAGTAGAAAGATCATTCTATTAAATGCTTGCTAAAATTGACCAGTTAGTGTTGGCTTAGGTGAATGGGTTGGATTCTGCTCGCCAGTACATAGATGATGTGCTGACCCACGTTTTGTGGGCAGGTACTCATGCTTGGAATATTCTACACACGAAGATTGGCTTGATTGGTCCTGCGCATCGAAGATTTATTGGACATACAGAAGCTCTTCTTGTACAAGATGATGTCTTCTGTTTATAAAGGGCATAATGTATGGAACATTGTAATCAGTTGTATCAGTGAGATTATAAGCCAAGTCAGTATATCGAGTTGTAACCAATGTATCCAAGTATCAAATGTAGACTTTATAGCATTGCTCAGTTGGCCCTCAATGTAAAGTGAGATTGGTTGTAAGCATTGTATTTCAATACAAGTCTTGTACTCTTCTTCAATTATCAATAAAGAGAATAAAGTTCTATATATCTCTGTGTGACTTCAAGTTATCCTTTTATCTCTGCTGCTATAAAAGAAGTGATCTATTTCTATTCAATGAGAAAGATTGTCCTCATTAACTTCAATTTATCTGCTTCTGCTGCTGTGATGTGTTCCTATTTAAAGAAAATCAATTATGTACCATCTTTGTCTTGTACAAGTGCAATATCAGACTTGTACGGCATCACGCCCAAGCGAGGACGATCGATTCCAAGATATAAAATATGTGAATAAACGACTCTACGAATTGGGGCGTGACAACATGGGCCACCACAAAAAATGTAACGCCACAGTCCCAAAATACTTAGGACCAAGTACGTAGACATGCCAGCTGCATGCATACGAAGAATACTCCAATATATAGAAATCTCGTATATACACATAAGCTGTAAACTGCAGTAACCACGAAACTAATCTCATCGACAAATAAATATATCATATAATCAACTTATAAATGTCATTTGTATAAAACGTTGGGCGGAGACAAATCTATTACTAACTAAAAAGAGAGAAATACATAGCAACGATGGAAGAGTCGAGCGAAGGGAAAGACGATCCAAGAGCTAGCATCGCGAAGGTAGATAGTAAACTATGGCCTTGGCTAGAGCACCTGCGAAAATCACAAAAACACACCTGGAGAAATCACCAGGTCCTAAGAGGGACGTAACAAAATACAGGAAGAACATGCCATTATAACTGTAATTGTAAACACTATAAGACTACAACACAACTGGGTCCCTAACCTTGTAAGTGATAAGCACTTTGAGGAAAACGTTCTACGCAGGGGCTGTAAGATCAGCAGAGTAAATAAAGAGTGGCAGTAAGTAGTGCTCATCCGAGACACTATCGGCCATGGGCAGTAAGTAGCACTCATCTAAGTCGCTATCGGCCCCGGGGCAGTAAGTAGCGCTTATCTGAATCGCTATCAGCCCAAAATGTGTGTAAAAGAAAATGTAGCCCCTACATTAATAGTTGTCCTCTCCCCACAATGATACTATACATGCGTCGTAACCACGACGCACCAACACATGTCGCTTCCACAATACTGTTTTATATCTATTAATTGTTAAGTCTTCCAACATGTATCTATTGACAATTATTTCCAACGCATGCGCACGGGAGATCAGCCAACATGCAAATGACCTCTATATGTTACTCACAACTCACACACAACTCGTATACAATTGTGACAAGTTAATGAGACACACTAAATTGATGGTAGTCCCTTAACTCTAGGTCCACATACATGAAGAAAATAATTAACTGGAAATAGAAGTACAGTAATATATAATAACTGAATATTAAAATGCAACTAAATGTAAGCAATAAAGATGGCAAGATATCTTGCCAGGTGTTACGCCTGGTATGATGCGATGATCTGACAAGTCCAGTTTGTCCGATAGCCATATTTGATGTGTAAGGGGTCCGAAATTGCATGAAAATAGGAACGAGGGATCAGTCGTGATCAAGAAAAAGAATTGGGGAGAATTTGTGGAAGTAGATACATATACAAAATTTTAGAAATATTTTTATAATACTTTCACATAAATACTTAAAAATAATTTATATACACAATTTGTAAAGACACAATTTTTTTTTGTTATGAGTCAGAATATTAATATATCCTTGAAAACATAATTTGGTAACTATCTTAGTAAAATATATGCAAAATGTTAAAAATATTTTGGGCAAAAACTATAATTTGTAGGTCGAAGTAGCCTATTTTAGTTCAATAGATCAAAACAATTTATGATATATTTTTATGGTTTAAAAACTAAATTCAAAAAAAATAGTATAGTTGTAGAATACAATATCGTTACCAGTAACTCCATGATAATATAATAATACTACTAAGAATAATAGTAGTTAACGATAATATTATAAAAAAAAGTTACAATATTATTGTCTTTGCTTAAAATGAAATTTAAATAATGAAATAATAGAACCCAAAAAAAACAAAAGGAAGTAAAGCTATTGCTGGTCTCCTCTTTCCAGAGAGAGACAGCTCAATCAAGCACCTAAAAAAAAGCAAAAGACTTAAGAGGACTCAACTCATAGAAGGACTCAGAAGGAGAAAAAGAAAGGTGGAAGAGAGTGGTTCTCACCGTGCTCCGACGATGGAGGCGGTGGGAAGCGGAGGAAAAGGGAGCGACTCCGGGATCCCGACGCACTGGCGGGCTGTTGTCGCCGGCGCTCAGTGGTGATGGCGCCGGGTAGAGGAAAGCTCTCAGTAGGAGTGAGCGGCGGGAGAGGCACACATAGAGTGGGCGGCGACCAGTGCACGACTCCGGCGCTACGGTAGAGTCCAGGACGGGTGCGTGATGGCTGCGCACGACGTACAAATATGAAGTAATATTTAAATAGTATTAAATCCAAATTTTTATTTTAAAAAAATTGTAGTAGAAATTTAGGGGTTTTACAACCACCAACGTCTCCAACCTTTCCGGTAGAAAACTCAAAAACGGGAGGGCCTGAAGCTCATCATCAATCACCATCTTCATCGTAGACAGCTGATAGTGCTACCGAGGCGCCCTCCGTGTACTTCGAGTTGACGAATTAGCGAATAAGAAACGCCTTGTTGTCAGCCGTCTTCCATTCGTACAACGAATGCAACTTCTCCTATAATGCTTTTGCCGAATTCTCTATGGACACGTGGTGAAATACCGAGTCGTCCAGCCATTGGCGGATGAATCCAACGGCCTTCCAGTCCAGTCGTTTACAGTCTTCAGCAGTTTTGTCTGATGGCTTCATACTGTCGCCCTCCAACTGACCATGCAAGTCCTTGCACCAGAGTAGATCCTCTATCCTTGACTTCCAATCGCCCAGTTTCCCTTGTGAGGGTGGTCATATGAGTGTTCATCTGATCGGCAGGCATAGTTGTCAGAACCCTAAAAGCTCTGATACGAAATGTTGGTATCAGAGTAGAATGAACAAACCTAGCTCTGATACCAGATATTAAGAATCAGACACGTCCTACAAGCGCTCCAATACCAAGTCTGAGACGTTTTCGCAGCGAAAACTTAGGCCAACCAACCAAAAATAACATTACAAAAAAAGTATCTTTTTAGGACGCCAAAAATCCGTGTTAAAAAGTTCCTAAACCGTCATAAATCGTTATTTAGGACAAAATTTGGGACGGAATGTAACAGTACTATTAGGGTGGCATGGCAAAAAGTTTTATGACGAAAAAAAACCGTCATAATTTGGTTTTAGGGTCAAAAATTCCAACCGTACCAAAAGAGTTTGAATTATTATATTTTATTGACGGTTTACTAAACTATCGCAAAATATAATTATTTATGACGAATAAAGCCCGTCATAAAAAAATTGACTGTGTCACAAAAAGATGTCGTTTATATTTAGAACAATTATATAACCGTCCCAAAAAGTGATAACAGCTGTGCTAATTGACATAAAATTATTGTTTCCAATTGCCACCTATAAAACATACAATTTAAATACATAAATAACAAAATTCATATGATCATGGCTATTGTCAAGCTCGTCCTCAGACATATATCCAGGAGTCAGAGCTCCCGTACGAAAGAAAAAGCTTAACAACATTAAGCGTTCTTTACCGTCATTTACAAAATATAAAAGCATTTTACATTAATTAGAAGACAACAAAATTCATATACAACTATAATGTTCAATTGGTAAACAACAAAAAAGCTTAACAGCAAGCATCTTCACTATCATTTACAAACTAAATCCGAAATACAATACAAGCACCCACACCATCACTTACAAAATGAACCCATCACCATCTCCACCATTACATACAAAATGAACCCAAAACATTAAGCACTACTCCATGTTTATGAATCATCTATTAAACATTCACAAAATTAACCCAAAATATTTTCCATCATAAGAGTCATCGTCCATCATTTGTTAAGTAAATCCAAAATACTTTTGAAGGACCTGCAAATGAAAAGAAGTCATGCCAGTATATTAGCAATTAACTACCAACTGTACAAACCAAAATATAAAAGTCAGTCCAGTAAAGAAAGACAAGATACTAGTTCTAAACTGTACAGAGCAATTTGTACAGACCAAACTGTATAAACCATTTGCAAAAACCAATGTAAAAGTTCCAAACTGTATAGAAAATATGCAAGTTTCATAGTCCAAAAATCAGTCCAAAAAAGAAAACAATATAACACAGTTCAACTTCTAAATGAAAAGAAAGAAAATTGAGAACCTAACTATACAGACAATATGCAAATTGAGTCCAAAAATAATAGTCCAGAAAAGAAACCAATGTAACAGTTCAACTTCCATCTGGAAAGGAAGAAAATGGAGAACCAAACTGTACAGACAATATGCAAAATGTTCAGTCCAAAATTCATCGTCCAAAAAAGAAAGCAATGTATTCCAACTGGAAAGGAAAAAAATGAAAGGTAGCTTGAAAAATCACAGAGAGAAAAACTAAACATAAACTTCAGCCAAGAGAAAAAAAATCACTTCCCTGTAAACATTATTCAGTTGCTCATCATTATCTCGTTCTTCAGCTGGTAGGTCTTCAATTCGCCTTTCTAACATTTTCTATAGCATGCAAGGAGATTTTTTTTACTTTTCTTTAATTTGCAATTAACATTTTGTAAAAAAATTCATTCCAAATATGCATTATATATACCTCTGTATCGGCCGCTCCATCTTATTCATTATAACTGTCATCTTTTCTTCGAGTGGCTCTGCATATGTTGACAAGGCAAAATAATGTGGATAAGCAACAATCAATGTATTTATGCACAAGGCAAAACAATTCCCCTCCATAATAATAATAATATGCTATGGAGTTAATCAACATATCAGAGGAAAGAGAAGATACAATATATACAGGGAACTGAATGCATCTGATCTCCATAGAAGCACATTGATCAACAGATACATGGAATCCAATTGCCTCTGTATGTACATTACTGGGTGTTTGTGCCTCCAACAACTTAATTTGCCCTATGAATATATGTATTAGGATCAGAAGTATCTTGCTGCAGTAAAAAGCATTAAGACAGACATTCGCATTAATTCTCGCGCAAGAGAGACGGGAAGAGTTATCTTAACCAATGAAAATATCGATAGTATGAAATTATTTTATATTACCAGTATAGCTAGGCATCATAACGAAGCTCACTGAGGGTTGGCAAGAGCTCAATCGACTCCATGATGAGGCTCAACCCGCTCTACCATTGAAGAACCAAACCACCATAGCAGGATACTCGAGTATCAGAAGAAGTATCAACTGCACAGTGGCATATCAGAAGAAGTTTAATTGAACACTGGTGTAATAGAGCGTATCGGAGCCCACTGGACATTGGCAATACAAGCAATGGTAGAGGGTTAAGACCAACATCAATGGAGGATCAAGACTCGAGGACCCCAGTTGGAGCTTTCCTCATCATTTACAACCTATGTTATCAGTAGATCTAAGAAAAATTAGATTCAATATGTATAAAAAATGGAAAAATGCTTCTCCTCGACCAAATTTGAGGATCAAATCTCTAGAACTATCAATATAGTCCAATACACTGCCGTAAAGAAAGTCCAAACCATAGTAGTAAGCTATACAAGAAACACACTAACAAGACATATATAGATGGAAGCAAAGTAAACTACAGGTTACAAACAATCAGGTCTCGACTCTTAACATAGAAATGCTAATCTTAGTCAAGTTTTTCTTGAAGCAAAGTAAACTATAGGTTACAAACAACAACAAATACATATATTGTTGAACTGACCATAAATTCTTAAGCACATGATATATCTATCACTACCTAAAAACCCAAAGTTCCATTATCATAAATTTATTATGGGGTAGTCTAGAGAATCATTGGGAATTTCACATTTTTTAATACATTCACCTGCATAAACTATCACAACATTTTCGTTAATTACAGGCCACCACTCAAAACATGCACTTAGAAGCTATCTATAATATATATCACTATCTAGTTACCTATATGGCATTGACAAAAGTACACATATATTGTCAAAGTACACAGATATTAGAATATACTAAAGGCATCATTGACCTTATATAAATGCAAAAATATCTCACTGATTAGATAAATATACATGAACACCACAAAAGTACTACTTGCAACACAATATTTGGACCGAACTATTGAATTTGTGATTTCAAAAGTAATTATGTTACTTATCTATTGATAATAATAAATGAAAAGGAAAAATAGTATATTAAAGTGATTATGACTGACATGGAACAAATACATGGCACAAATAACCAATTTTAATTGAAAAGCTCAAGCATGCTTCACAAATGTCAATTATCAACAAAATAAATAGCAAGCAATTCATCAGCAAAAAGTCACAAGTGTTCAAGTTCTATATCCATTGACTATTACATAGGAAATGCTTGATACTCACCGATATGCTTGATACAAACTTAGTTGCATGTCAGAAAATTCTTAATTCTCATTGATATTAATCTTCATATTACAACAAGTTATTAATAAGTGGAAATAAGAGTATTTTATTGATACAAATCATAGAGAGATTATTTTACAGATAGGCACAAAGAAAGATCTATAAGTATAAAATGTAGAGTATATGGTTTTAGATGGACCACTTCATTATACTGATGGGGTCCTAGTCTTATAGTTTCCTTAAGGTAGGATGCATTGACACGGGGAAATGAACTATTTGGAAAAAAAATTGATAATTGAACTTAAGGTTTAACTTCAATTAACAAAAAATAACATAAAAAGGAAGAAACTCTAAGCATGGAATAGAGTTACATAGTTGTACCTACTAATGCATAAGTTAAGAGGCAGAACCCGGAAGAAACTAAAGAACGTTACCTAAACAACCTAAATTCAAGTAAGTAAGAGGCAGAACCAGGATGCGAACTGCAACAGACGTTGTAATATGTACATAACAAATCATCAACTAAATTCATCCAAATGCAACTATAAATAATCGGATTGAATAGTAAAGATGAAATATAGCAATATTAGTCCAAGCAACTTAAACAATCCAACCAGGATCCAAATAGAAAACACTTCTACGACAAAAAGTTGTAAAAATTTCATATGCCAACCAAAATTACATAAATTTGTCTAATCTCACAAACTTTTACAATATCAGAGACAACAACTCTAAAGACTCTTAGATTGAATAGTAAAGAAACATAATATAATTTATCGGTGACAGAACAAGATTAGATGCACCATCAACTGAACCAACAATTATAAAAAATTACTATAGATCAAATTGAAAGAAAAATGTCTTGTGACCGTGGGAACTTTGTTTTGGAATATAATCCCGCGTCTTTTGTGTTGGGACCCCCCGTTGCTACCACTAGGCCACAACCCACAGACAAGATTGCTTATTGGGAATAGAAGAGACAAAATACAAAAACACTATAATCATGGGTTAGAAAATAGTATTTTCTCATGTCTTTTAAAAAGCATATTGTTTTCTCAAATAATTTAATCCAATTTATGGATTTTCTAAAGTGAGTTACTTTTAATAGCATTAGTTTGTTACTATGAGAAACATAGGCATAACAAAAATGATTTTTGGAGCTTATCTTGTCATTAGAAATCACGACACAACACGAGGCAAAGTATTTCCTAAACTTTGCAGGTTTCTTGAATGAAATCTTTTTATAGTTTATTTATGGTGTTGTTTGCACTCAGTAGTTCACTTGCTTGTAAAGTGAGAATTCAGCTTTCTCATTTTCATAATTTTTTGAAAATTTCTTGTAGAATTTGACCATACTATAATTATTGAGTCGAAGAAGGTTCAGGGCATTAGATCAAAACTACTATCAGAAAACTTCAAATTGAACGAAACTAATTACGAATGATTCGGAGATTGATTCAACGATTTCAAAGAAGGCATTAGAATCCTTACACCACAACAATTTTTTGGCCATAGAATGGCAAGATAGTAAGTTTTGCCAAATTAGTTTTGTAAGCCACCACATATTGGTTTGTGGTTTAAGTGTCATAACAGCTTTACTTAATGTTCTCCTCGGAGAAGGTTTATCCTATAATATAATCCAAATAGTCCCAGGATTTGGAAGCACAAGCAAGTAAGAAGAGTGCTGAATTTGTGTCGTGTGGGATACGGTTTGGAGGTAAAAACTAAGACAAAAACATGCAACCTGTGTAAACAGTATAAACACTCACATTTCTTGGTAAATAATTCTAAAAATGGGTAAATAATTCTAAATTTTTCTTCGTAAATAATTCTAAATTTTTCCTAAATAATCCTGTATAAACAAGTGAATGACATGTAATTAATTTCGAGCAAATTTTATGCGAAAAATTGGTAAATAATTCTTATTTTGGACAAGTAATTAATTTCGAGAAAATTTTGACCAAAAAATGGGTAAATAATTTAGGACCGAATTATATGCAGCATGTGTAAACAGTGTAAAACACTCAAATTTCTAGAAAAATAATATGCACATAAATATTAAGGTAAAAACTAAAATTTCTTGGTAAAAAATCTAAAAATTAGGAAAAATATACCAAGCAGTAGCACCGGAGCACCTAGGGTTAAAAGAATCACCTAGTAACAAAGATCAGAGAGAGAAAGAGAGCAGCAGTAGCAGGACCTAGGTTACAACCATTCTTTTTTATCTGAAAGAGAGAGCAAGAGATAGAGAGATAGGAAAGATCAGAATGGTTTTATGATGAAAGTCTGAATGGTTTTGTGATGACCGGTTTAGATTTAGGTCACTTGGTCGAACGGTCTGGATGGGGGACATGTGGAAGGAAACATTCCCCCCAAATTTTGGCAATTAGCCATAAAATACTTGGCATTTTCGCCGAGTTATTTTGGCCAAAAATGTTAATTATTTGGGACAGAAAGTTTTATTAGTCCTAAATAGAGATCCATTTTTACAATCTGTCCCCAAAAAATGCTATCTTTTGTTACCGAAGATATAGCTGTCCCCAAAAATAAAATTTTAAAACATTTTAGACTAGTGTTCGTAATAGTACCGTCCCCAAAAGATACTTTTTTGTATTGTAACCAACCTTCGTCTAACAAACACCAAGCACAGATAAAGACAAGTATATGGCGGTGACTATGTCACTTGGACAAATTCCAATCTCTATAAATCGTATAAAATTACAATATTGACAAAAATAATGTTGAACCCTTTTCCCTAATAGGTTTAACCCCCTCACAACACTCAAGGAGAAAAGAAAGATATTACAATTGAAGCAAGAATCAACAATTAATGAGATCACCAAGGGTCTCATACAACAACTATGTCTCAATCATTTTCAACAATTAATGAGCATATAAGATAAAACAGTAAGGCGTCACTGATGCTTCATCAAAATGCTCATAAGATATCAGCTAGCATAAAGAGTCAACAATACATAACCATAATCAGCTGCAGTCTGATTTAATTATAATTATGCAAGAGGAAACTAATATCCAGAACAGTAGGCTAAACCGGTGTCGGTGGCTAAATGCTAAGTACAAAATTGAAGATGTCATAGTGGTGGAGAAGAAGCCCATTCAAGTCCTCTGACGGCCATGCTTCTAGTAGCAGAACCATTATTAACGCATAATACATAGCACGTAGAATGCACCGGTCCCTCGTAAGGCCACTGTGCTGAACAGATTAGTAGCAATTCTAGTCCTTCTATATGGAGGTACTGCCTCGGCACATGTAATCCGATACTGTACCTCGCTAGTGTGAATGAATATACAGTATCTGTGATAGCCAGCCTTGCACTCCCAGATAATTGTTCGACATGGCCGGTAATACACGACCTCGAGATTCCGTTCCCTCCCTATGCTTCTATCCACTTGAGTTGCCAAGATTAACCCTACCTTTGATTGGAATCACATGTCATGGTCACATGATAATCCTTCTAGATGTCGTACCTTGGCATAGGTACCCTAAGTATGGATCCAGAATAGCTCATAGAGTCCCAATTCTAGATACATCCTAAGTGTAATGCATCAAACCATCAATCAACATACCACGTTGAGGTTACTGACCGCTAACCATGACCGTACTGGAAAATATAATTGTACTGACAAATAACTCGTGGGATCGCTTAGCACATAGATTAGCACCTCAGTACGCACATAGGATTGCTCCTCAATGTTCATATAGTTGTACCTCAGTACATGCATAGAATAGTACCAGTACAGTACAGGTAATCATGTTAGCAACATGGTCGAACAAGCACAGGGTTAGTCACTTAGAAACGACTGGGTTTACATGTGCATAGGCACACATAGGCACATGGATCACATAGGCACATGGGCCACATTGGCGCATGGGTCACATAGGTGCATAGCAAGGTAAATACCAAAATGCAAGTCCAGCAGAAGAGTCGCATAAGGGTTCGAGGCGTATGGAAAATTTATGTCTGGTGGGTGGGTCTAGGCACATAGCATATCTAGCGCATGGTCGAACAGGTGCGTACGAGCAAGCAGGCACATGGCATAGCCAAGCGCAAGCCATCCTAGCGCATAACATGGACAGGCGCATGGCATAATCATGTGCATGTCAACTTGGCTCTTAGGAAATGGTGCAGGGCCCCTAACAGGTGCATGACACCAGCTAGCACACGGCTCAGTCATACGTATGGCAAATTGGTGCATGGCACCAAGGGTGCATGGGTTCCCGGCCGATGCGAGACAAGTACTGCGCCTTCAGTCCATGCGTGTGGGGAAAATCCTATATGCATGGCACGGAGGCTATCGAAGGGTGGCGCTACCAGTACTTCTTTACGAATGGCATTTCTACGAATGGCCTCTTGGGCGCGTAAGGCTGTCATCCCCAAACAGCAAGTCTGCCATGGATGTTCCTAGAACTTTCAATGGCCATAACTTGTGTTCTAGAACCTAAAATTGACGAAATAAAAGCCAAAAGTGCATAAAATCTAATTCTCTACCATGTAGAACAACTAGTTTTAAAAAATAAGCACTTTTAAGAGATTATTTCCACCAAAAACACTAAAAACCCTAACTTTAAAACTTGGATCTATACTAAACCATCCCTTATATTCCAAGTCTCCAAGAACTAAACATGTAGAAAAAGTTTACATGTATAATATAGGCTAATAATATATGAAAATAAAAGGAAAAAATGGCAAGTGGTCTCTCCATTTTGTGCAAGGTGTACTTTTCTAGGTGGGTTGGTAGAAGGAAATGTGATGAGAGTGAATGAGGAGAGAGAGTGTGAAAGAGAGTATTTATGTGGAGATGAGGGTGGTTCCATTGAACCCTAACCCTGACTATGGTAATCCATTCTACATGCCATGCTACACTATTAAATAATTAATAAAATTTGGATCACAATACGGTCCAATTATTTCATCATCGAAGTAGTGAGCCAGCACACTATTTCGTGATGAGATACTATTATATGCCATGATCAGGTATAAATACGGGACACATATACATGTGTGCACATACTAGATACCGTATACAGGATCAATACAGAGTAAAATAGGTATACCAGGAAGAGGGAGTGACATCTCTACCCTCCTTTGAAAAAATTTGACCTTAAAATTTTAACCAATATAAGATAAAGAAATCAGCGCAAGCAAGATACTGACTACACACGCAATCTTATCAGTTAATCATGCAAGTAATTATCCATACTATAGGATGTAATCAAGAACGGATATCGAATTACAAAGGCATAAGAAGAAATATACCTTCCGAGTCGAACAATTGCGGATATTGAGATTTGATCTCATCCTCGCACTCCCAAGTTGACCTCCTGGTGAGTGATTCCCAAGCGACACAGACAAGATGTCACGATTCGATCCTAAGATGTTTGGCTCAAGTGGGATCATGCCAGCTTACGCTGAGGTAAGACGACGGTAGTAAGCTATCTAGTTAATAGTGGAACTCATATCACAACATCTAATTTGTGGGAAATAAAAAAATTATTTTTCAAACATCAAACACACAAAAGTCTTCGCCGAAGCTAAAAACAAAATGCTGAGACAACTTAAGTTGTAACTAAAATTTACAACTTCAATAATATTCTGAAAGGGAAAGAACTAAGCAAAGAAAGTAAAGCAATACTAGGCTAATTAAGTAGCCGGTTCAGGTGCCTTCGGGGCAATATTCTCCAAAGTTTGTGCCAGTGACTCCTCAGATTACAAGTCGGGATCATAATAGCTATAAAAGAATAGCTCTTCGTCCTCAAGCTCGCCTATAGTAAAAAATAGGGTTTCCGGTCAGGAATGAACAAGTACACAAGCCCAAACTTTAGCATTTTAAGCAATAGTTAAAAAATGCATATTTGAAATAATTAAAATATTTGATGCAAGAAAATAATTAAAATATTTTGATGCAAGGAAAACAATTGACATATTTCATACAATAAAACAATTGTGATTTGAATAGGTACACACTTGTGACTGGCTGGTAAATTCAATTTGTATTCTACCATACAATCTGGCTTCGGCACACGTACAAGTGTGGCTTCAGCTATCCACAATAATTTTAGGGGGTTTGGTCACAAGTGCTACACTATTCCCCAATTTCGGAGCCAATATTTGAGTTCATAGGGAAGAACTCCATGGTGCAATGTGTCAATATGCAATAAGAAAGAAAATAAACCAGAATCCAGTAGTGTACTTGCCTTGAGTTTGTAAAAAGGAAGATGGAGGGAAGGAGGATCTCTGTCTAGTCCTCGAAATCCTATATTTGACTAAGAGGAAGTCTTAGTTCCAATATAGCCATTTCTACGGTGTTCTAGTTACAATCTCTAATATTGGTCCTAGTCAATTTCGTGTTTAACAATTACCCAACGATTACTCCAATGTTGCTTTATATTTTTTGTCAATTTGTATAAAAGAAGTCCGATTGCATTTATTTTGGAAAGAGTAGACATCTCAATTTATTTGGAAAGCTTCATATTTTATACTGTATATATATAAAACTATGTTTTTT
>JANAVB010015400.1:10684185-10870662 GCA_029216955.1 Iris pallida
TATTTGGTATGTAAAGAGCTTGCATCCAGAACATTGTGATTGCAAGGATCATCGCTCTCACCAATTCGACCCTACCTCCGAATGGTAGCACCTGCGATTGCCATCCTTCCAATCTATTATTTACGTACTGGATTAATCCCGAACAATCAGTATCCCGAACAGCAGTAATTGATATACAGTATAAAATATGAAGCTTTCCAAATAAATCGAGATGTCTACTTTTGACAAAATAAATGCAATCAGACTTCTTTTATACAAATTGACAAATAGTATAAAACAGTGTTAGAGTAAGCGTTGGGTAATTGTTAAACAGGAAATTAACTAGGACTAATATTAGAGAATATAACTAGAACACCACAGAAGTGGTTATATTGGAACTAAGACTCCTCTTAATTGAATATAGGCTTCCGAGGATTAGACTGAGATCCTCGTTCCCTGCATCTTCCTTTTTACAAACTCAAGACAAGTACACTACTAGATTCTGTTTAATTTTCTTTCTTATTGCATATTGACACATTGCACCAGAGAGTTCTTTCCTATGAACTCAAATATTGACTCGAGGATTAGGGAGTAGTGTATCATTTGTGACCAAACCCCCTTAGAATTATTATGGATAGGTGAAGCCACACTTACACGTGTGCCAAAGCCGGATCATATGCTAGAATACAAATTGAATCTACCAGCCGGTCACAAGTGTCTACCTATTCAAATCATAATTATTTCATTGCATGAAATATTTTAATTGTTTCTCTTACATCAAAATATTTTAATTGTTTCCTTGTATCAAATATTTCAATTGTTTCAAATGTGCATTTTTAAGTATTACTTAAAATGCTAGAGTTTGGAATTTTGTACTTGTTCATTTTAGACTGGAAACCCCATTTTTCACCATAGACGAGTTTGAGGACGAAGAGTTGTTCTTTAATAGCTATTATGATCCTGACTTGTACCCTGTGGAGTCACTAACACCAACTTTGGAGAACACCGCCCCGGAGGCACCTGAACCGGCTACTTAGTTAGCCTAGTGCTGCTTTACTTTCTTTGCTTAGTTCTTTCCCTTTCAGAACATTTTTGAAGTTGTAAATTTTAGTTACAACTTAAGTTGCCTCAGCATTTTATTTTTAGGTTCAGCTAAGACTTTTGTGTGTTTGATGTTTGAATAAAAAATTTATTTCCCGTAAATTAGATGTTGTGATATGAGTTCCACTACTAACCAGACAGCTTACTACCGCAGTCTCACCATGGTGTAAGTTGGGAATGATCTGACTTGACCCAAACATCTTGGGATCGAGTCATGATATATTTTCAGTGGTGGCCCATGCAGGTCTATCTTCGAAAATACCTTTGCTCTGCTCAGCTGATCAAAAAGATCATCGATTTAAGGCAAAGGTTATCGGTCCTTGACAGTTATATTGTTCAGAGCCCAGTAGTCTATGCACATTCTGACAGTTCCGTCCTTCTTAGGCACAAATAAGACTGGTGCTCCCTAGGGTGAAGTACTACTCCTGATAAATCCCTGAGCCATGAGCTCGTCGATCTAGTCCTTCATCTCCTTGGACTTCCTGGGATTTACTCGATAGCAGCGTTGTGAGATAGGTGAAGAGCCGGGGTACTAGGTCGATAGAGAATTCTATATCTCGGTCAAGGGGCAATCCTGGAAGTTTGTCGGAGAAGACGTCTATGAATTCTGCTATAATGGAGTAAAGGGGTCCGGTCTCCTCGGTGATGGATGAGTAGCTAACGCTCCTCGTACTCTTTGGTGCTCTAACAACCTCGAACTCGGGTTCTCCAAGTGGTCTAAAGATGACACAACTTCGGTGACAGTCTATTAGGGCATGCTGCTCACTCAGCCAGTCCATTCCCAAGACTATATCATAGTTGGGGGGTGGCATTACAAGGAGTGGTGTTTGGAATTTATTTGAAGGGAGAAAGAGGAATGGTAGTGAGAGATTGTTGTAGTTGGGAGGAGAGAGGATTGTAGGTATTGTAGTGAGAAATTTGGGGAAGTAATTTAGGGAGAGGTGGTGAACGTGTATAGGAGAAATAGGGTGAAAGGGAAATGGTCAGGAGGGGTCGGTGAGTGGCTGAGAAGTGAGGATTCTTTTTTAAAGAAAAAGGTTTGGGCTTGGGGAGAAAGATTTGGCTGGATTAGGGTCCAATCGAAAACACAATCCAACAATCAAAATTCTAATTTTACTAAAAATATAATTTAATTAACCGACAAAATAATAATAATACTAATATAATAATAATAATGATAATAATAATAATAATAATAATAATAATAATAATAACTAATAATCTAAAATGACACTAATAGGAAATTAAACATAAATTAATTTAAATCCAAATTTGGGTTTTACAAGCTTCCCTCCGTAGGAAATTTTGTCCTCAAAATTTTAAGGGTAGAGATAGGGTTTAGTCATACCTTAAAACAGGTGGGGGTATTTCTCCCTCATGTCAGCCTTTCTTTCCCAGGTAGACTCGTCTAGCGAGTGGTGACATCATGCTACTCTGATATCTCTACTGGCTACTCTGGTACTGTAAGACTGGGACCAATCTCCAACTCTGAGTCCAAAATGTAGCTCGGATCTGGAATGTAACACCTTAGCTGCAAAACATGGAAGACATTATGGACGCCTTCAAGATTAGGTGGTAATGCCACCCGATACACCACTTCTCCAATTCGGCACCATATCTCGAATGGACCGATGTATCTGAGACTAAGCTTCCCAACTCTTCCAAATCTGATGGTTTCTCTGGTGGGAGAGATCTTGACAAATACACTGTCTTCAGCTTTGAACTCTAATGGCTGGCGACTGCTGTCGGCCCAATACTTCTCACAATCTTGGGCAATCCTGAGTCTGTCTCTGATCATCTTTACCATGTCTGCAGCCTTTGTAATCATCCCTGGTCGGAGCATGACTCTTTCTTCTACGTCGTCCCAAGCAAACGGAGTGCGGCAATGACGTCCATATAATGCTTCGAACGTTGTCATGTCGATGCTGGCTTGGTGGCTGTTGATGTAAGAGAACTCTACCAAGGGAAAATGGTCTTCCCAAGACCCACCAAAATCCAAGACGTAAGACCTCAACATGTCTTCCAGCATCTGACTGGTCCTCTCTGATTGTCCGTTGGTCTGCGGGTGATAAGCGATGCTGAACTTCAGTTGAGTCCCCATACTATCATGCAAGCTCTTCCAAAAATGAGAAATAAAGTGGCTGTCCCAATCTGATACAATTCTTACCGGAACTCCATGTATCCGGACTATATGTTGTATGTATAAAGCTGCCAACTTTTCGATGGATAAACTAACCTTAAGGAGATAAAGTGAGCAGACTTAGTCAATCTGTCTATAATAACCCAAATAGCATCCTTCCCTCTAGGGGAACGAGGTAATCCTGACATAGTCCATCGTGATGTGCTCCCATTTCTACTCTGGAATGGTAAGCAACTGTAGAAGTCCTATTGGCCTCTATCTGTCTTCCTTCACCTGCTGGCAGATCAAGCACCTAGAGACGAATTTGGACATGCCTCTCTTTATTCCATACCACCATACTTGTGCTCGCATATCCCTATAGATCTTGTTTTCTCCTGGATGGATGGAATACTGCGATCGATGCACTTCCGGCATCAGTTCATCTCTCAAATCGCAAGTTGACATGCAAAATCTTGTACCGTGCCTCAATGCTCCGTCGTCTGATATTGAAAAGTTGTCAAGTGTTCATGCTAACACTTGGTCTCTAAGTCTGCAAAGTGCCTTATCTTGGAACTGGGTCACCTTGACTCTGTCTATCAGACTGGACTGCACTTGAAAATGCATCATTTGTGCATCAACTCCTGTTACAATAGCTTCTCGTCCTAGCTTCTTTATTTCTTCCTCTGGAAGAATAATCTCTAGTCCAAGCTTCTCCATGTCTTCGAGTAAATACTAGTCAGTCGTCAAAAACATCGCTATCGGGTATCGACTAAGTGCATCGGCGACCATATTAGCCTTTCCCGGAAGGTATTGCAGGTTGATGTCAAAATCTTTCATAAGCTTCAGTCATCGCCTCTGGTGCATATTGAGCTCCTTCTGTGTAAACACATATTTAAGACTTTTATGGTCTGTACTTTCTTGCCATACAGATAGTGCTTCCAAAGCTTCAGCGCGAAGATGATAGTTGCAAGCTCCAAATCATATATGGGGTAGTTCTTCTCGTGAGTCCATAATTGTCAAGAGGCATAAGCAATAACTTTCCCGTGATGCTGAAGAACACAACCCAATCCCTTACTGGAAGCATCACTATAGATCGAAAATCCACCGGTGCCTAAAGGTAGTGATAAGATCGGTGCTGTTGTAAGCCTCTTCTTCAGTTCCTCAAACTACGTCTAACAAGCCTCCGTCCAGACGAACTCTTCGTTCTTCCTTGTTAGCTTTGTCATAGGTTCAGCTATCATGGCAAAGTCCTTTATAAACTTCCTATAGTAACCTGCTAAACCCTGAAAGCTCCTGATTTTTGCAACTGAACCTGGTGTCGACCACTTCTCGATGGCCGCTATCTTCTTCGGATCCATAGAGATGCCATCTCCTGTGACAACGTGGCCTAGAAAATCTACCTTGTCCAAGAAGAACTCACACTTGGATAGTTTTTTGTACAGCTTCTCCTACCGCAGAGTCTCTAAAACTATCCACAAGTGTTCCTCATGTTCTTCTGGGTCTTCAAATAGATCATAATGTCGTCAATGAAAACAATAACAAACTAATCCAAGTATTTGTGTAAGACCTTGTTTATGAGATTCATGAACACTGCAGGGGCATTGGTAAGACCAAACGGCATGACCAAAAATTCGTATTGTCCATACTTGGTGTTGAATGTCGTTTTGGGTATATCTTCTTCTCTCACCTTGACTTGGTGGTAACTGGATTTGAGGTCTTCTTAGCATCGATTAATTAAATTTAGTTAAATTAGAATTTTGATTGTTGAATTATGTTTTTCGTTTGGACCCTAATCCAGCCCAATCTGTTTCCCCAAGCCCAAACCCTTTTCTTAAAAAAATCCTCACTTCTCAGCCACTTACCGACCCCCCTGACCATTTCCCTTTCCTCCTATTTCTCCTACACACGTTCACCACCTCTCCCTAAATTACTTCCCTAAATTTCTCACTACAGCATCTACAATCCCCTCTCCTCCCAACTACAATAATCTCTCACCATCGTTCTTCTTTCTCCCTACAAACAAAAACTAACACCAGTAAATCCCCTATTCTTTCCACCTTCAGCTACCCACTCTTATTACCTCTTTTTCGGCCAATCCTCCGCACGGCCAACCCCGACCGTCGGTGCCCTCCGCCTTTCCACTGCCCGCGTGTGCCCGATTTGTGGCTAACCCCCGCGTCGGATCCCCCTGTTCGCCCGACAAGCAGGCCGCGACCACCAGCGACGACCCTCGGCCAGCTCGCGGCCAACCCTCTGTCCTGCGCATCCTCCGTGCCGGACCGTGACCCGCGGCCCATGCTACCGTCGTTCCGAATACCCGAGTATGCTGTCGTGTTCGTCGTGACGCATTCCCGAGGCTTCGAGCCGATGTTTACGCAGCAGAATCCGAGTTCGAGGCTATCTTTCAGATTTCGACATCAGACTTTCGGTATAAATTTCTATCCGAGTAGTCGTAGCATCTCGTAGTCATAGTCGAACAAGTGTAGATTTCGACATCAGACATCAACCTTCGGATTCTGACATCAGACATCACCCTTCGAAAAGCTTTAGATTTTGGTATAAATTTTCTATCCGACATCACCCTCGGATGATGACAACAGACTTCGGATTTCGACATCAGACTTTCGGTATATAATTATACACATCGTCCCAGTATCCACATTATAGGGTGTAATCAAGCACGTATATCGAATTAATAAGGCATAAGAAGAAACATGCCTTCCGAGTCGAACAAGTGTAGATATCGAGATTGGGTCTCATCATCGCACTCCCAGGTCGACCTCCTGGTGAGTAATTCCGCAAGCGATACAGATAAGCTTAAGAGTCCGGTTCTTGAGCACCTTCTCCCACCGATCCAAAATAGATATGTATTATTCCTCGCAAGTCAAGTCAATACCAACGACTAGCTCAGAATGTTCGAGGACGTGGCTCGAATCCGGGATATACCTACGCAACTGTGATACATAAAATACATCATACATATCACATAACGAAGGCGAAAGGGCAAGACGATAAGCAACATCGCCTACTCGCGTGAGAATATCAAAAAGACCAACGTAACGCGGACTAAGCTTTCCACGGAATCCAAATCTAATGACTCCCCAGTAGGCAAAATCCGTAGGAACATCTGGTCACCGATATTGAATTCTAGGGGTCTCCAATGTTGATCTGCCCAATAACGATATCTATCCTGTGTAATCTGAAGCCGTTCTCTGATTAGCTGGACTATCACCATTGTCTACATGATCATCTCTGGTCCCAATAATTTTTCTCACCCATATCATCCCATGCCAAAGGAGGCCTGCACTTTCTTTCATATAATGCTTCAAATAGGGCTATCTGGATGTTCGTCTGATAACTGTTTGTTGGTCCATTGGTCATGGTCAAACCTGATTTTAATAATTGATCAAACTCTGTCTCGATATACGGCTCAATTCAGATAGTTACTAAAGACGTTTTGGATACTGATCAAGATTGGATATCTACTTAGTTCAAGATCGAAGTGGGTTATACAGGTAAAGCAAGGTAAAACTGCAGCTGTATTCAGTTATTTTTCAATTGTTATATAGATTACAGTATTACACACGCCAACTGTGAAATTCATAAGTGAAGGCCAAGCCACAAACAAACCTCCACAATTTGATGGCACAAACTACACTTATTGGAAAACACGGATGAGTTTCTTCTTAAAATCTCTTAATTTTGACTTATGGTCTGTAGTTATTGATGGCTACAAAAAGCCTCCTCGTATTAATGTTGGTGGAGTTTTAGTTGAAAACCCCATAATAAATATACGGAGGATGAAAAAAAAAGGCCAGTCTTGACGCACGTGCTATTAACGCTTTATTTTATGCTTTAGACATAACTGAATTCAACAGGGTGTCGACTTGCACAACATGAAATAAAGTGTGGAAACTTCTCGAAGTAACCTACAAAGGAACAATACAAGTCAAGGAGTCAAAGATCAGCAAACTTACTCAAGAGTACGAGGCGTTCAAAATGAAGCCAAGTGAATCAGTCACTCAGATGTTTACGAGATTCTTGGATATTGTAAATCCTTTGTCTTCATTAGGCAAGGAATACAGTAACCATAAAAAGATTCACAAACTTCTACGAGCTCTCACAAAGAACTGGATTCCAAAGGCTACAGCAATCATTAAAGGAAACGACCTCTCAACAATGTCTCTGAAAATACTCATGGGTAAGCTACTCACTCACGAGTTAGAACTTCAAGATTTTGAAGATGCTATACCAAAGGAGAAGTCAGAAAAGTCGATCGCCCTCAAGGTTTAACATAGAAGAACTGTCGAAGATGATTCTGACGACAGCGACTCTGACTCTGAAGAGTCAAGCTCTTCTGGTAAAAAAATTTAAGAAGTTCATGAGATTCAACAGGAGAACAAAAGATAGCAACATGAACAACAACGAGGAAGATACTATTTGATACAGATGTAAGAAGAAAGGACATAAGAAGAAAGATTGTCCAACAGCATCATCGTCAACAAGAAAAAGTAGCAAATATGACAAAGGCTACCTGAAGTGATCTACATCAAGGAAGTATGCCAATACAAGCATATGGCATGAAAGCAAAGCCAGCGATTCAGAAGGCGAACAATCAAATGACGCTGTAAATGTATTCTTGATGGCTTGCGATCAGGTAATCACTAATCCTCTGTTTGATCCTTATGATGATTTCACCTTTGAGCAACTAGAAGAGGCTTTCAGTGACCTGTTAAATGATTACAGGAAACTGCATAATAAATATGAAACCTCTAAGAAGGTACTCAAAGAGTACAAAGGTGAGATCGGAAGACTTACCGACCAACTAGATGATGTTAGAAATAATGAATCTTCTATTGAGTCTGGTGAGCTTTCATCTATTAAGTTGTTGTTACACGAGACTATCAAGTTATCCGAAGAAAAAGACCAAACTATCATCCAGCTAAAGGAAGACCTATCTAAGAAGAAAAAGAGTCTCCAGTGTGCACAAGTCAGAATAGAAACACTTACATCTGACTACACTAGATTATATGACACCTCCAAAAAGTTGGAAATTAGTTTAGAAAAACGGCCTGAAGTTGCTGCTTCCTATTCTAACACGTGTCAATTACCGAATCATCGGAACACACCCAAACCAAACACTGTCAGACCAAACCAAACCAAACCTATGCCCAAGAAGACTAATAGGCATTCATTCTTCTATACTAGAAAACCAAAACCTACCAATCATGCACCTCACACAACGTTCAACACTCAATATGCAAATTGTCATTATTGTGGCCTCATTGGTCATATATCCTCTGCATGTAGAATTAGAAAGTTAGTAGATTTAAATGTTTATGCATGGATACCAAAAACTAACCTGTCAGGACCCTACAAGAAATGGGTACCAAGAGTTTCATCTGTAAATATTTTTGTAGGTGGAACGCCCTTCACATGCTAGAAGCAAATGGATCCTCGACAGCGGTTGCTCACGTCACATGACCGATGATGCTTCATTATTCGCAATACTGTCGAAGAAGAATAAAGAAGGATACGTCTCCTTCGGTAATAATTTAAGAGGGTACATAATCGGTATCGGAGACATTGGTAAGGCTCCCTATCATGTGATTAAAGATGTCTGTCTAGTTATCGAGTTAAAACATAATCTGTTCAGCATAAGCCATTTAGCTGATCACGGTTATGGCATTAACTTCGTCAAAGACAAATGTACTATAGTTGATAGTTCAAATGGTAGTACTATCTTTCAAGGTATCAGGGAAGACAACATATATGTTTTCTATCTGTTAGAAGATGCTAACAAAGCAGGTAGATGTTTGATGGCCAAAAGCATTGAGAGTCAACTATGGCATATGAGACTCGATCATGCAAACATGGATACAATTTCAAAACTATCTACAAAGAAGTTGGTATACGGCTTACCGGACATATCTTTCAAGAAGGATACGGTATGTAGCGAATGTGAAAAAACAAAGCTACCCGATCCGCCTTTAAATCCAAGAACGCTGCAAGTAACACTAGACCTCTACAATTGTTGCATATGGACTTATTTAGACCAAGCAAAATTGCTAGTCTTGGTGGTAAGCTATATGCATTTGTCATTGTAGATGATTTCTCTAGATATACATGGGTATATTTTCTCGCATGCAAGAACGATGCATTGTCAGAATTCGTCACCTTTTGCAAGAAAGTACAGAATGAAAAAGGTTTCATGATTACTCGCATTCATAGTGATCATGGCGACGAATTTGAGAATGCAGAGTTCAAGCAATTTTGTGACACACACGGTTATTTGCATGAATTTTCTTGCCCTAGGACTCTACAACAAAATAGAGTTGTGGAACGTAAGAACAAGACTCTATCTGAAATGGCTAGAGTAATGTTGAACCAGTTTAGTCTACCTAGATACTTTTGGGCTGAAGCTGTCAATACAACGTGCTATATTCTCAATAGGGTTCTAATTCGAACTATATCGAAGAAGACTCCCTATGAACTATGGTTTGATAGAATACCCACTGTTTCTTATTTCAATATTTTTTGTTGTAAATGCTTTATTCTTAATACTAAAGACAATCTAAGTAAATTTGATGAAAAGGTCGATAAAGGTATTTTTTTAGGTTATACAGCAAAGAGAAAAATGTACAGAGTCTTCAACAAGAGAACCATGATCATCGAAAAATTAATTAATATCAAGTTTGATGAACTAAATCAACACTTAGACGATGACAACAAAGAAGACGTGATTATACCAAGTACAACTACTGTAAAACTTTCACACAAAGATGCAGAACTTTCAAGCAAAGAAGTCGGAACCAGCAATCCTGAGGATACGCCAAAAGAGATGAGATTGTTGGCAGATCATCCAAAGGACTTGGTAATTGGTGAGATTACCAAGGGTGTAAGTACTCGTTCCTCTAATAAAGATATAGCTTCTTGTGTTGCTTTTATTTCACAGCTTGAACCCAAAAATATTGAAGAAGCATGTAGTGATAATTTTTGGTTAGATGCTATGCTAGAGGAATTAAACCAATTCGAACAGAATCAAGTTTGGGAACTTGTTCCCAAGCCCATTGATCATCCGTTCATTGGCACCCGTTGGGTATTCCGAAACAAACTGAACGAGAATGGTTTAGTGACTCGTAATAAGGCTCGACTCGTAGCTCAAGGATACAATCAGGAAGAAGGTATCGACTACGATGAGACTTATGCTCCAGTTGCAAGATTATAATCCATTCGTATGTTATGTGCATTTGTATGTTTTCATAATTTCAAATTATTTCAAATAGATGTCAAAAGTGCATTTTTAAATAATTTTATAAAAGAAGAAGTTTATGTAGCTCAACCTCCAGGTTTTACTGATTTCAAAAATCTTGATTATGTTTTCAAGTTGAAGAAAGCCTTATACGGTTTAAAACAAGCCCCTTGTGCTTGGTACGATTGTCTAAGCCCTTTTCTACTTGACAAAGGTTTTTCAAAAGGAAAGGTTGACACTATATTATTTATAAAGTCTTTGAATAACAATATTCTTTTGATACAAGTCTATGTAGATGATATTATTTTTGGATTTACTGATGAATCTCTTTGTCAAGAATTTTCAAAGTGTATGCAGAATGAGTTTGAGATGAGCATGATCGGAGAGCTGAAATTCTTTTTCGGACTCCAAATCAAACAAACTAACAATGGGACGTTCATAAATCAAGCAAAGTACACAAAGGATCTATTAAAGAAGTTCGACCTAGAAGCAGTCAAACCTCTTAGCACTCCAATGGCAACTTTAACCAACCTTGATATTGATGAACAAGGCAAACCCATCGACATACATAAGTATCGAGGTATGATCGGTAGCTTACTGTACTTAACTGCTAGTCGACCAGACATTATATTTAGTGCTTGCTTGTGTGCACGTTTTCAAGCCAATCCTAAGGAATCACATCTGTGCGCAGTTAAGCGTATCTTCCAATACCTTAAAGGCACCGCTTCTGTCAGCTTATGGTATACTACAAGAAAGTCGAGTTTCCGTGACAAGTAATTTGTGACAAATGTAAAACTTGTCACTGAAAGGGATATTTTTATGACAAATTATTTTTGTTGTCACTCATAATTTGATTCTGTGACAACAGTTATTTTCCGTCACATAGTTAAATTATTTAGTGACTATGTCTTTATTGGTCGTCACTTAATGTTGTCACTAAAATAAAATTTAAAATTTAGACTTATGTCAAAGACAAGTTATGTGTGATAAGTGAAAATACTTGTCACTAAAGATTTTTTTATAGTTACAAGAAAATATTATTGTCACATAAAAGTGCTAGCGACATGATTAAACTTTTATTCTTGTCACTTAAAAGTTTCTTTTAGTTACCAAATAATATATGTCACACAAAAGTATTAGTCACAAAGAAGAAATTTATTTCTTGTAACAAAAACTTAAAGTAATTTTAAAAAATTTAAATAAACAAAATATCATGATTTTCATACTATTTGACATTAATTTTTATTTTTTTTGAGAAATATATTAATATTTAAATTATAATCGAATTTGACGATACCAAAAATATTCAATATTAAGATACGCTCATGTCAACACGTGCCAGCGTAAAATTAAGATACGCTCATGTCAACACATGCTAGCGTAAAATTCATAATACGCTCACATCAGTATGTGCCAGCGTAAAAATTCATAAGTTAAAAGACTTTGTGAAAAACAAAAAACTTTTTCACTTTAAAAGTTTTTTTATCAACTTTAATAAGCGTAAAACTTGCACAGTCAGAGTCTTTTTATGCGTAAAACTCAGACCAAATCATCTGCGTAAAAATTTCAAATTAAGTTTTCACTAACTTAATTTTTCTTTTTCTTTTGGCAGTGGATTTGCAAATTCACCCACTTGCAGAAGTGTTTGGCTCATCAGCTGGTATGGTGGGCTCAAATTATTTGGATAACCTGTCCTACGTTGAGTTTCCCCAGTCGAACTCGGAATATCATGCAGAGAGGGCACAACTGATAGCTGCACAAGGGGACAGGATATTATTGTCTATGATAAATGGAGAAGTGTTGAGATCGCTGGATGGTCAATAATTTGTAAATCCAGCTTTCCTATTCGGGGATGTGATAGACTTCAAATCACAAACACACCCCAAGAAGGACTCTTGGGTGTTGAAGTTTGAAGATAGAGCCATGTACCTCCCCGACATGGTTAGAGATTATCCATTGTCTGCATTTATCCATGCCACCCATCCCCGAAAGATGTTATGGAACCTGACTCCAAGCAGTCATGGTAGACCAGAAAGGATCATCTTCAAGAGGGATAGAGCAAATGACATGGGCTACCACACCAGCACTCCCAGTGGTGGAGTTGTCCCCTTCACCGGTCTCTTGCCAGGATTCACTCCGACTGAGGATTCCGCTCTGATTCAGCCAGTACAGACCCAAATATTCATTAATAAATTCATAAGGGCTGCAGTATTATATCCACAAGCCAACCCCAGGCTACCAGGGTGGCTAACTCTATTTAACCAGAACTGGATTCAGATCAGTGTTTAGGTTATAAGGAACTTCCAGACGGAGCTAAAAGACATCTGCATGTATGAAGCAGTGGCGTCCACCAGTCAGGGCATACCACCGAACAGTAATTTATTCATGGTTCTGATGGAGATATATATCAGTTCCACAGGAACTTTTGCGACCCCAAAAGGTGAAATGGGTCTCGCACTCCACGAGATGCAATTTATCTCCAAGTTGCTAATAGGGGAAGCCCCATATGAAGAGTATGTTCCCTCCAACAGGGAGCTAGCAGAGATAAGGGAGAAAAATCCTCAACTGGTTAAGGTATATAAAGAGTTGATGTTCCACTACATGATTTGTACTACTATACATGAGAGTGGATCTCATTTGGCGTACATCAACAAGTGGACAACATATCTCTTTTACCACAAGGATAAGATATCCAAAGATGATAAAGAAAGATTTCAGGAGAACAAAGCTCCATCCATCAACACTAGTTCAACAATCCCTGCTGATAAAGTACGGGATATGATGATTGGCTAAAAGTTCCCGAACAAATATTTGTCTACCAAAACTGGGGAGTTTTCTGCAGGAACCGAAGCCTTGAGTTTTCTCAGATGTGGCAGCCAGAAGATCTCCAAGAAAGCCTTGCTGGCAGGCTTTCTTTCTTTGTGGTTGAGAAGATGGGTTATACCGGGAACCGGTACAGTTGATAGGATCCACCGAACGTGCTATGGCCAGCGGTACATTTGGTGTTTAAAGCCAGAATCAACCTGCTGTCGGCAATAGTGTGCCGCATCAAAGCAGGTTTGAAGATTTTTGTAGAGGAACTGATCAATAATGCTCCTCACCGGAACATATTCCCTAGGGTAGAAATGCCCTACACTTACCTTATGGGCTGGTTATTGCATCAAAACTGTAATTTATTACCACCAGGCCCTGGAGATGATACAGAGGTCTTCTTCCAGAAGTTCAGCAAAGCCACACGGACTGCCACGGCAGTAGCAGATACCAGAGCAGTATTGAACTATTATTATGGTTAGAATTTTTTCTGTACCTGGCCACCAGTTCTAGCCGACTGCTTCGGCGTTCAATTTGAAGATGAAGTTGAAGGAAGGACTTTATTGTCAACTCCAGTTTTCAAATGGCTACAGTGCATCAGACCTTCCCATCTGATGTACAGAAATGAAGATGGCTGCGCGTTTGAACCATATCTACCAAGCTAGTTCTCTCGCCAGTTCGGATATGACCAACTTCATGTTGGCAATCCTTCCACCAGTTTTCGTCATTATGGGAAACTAATTGATAGTGCAAGGGGCTGGAGAAATTTTAGCACTACCTGCACTGGTGCCAAATTTCGAATATCGACTGCTACCAGCACCACCAAGCTATGTATACTTCATACGTATGCTCGCTTTTGTACTTCTATCCGCTCCTTTGCCCATGGCTACAACCTAAGAGGTAGTCTAAGATGGCCTAAGGAGGGAAATCATGAAGAGCCAGTCAAGGTACCATCAGACATACCTGACGAAGCTGCTATTCCAGATGTATATCTGGAAGTAATCCCAATGGGAATGGGGAAAAAGCTGCAGAGCCTATCATTATTGGCAAAACCTGCAAACAGAAACAAGGTGCAGCTGTTACTCTTCTAGAGAAGACCCCTGAAAAGATGAAGAAGGCTACCACCAAAAGACCTTCTAGATCAAGAACCACTACCCCGGAGAGTGACACTCAGGTGGATGAGCCGCAACATGTTGCGTCTTCTTCCGTTCATCCTGGAGAAGGGTCCTCGGCCTCCCAACCAGCAGAGTCAACGAAAGCGATGACAGTCCTATCTCCGGGATGTCTTAGCTCAGCACTTCACTTGACTTTGCCACAAAAGGCACAAGTTGTTGAGGATGTTGCTCCAGTACATACCGTTGATCGAGAGCTTATCCCATCTGGTGAACCAGCTTTGGCTTTCGATGATGATGACTGCGATGGGGACTGTGACTCATACCTGGCACGTTTTGCACCTACTCCAGGTAAATATATATCACACAAAATCTATACAAGATTATGTATTATGATTTTGTGTATTCATTTATTTTTGTTTAATTTGCAGGTGTCATCATTGCATCAAAGCTTGTGGCTCCTCCTCCTCCTCAAGAAGACATTTATGAGGAAAATGCAAAATCTGAGGAAGGGGAGTCTTCTTCTTCAGAAGAAGATGCTCAAGAAGAATATCCTCAACCTATGGAGGTACAGCAAGAGTCAGAGGTGCAGGCTCAACCAGAATCATCTTTTCATGTTGAGGGCAGAGATAAAGAGCAAACTACAGTAGAACCTACTGTAGATAATGAACTAGCTGCAGAGGAAGAGTTAGACTTCAACGCAGAATCAGTTGTAGAAGGACTCGCTACAACTGAGATACTTGAAGATCCTGCATAGCCAGCAACCAAAGAAGGTGATGAAGACATAGTCGAATCATCAACTGAAGCTGGGGAAGTTGTGATAGCATCCTCTGCTATTGCTACTGCTTCAAAAAAAGTTCTTGAAGAGATAATGCCCAAACCAGAGTCAGCTGCCATAACTACCATTCCTCCCGCACCAATCACCGCCACAGAAACTCACGTAGTTTCGACTCCAGAACCGGCTGGAGTAACAAATGCTGAAGATACTATCCCTGAAGCTCCTAGGGATCAGTTGGCCATAGTAGCAACGACAACAACAGCCTCATCTCAGTCTGCTACTAAGGCAACAACATTGCCCCTAGTCTTCAGAGAAGAGATCTGGTAGACATCGCTGCAACTCCAAGCTCAAGTGCAGAAATGAATCTCTTAGTTGAGATTTATACTGATACTTTTTACAAGACTTTGGCGGCTCTGATAAAAATGGTCCTAAATAAGGGCATCAGTTATAAAAGTCTGAAGGCGGCGATTACCCTTACTATCAGATATGTCGCCATGTTTAATGATACAGCGAGAGCAGCGGCATTGGAGAAAGTCGTGGAGGGACTTGAACAGTCCATCAAAGAATATCTAAAGTTGTCAAGTGAGACCACTGAAAGTCTTATCCAAGAGGAGTATGACGCTTTATCGGCTGAATACCTTGCTCGGGAAATGACTTTCAATGAAGCCCTCCATGATTACAGCATCAAGGTAGCCAAAGAAAAGGCTTTTTTGACTGAAGCGAAGCCTCAACTGGAGATTCAGAGAGAGGCCTATGAAACTTCGAATATAAGAATTCAACAACAGAATGATAGAATTCGCGAAGTCGAGGCTGAGCTGGCTCGCTTAAAGGCGGAGAGGGAGCAGATGATCGCAGCTCGGGGCCAGCAGCTAACTCAGAGCTCAATTTTGGAGGAACAAGTCTTCGGGGCTGAGGCTACCATCAAAACCCTTGATGATGCCAAGGACAAGATGATAGTCACTTTTGCTGGACTTTCTTACATCTGTACTCCTGAAGCTCGACGTTCCGTAGCTACTAAGAATGTATTGAGCTCCCGTGAAAAATGTCTAACGGAGCTACAAAAACTTCTTGAAGATGTCTCTGCTCCGCCTTAGGCAAGAATAAAGAATTTTTGTAACTTTCTATCTTTTTTCATTCTGTAATGTTTACAAAAATGAATAAAATATTTGTTTTGTGATCCTATCGTTTATTTTATAATTAAACAATAGGTATGAGATAGAAAATACTTATCAGAGGTAATTTGAACATGACAAGTCTTCTAAACTCAATAAATTATATCTATCCAGAGGTAATATGGACATGATAGATAATGAATCTCGTTTTCTGTTTAGAGTATACAATACTATCAGAGGTGATATGAACATGATAGATCATAACAACTCAAAGAAAAATAGATTAATATCTATTCAGAGGCCAAAAGGACATGATAGATAGAAGAAGAAGTAGACTTAATATTTATTCAGAGGTCATGAAAACATGATAAATAATAAATCTCTCTCTTTTTTTTATTCAGCTGGTAAAACAAAAGATCAAAATTTTCTTTTAGGAGACAAGAGATCAGCTTAACCAAACATTGGTAGCTGGAAAATAAAGAAGAAATTCAAACATAATATTTCTTTAATAATTTGCCATTGATCGGCATCATAAGCAAATCTCTATTAGGTTTAGACAACCTATAGGCACCATTGGAGAATACCGACTCGACTACATAGGGACCTTTCCATTTTGCTTAGAATTTTCCTTTGCTCTTATGAGTCATGACCATCGGTCTTCGAACAGCTAGGACTAGCTCACCGACTTTAAATACCCTCTCTTTAACTTTACGATTGAAAGTTCCAGATATGCGGGATTGATAAAGTTCAATGTGCTGTTGCGCTTGAAGTCGCTTTTCGTCCAATCCTTCAAGTTCTTGAAGTCTTAACCGATCATTATTCTCTGTAGTAAGCTCATTAGCAATGGCTATTCTAAGAGATGGAATCTAAATTTTCAGTGGAAGAACAGCCTCACACCCGTAAACCAGTAAAAATGGTGTAAAATCAGTAGGAGTTCGGACTGTTGTTCGGTAAGCCCATAAACATTCTCCAAGTTTCTTATTCCAATCACGTTTATTAGAAGAGACGAACTTTTTGAAAAGTTTGATGATTGTCTTATTGAAAGCTTCGGCCAAACCATTAGCAGTTGGATTATAGGCTGTAGAAGCCAGATTTTGGATCCGATTCTTGTCACAAAATCGATAAAATGCCTGACTGGCAAATTGTGGTCCATTGTCATAAATTATTCGTCGGGGAATCCCAAAGCGATAAATGACATGTGTTTGATGAAACTAACCACATTTGACGTTTTTACTTCAACAAGGGGAATAGCTTCCGCCCATTTGGAGAAATAATCGGTGATAGCCAATATAAACCGATGTCCTTTGACAGAAGGAGGATTAATCGGACCAATAATATCCATGCCCTAGGCTTCGAAAGGCCAAGAAGCTGCTGTAGGATGTAGGAATTCAGATGGTTGGTGAATAAAATCAGCATGAATATGACATGCTTTACACCGTCTAGCATAGTCCACAGCGTCTGCTATCATGGATGGCCAATAATATCCCATTCTTCGAATACGGTCATGTAATTTTGGACCCGGTTGATGAGCACCGCAGACACCATTATGAGCTTCACGAAGCGTTTGCTTAGCTTCATTTTCAGAGAGACAACGTAGCAAAAGTTCGTCATAAGAACGACGATATAACATATATAAGGAAGAATCATAGTAGAATCGAAATGATCGTCTCTTGACTGATGCAGCTTCTTTTGGATCTTCAGGTAAAATCCCATGGACCGCATAATCAATGAATGGACTTCTCCAATCCCTTTGTTGAGAACTTGATTCTGTAGTATAACTCTGTTCAATATGCACGTTATTTTTTACACCGAATAAGTCTCTATCCAACAAAGTTATGGTATTTTGTCTTCTAATTGGAACAGCTAAGTCTGCAGCTAAACTAGCAAGAGCATCAGCTTCCAAGTTCTGAGAACATGGTACGAATTCGATAAAGAATCCTTTGAATAAAAGGACCAATTCGATTACCACTTGATGATAAGGAATGATGTCAGGATTTCTGACTTCATATGTCCCTCTGACCTGATTAACAATCAGTTGAGAATCTCCGTAAGCTTCCAGGAACTCGATGTCCAATTGTTTTGCTACTTGGAGACCAATCAGCAAAGCATTATATTCTGCCACATTGTTAGAGCATGGCTCATTAAGAGAATAAGCACGGTATATGACCGTTTTGTCAGGAGAGACTATGACGATGCCTACTCCAGAGACAATATTGCCTTTAGATCCAACCCGTGATGCTCCATCAAAATATAGTTGCTAAATGTCATCCTTCAAAGTCATGTTGCAATCCACAACTTCATCTGGAATGTCCTCATATAGCTTCGATGTTTCAGGTATAGGGTGAGCTTCTAAGAAATCAGCTAATGCTTGGCCCTTCACTGATTTTTGAGTACATAGACCATATCATAAGGTGTGAGCAACATCGCCCAGGTGGCTAACCTGGAATTAAAAATGCTCAATTTTCTCATCAATACCCGAATAGAATTTATTCTGGAGATGACATGAATAGTCTGTCCTGACACATAATGTCGTATCTTTTGAATAGCAAAAACTAAGGCCAGACATTCTTTTTCCACAGGAGTGTACATGTGTTCAGCTCCGACCATCATTCAGCTAAGATAATAAATTGTTTGTTCATGTCCCATATCACTTTTCTGTACAAAAAGAGCACCAAGGGAATGATCTAAGGCTCGAACATATAGAAAAAATGGTCTTTCCACCACTGGGGATACCAAAACAGATAGATTTGTAAGGTATTACTTGATGTCATTGAAGGCTTTCTGCCATGCTTCATCCCAGACAAATGATACACCTTTCTTTAATAAACGGAAGAAAGGTTGACATCTTCCAGAAAGATTGGATATAAATCTCCTGATATAAGCAATGCGACCTTGGAAACCACGAAGTTCTTTTCGATTACGTAGAGGATGCATTTCAAGAATTGTTTTGATTTTGTCAGGATCAACATGGATACCCTGAGAAGTGATGACAAATCCCAAAAACTTGCCACTGGAAACCCCTAAGAAAGACTTAGTAGGATTCATCTTCAGTTGATGTTGGCGCATCAACTCAAATATTGTCTTCAAGTCTTGAATGTAATCATCTTTTGATCGACTTTTAATAGCAATATCATCTACATAACATTCCACTATTTTTCGTAGATGATCTTAAAAGATGCTGCTCATGGCCCGTTGATACGTAGCACAAGCATTTTTCAGTCCGAACGGCATAACCATATAGCAGAAAAATCCAAGAGGTGTACGGAAAGCATTATGCTTTTCATCTCCTGGATGCAATTTAATTTGGTTGTATCCTGAAAATCCGTCCATGAAAGACATGCGTTCAAAACCACATGTATTGTCTATCATGACATCGGTAATCGGAAGTAGAAATTCGTCCTTTGGACAAGCTGTATTAAGATCCCAAAAATCTATGTAAACTCTGACTTTTTTAATTCTTTTTTATAACAGGAACAATGTTGGCCACCTAATCTGGATGTTGTTCTTCACGAACAAAGCCACATGTGATCAGTTTTTTGACTTCTGCTTCAATTACGTCCATCAAATCTGGTCGAAAATGCCGCTGCTGTTGTTTCACAGGCTTAACATTAGAAAGAATATTTAGTTTATGAGTAGCTACTTTGGGATCTAAACCTGACATATCCTCATAACTCCATGCAAAGATATCGATATATTCTTTAATTAGCTGTATCAACTCTTCCTTTTTTTCTTCAGAGAGATTTTTACTGATAAATATCGGTTTGGATGTAGTTCCATCTCCGACATCAATCTGGACAATTTTATCCTCTGTAGGTGGCTGTCGTTGTTCAAAATGAAGCTCCCATTGAGTGTCCATTTGTTGTGCCCAAGGGTCATTCTCAAATGGTTCTGATTCACCATCAGTTTGAACCATGTCAACTGAGAATATACACTCAGATTCATCATAATAGTCTTCCTCAGAATATGAGGATTGTAAAAACTAGAAGAACATTCTTCTTTCATATCGTTCTTGCACATGTGGGGTGTATCCGATTCGATGAATTAAATTTCTTTCGAATCTGAAGATTGTGAAGAACTAGAAGAAAATTCTTCTTGTATATCTTCGTTAAACATGTGGGATGGATCGTATCCCAACCCATGACGAGTTTTCTGGTAAAACGGATCACCACATAATGGTAACCGTCAACCCTTGCCTTGATTGAGACCTTGCATAGTCTTCAAATCATATCCCATATTCTGGATAATCTTGAGAGATTATTGACTATATTTGTCAATTCGGATTTTTCTTTTATTTTTATCTCTAAGATCATCTTTCTGAATAACAGGAATATTTTTAGGCAGACCAAACACAAATTGGCGCTTGTTTTTCTTATCAGACGGAATCACGAAATAAGATTCTTCGTGACGTCTATAAGTTACACAAGCTTGTGATGAAGCGACTATAGGAAGAAAATAGGGGAAAGATGTTAGAAACCTTTGAGCATAAGGTCCAACATCGACATGAGGAGGAAAAGAATTTTCCTTATGGTCAATGTATAAGGTTTCCTCTGTATTTATGTCATTTTTATGACGAATTTGATCATCAGAAGATAAAGTCATTCTTTTAATGAATTTGACAGCCATGTACTCCAAAAGGAAATATTTATTGATATTATAAAATACAGAATGATCAATATTTACATCATTTACAATTTGACTACTACGCTTCGGATTGATCATTAACGGACCGTCATCCGTCTTCTGCGTAGACTTGCCAAGGTTGATGATCAGTGGAGGTTCTGGATCATTCGTACGAGAAGTACGTCCTTTGACCTTGATCATAAGAGGTTGAACTTGGCTCTTGACTGGAATCTTCACAGCTTCCTCAGATGAAGCCCGAGTTCTTCCTTTAACCTTGATCACCAAAGGTTGATCATTGACAGGTTGGGGTTGGATTCGGCCTTTGACTTTAATCTTCAAAGGTTGCTCTTCCGGAGGATCTTTATTGACAGATTGATCTTCTGCAGGTGATCGATCTTCGACCATTTTCGATATCTCCTTCACATGCTTCTGCTTGTAGAGTATTGAATCAGAGAAATATGCTTCAACACCCTTAAAGGGATTGATATCTACAAATTCGGTCTTCACGATCCCTTGAGAATCCACGTACTTGAAGCATTGGTAGAGAGTTGAAGGCACAATGTTATGCTCATGTATCCATAGTCTTCCAAGGAGGATGTTGTAAGATACATCTAAGTTGATAACATAAAATGTTGCCATAGTTCGAAGATCACCAATTTGAATTTTCAGACGAATCTTCTCCAGTGGTTTACTCTTTTCAGAGTTGAAACCAACTATTATAGTACCAGTGTAAGTCAAATCACTAGTAGGGATCCTCAAAGGTCGTAGCACACTTTGAAGAATTATGCTAATTGAAGACTCAGGATCGATGTAAATCCTGTCAATTTCTGTGGATTCAATATACCCAGTGTAGCACAGAGGCCTGTCATACTTGTTATGCTTCAACAGCATATCTTCTTGTGTGAAGGTAATGTTAGGAATTGCCTCCATCACACTATGACATTGTGGGCATGATACTGGTATATTTTCAGGACTTTTGAGTTGAGCTAAGCATGAATCAGCTTGTAGCAAAGCTTCACTCAAAGTTTTACGACTTTCTTTAGAAAGGCGAAGCAGCTCAAAGATCGAAAGTCTAGCCGGAGTATTAGCTAACTGGGCTAGAATGTCAAATTTGTAGGGTTTCATCACTACCCCTTGATTTGTAGCAGATTTCAATGGGACGTCAAAGCGCACTGCTTTCTGTTTCCCCTTCTCAACCATAGATGGTATAGCAGGAACAGAAGATGATTGAGCTGGAACTGTTTCAACAACGTCCTCTACTTTTTTAGAAGATCCCTCATAATCTTTGTGGTACTCTTTCTCAGATCTCGTACCAGCAAAGGTCTCTTCTTCAGACTCAGGAGAATAAAGTACCATATTGTAGGATTTAGTCTTCTTTTTCTTAGTCTTTTTCTTGTAAGAATTTTTATGAGGAACCTCAAAACCCAATCCGAGAGTAGATTTTACTTTGAAGTTGTAAAGGAAGTCACATTCCTTTATCATAATTCAAGTCTAACGCCTTTTGAAAGTCATAGCCCATCTTTTTTATGAGATGGACTGATTGCTGACTATACAAATGAGTGGATAGCGGACTTTCAATAGATGGTTTAACAAAGGAAGAAGAAACAGAAACCTTTATAACCACAGGAGGAGGAGGCATAGAGACTTCTGTAGAAGGAGGAATAGAAACCTCTGTAGTCATAGGGACAGAAGGAAAAATCCCGATACGAGCTTTCTCATAAGCAACAAAGATCTGTTGTGCCCTATATAAGGGGACACTATTCATTGCTAACCATTACCGATGAGTAAGCTTGAGTTTGGTAGGAGGAGCCAAACTTGGAGGGCATATATTCAAATCCCTCCGTCTATCCTCTAAAGGAATGCCATCCCATAAATGATCCAAATCATCATAGTCTTGGGTTAAAAGATGAAAAATTATGTTACAGGTTCTGACTTTTTTACCTTTCTTAGATTTTGAAGTTTTACCTTCATTCTCCATTTCAGGCACTAAATCAGGGTGTACCCACATAATTTTGCCATTTTTTAGTGTAAGAGGCAAAAGTCCTTCATTTTGCTATCTGGCAGACGGAATATTCACAATCTTCATCATCGCCTTTAGAATTGGAACAATTCCATCTGGGACTTGCTATGGAGGAAAACCTCCAAACTGAAGAGAAATCATATTAGTTGTGACCGTATGCTCATCGTTGGTTAAAGCGATGGCATTATCATTTATCAGCTCCTGGATTTTCTTCTTCAAGACATAGCATGCCTTGGTAGGATGATTTATGTATCTGTGATAGATACAATACTTGGGATTGTCGGTCAGATTTACCTCATTAGGCCTTTTTGGCTCTGGAATCTGGAGTTTGCCACTCTTTACCAGACATTGGAATATCCTTGGGATATCCCTGTCATCGAAAGAATATTCTTCTTTTGGCATGGAAGACTCTTGATTATTCGGCGTTGTTTTAGGTTTTGAAAGATTAACCACTAAGGTTTCCTTCCCTTTCCCATTACGATTGCCAGAATTATTATTTGAAGAGTTTTTCTTTCCTTTGTCTTCTGAAGCGAAGATCATCCCGTGTTCACGAGCCAACCTACCATTGGTCTCGACTGAAACTGCTGCTATGATAAACGAGGCCCAATCCATGAATTGGGAACCTGTATAGACATCAATAGATTGTCGTAGATTCATCTTGCACGTATCGATCAGCGCCGAATCTGGTATGCCTGGAGGCATTTTCAAGGTAGCCTGTCGGAAGCGTTCTATAAACGTCCGAGTATCATTTTTTCTCTTTTTGCTTGATATCTATTAGGGAGGACATATTCATGTCCATTCCTCCCTCATAGAAATGGGAGAGAAATATTGCTTTAAATTCGTCAAAAGACGAAATGCAATTATCGGGTAAACTACGATATCAGTCGTAAGCTGAACCCGTCAAACATCCGATGAAAACTCGGGTAAGAAGAGCATCATTCTTCTGCAAATGTACAGTCGTAATATCAAAGTAATTGATATATTGACTAGGAGATGCTTTTTTATCAAATAACACCATGGATTGTGGCTTAAACTTTGGAGGAAAGGGCACATCATTCCAGTGAGGAGGATAAGGTTGCTTAATCCCTAACCTCTGGAGATGATCCTTGTGCTTTAGAACTTCAAACTGTGCTTTTAGATCACGCACCGCTTGAATAGCTTCACTGGTTTGAGGAAGCACATTTGATTGAATAGTTGTTGGATGTACCGTGACCCCCACCGGAGGTGGTACATCTTCTGGAATGATAGGATCTGGAGATGCAAAATTTTGATTGATAGCAGGCTCCTGACTAAGATTATTCAAGGGTATATCAACCCCTTGACTATCTTGAGTTTGTGCTGCTACCTGCACCGGAGTTATCACTGGTGGCTGAGCAGTTTGCTGAGTCATTATTATTTGATGCATACTTTGTATCATAGCAAGCATGTCCTTCAGCGACTGCTTAACTGCAGAGAGACGTTGTTCTGTATTAGCAGTTGACGTCTCTGGTTCGTCTCCAATAGCATAAGATTCAACCTCCCTTGAAGATACAGAGGGATTGATGTAGAAGTATGAATCAACGCTATCAGTTTTGGACTCTAAAGACTGGGTACCCCCAGCTTTTGAGTCAAAAGTCTGCAACCGTCTTTGACTTCTCAATCGAGTATTCTGATATACTCCTTCAAAATTGTCAAGAAGTCGATTAAACTGTTATTGACCAGGAGTCTGGGATGAGTTGCGTCTTGGATGTCGTCCCATGTTGGTATGAGATGCCATATTAACTGAGGCATATGACAACTCCTATTCTTGATTATCAACTGATTGCTGAACATTGTAGCCTAACCGATCAAAAACTGACTGTTTAGAAGTCGAACAACAACACTTGATTACAATCTGGTGACAATAACAATGGTGATCTTCTTTAGGGAGTGTCATAGGAGATTTTCTGCCTTTACGCTTTTATACAAGCAGCTCGCGTAAATCAGAAGGAGTAGAAGAAGTAGTCTTCTTTATTATATTTGGGACAAAAAATCGTTTAGTCCCTTGTGTATAAAAAAGATTACTGGCTGCATTAGCAGAACCAAACTGAGCATTTTTATGCGCTTGGAGTTGTGTGCATAAATCCTAAGATTTTTGTGCACAAAGGACTCCATCAGCATTACGCGTAATTTAAAGGTTTGGTACCTTACGTAAAGCAGTGTAAGAAGGCTATTGGTGAAAAACCAAAGTTTTACTAACAATAGAATGATCATGTTTTTATGCTGTATGTGTGTAGGCAAATTCATTTTAGATACAGAAGCATCATTATGAATTTTATCTACTCTGTCACTGACAGGAGATTTACCTTTATGCGTAGAGCGCAAAACATGAGTATCTGCCACATCACAGACGGGAGGTTTTCCTTTACGCGTGGAGCGTAAAGCTTGGGTGTCTACCACGTCACAGACGGGAGACTGGTTTTTACGCACAGAGCGTAAAGTTTGGGTGTCTACCACGTCACAGACGGGAGACTGGTTTTTATGCACAGAGCGTAAAGTTTGGGTGTCTACCACGTCACAGACGGAAGACTGGTTTTTTACGCACAGAGCGTAAAGTTTGATTTTTATGCACAGAGCGTAAAACTTGATAGTCTACCACGTCACAGATGGGAGACTGGTTTTTATGCCCAGGGCGTATCACTGAAGTAGAGACTGCCTCGTCACCGACGGGAGTCTCCACAACAGGAGTAGGAAGGATTCCTTTGCCTTCAGAGATAACAGGGAGATCCGAGGATGGTTTGGATTTAGGGTTTTTGCACCTTTCGCGATTTTTGAACATTGGAGCAGTGAGTACTACCCCCAACTAGGAGCATTTCTTCGTAGACAGTCTGGTCGAAGTGCACAACCAGAGTCTTCTTTGTCGAACCGATCGACACATCATCATATTGAGCAATTGCCTTCTCGTCAGAGGAGAAGGTCGTCCCCTGCAGAGTCGCCATTTTGTTTCACTTAACAAAATACCTAAAAATTGGCTTTTGAAAGAAAACAAGAAAAAGTTCCAAAGTACAAATTATTCTGGGAAGTATTGCTATGGAAGTCTGATCTGAGAGCGATCACTTTGTTCCTTGGACCATATGATGATGATGAAGAAAACTGCTTGAAGAAGACGAACAATCGGAAGAACTAAGTCACCGGAAAGGTATCGAGCAACGGCACTGATGGCACAGTCGAATGCTATCTTGTTTTGCTTCACCTTGTTCTTCAGAAAAAGTTGAAGAAATACTTCTGGGAATATCACTCTGAAAATATGGATTTTCTCAGAATCTCCTCTCCTGTCTCTATTGATCTCTTGATGTCCTCTGTATTGAAAAATAAGTCTATTTATAGACTAGACCCTTTGTGCGTAAAAAGCAACAAAATTGGGTCTCTATGCGAGTAACTGTCAACCACGATATAAATTATCCTCTACGCACGGTGACACGTGTCCCATGTAGAGTTTTGATCTTTACAAATGGTGACACGTGTCCCACTACTTCAACAAAATAGGGAGAGCACGTACACACATTTCTCGATAAGTGTGGCATGAAAGCCACGTAAGCAAACCACGTTATCATGTAGCCAGGAAAGCTCGGGCGTAAAAATGACCCAAAATACACTCCCTGCGTAAAGTAGCAGACTGGGCATAAAAATAGCACAAAATAAGCTTCTAGCGTAAAGTGGCTAAAAATAGCCTTGAGCGTAAAATTAGCTCAAATAAACTTTACACCCACAATAACCTTGAGCTTAAAAGCGCGAATAGCTATCGTGCATAAAAGAAGCATTTTATTGAGCATAAAGTATCCCATCTGCACACTAAACGACAGTATTGGGTTTAGTGTAAATCTAATCCTCTCGGCTTCTGTGCAATCCTACTGTCAAAAAATCATTCTGTCAGATCAAATCACTCACATTAAATACGGTTTGACAGTCTGTCGTCCAAGCGTAAAGTGGAGGATAACTCTCGCATAAAAGCTTCTAGCGTAAAATATAGCTTGCGTAAAGAGTAGCTTGCGTAGAGTCTGAGTTTGACTCAGTTTGAATTGCGTAAAGTTTCCAACTTCTTTGACTTAGTCCACTAAGCACTTTTTACGCTCCTACACTCTAGTCTCTTGGTTTAGCAAAAAGTAAAATTCTGTCGCGTTATCAACAAGCGAGGCTGAATATATCGCCACAGGACGTTGTTGTGCACAAATTTTATGGATGAAGCAAACTTTAGAAGACTATGGATTGTATTTCACACATATACCCATTTTCTGTGATAACACTAGTTCTATTAATTTGACTAAGAATCCAGTATGTCACTCTCGTACTAAGCATATCGAGATTTGACATCACTTTCTTAGAGACATCAATAAAATGGAGATATAGACCTTGTATACATAGACACACAGAATCAATTAGCTGACATACTCATAAAATCTCTACCGGAAGATCGTTTCAATTATTTACGTCGAGAATTAGGAATTTTAGATATCAATAATATTAATTAATTTTGTTTTATTTATTAATTTATTTAATACTCAATAACTGTTTTCGAAACAAGCCTAAAAAGAGTTTGTTTGTCACCACGACTACGGTCGAAGCGAAGCGGTATTTAAGAGTTCTCCGGTGAACCTCCGTTAGCTGGGACAGTACTCCTACAGCTAATCTGAAATAGATACTAAGTAAAGAATATTAATTTATAAAATAATATTAATTATATTATTTGAAATTTAAAATTACTAAATATTGAATTAAATATTTGAAATGAGTTGATGAAAAAGATGTGGCCCACAAAATTTTTAAAAAAATACCAGGAGAACCCTAGGCGAATTCGGTCCTAGTTCGGTCCGAATTCGGCCAGAGTTCTGTTGGTGCTGCATATATTTCAGTCAGAACCCGAGGCCCCCATCTTCTTCATCTCTTCCAAACCACATCAAACAGCAGCAGCAGTCGCCCGAAGTCCCCAAAACCTAGTTTTTCTCCACCTCCTTTCTTCCAATCTACGTGGAGATTTCTATCCAAATTTTGGATTCATGCGGAGAATCGCGTCCTCTACAGCATACTTGATTCTCGGAAGATATAATTCCTTCTCTCCTCCACTTTCAAATTTTTAGGATTTCTAGTTTTTGGGATAGAATGCCTAAGGGATTCAATCCTTTCAAGAGGAAGAAGACCCATGCCAGTAAAGAGGCATCGTCTTCTGATCCGAACACGGATTCCGTCTTTTCCCCGGTCCATTCAGATGACGGTGCATTGGATGAGTTTTATTTCAAAACTCTTGACCAAGCATTCCTTTGGTATGCCGATTTTATTATGCGTACTATATGTACCGGATCTTCGATTAAGTAGACTGTATTTCCTGACCACCGTTCCTACTTTGAGGCATTAGGGTTACACCATTTTGCTACTTTACAATTCCCTATAGCTACTAATGCCATTAGATTGTTCTATTGTAACTTCGTGTTAGACACTTTTACCGTAAGGACTCGTATTGGCGGGATAGATATCGAGTTCAATGATGCATTGCTAGCAGAAATCTTTGGTCTTCCAAACGAAGGTGCCCCTCTCGATGACATCACTGACTTCGATTTCCCCGAGGGCACGACTCTTGTTAGTTTCAAGAATGAGCTTTGTGCGCCCGTACGTGCTCGTCCTGGAAAGATCAAGGCCAATAACTTGAACTTGTTTAACTACCCGCACGTGCTCGTCCTAGAAAGTTCAAGGCCAATAACTTGAACTTGTTTAACTACGAATTACATCGCATCATCTTTTCCACTCTACTTCCAAAATTCACTTCAAAAGATGATGTCACTGCCCTAGAACTCTCTGCTTTATATCACATTCTTAAGGGGATTCCTTTTTCTGCTCCTAAGACTATCATTCAGATGATTGCTAGGTGTCGCGGTAGAGATCGCAACCTCTCTTATGCGATGCTTATTCCACACATCTTTTAGCATTTTAATATTGACTTATCCAAAAATTGACGTGTCGTACGATTTTCGAGATTCCTGGAGATCTTGAATTCCGTTTGTGATCCGTTTAAAGTTTTGGAAAGATGACACGAAGATAGACAATATGTAATTTTTCCAGAAATTAATACTTTCATCTAGTATTTTAATTAATTTATAGTACTCAGTTTCGGCCGATGATTCATCGATTTAGTCACGGTTAGTCATAATGGAGATAACTTTTGACCAAATTTTGATTTTGGGGCACCATTGATTCCAGTGCACTCGTGGCACTGAAATCTACTTGATTAAACATTCGAGTTATTGATTTTATGTCGTTTGACCACTTAGTCAACGGTATGCCTCGATTTGTGTGCTATGTGTTCCGAATTGGAAACCGTGACTTTCTTTAGCCAAAAAATTGTGCGTAATTATTTTATTTCAAGTTATGTTAGAATAAAATTAGGTTTTAAAGTGATTTTATTCAGATTTAAATAGAATTAATTAGGTTAACCCATTAGCCCCAGTGATTTTATTCATATGTAAATAGAATTAATTAGGTTAACCCATTAGCCCCTTTCTATGATTTTTAGAGTAGAAAACGTAGATCTAACTTGTGGTTGTTTGTGTGACGAGGTTCGTCGAATGATGGCATGGGTTGATAGATTTTAGGCCGGAGTTCATCTTGCCTTCAATATGTGAAATTAGCTCGTCCAGGAATCCAGGCAAGTACTTGTTTATGCTTTCATGTGCATTTACATTATATTGTTGTATTTCACTTATACATGCTATTTTTCGTGTCTTCACTGTTTACACACATGAGAGTTGAGTGATTGACTAATGTCCATGTTTTTTCATCATTATTGTGATTGTCATTGTGACTGTGTCTACAAGATTGTGAGGTATGTATATTAGAGGGGTACAATTACTACGCACATGGACAAAGCCCGATTGTATTATTGACAACTCTTCCATTTATGGGGGCGGACCTTTTATATCCTCATCGTTCGCCCAAGCCGTCCATGTGTAGGAACGTTATACTTCTCATGACATGTGCACTATTATTGATTATATGAGTTTCTTTATCTTTTCATGCTTGCTACTTCCTTTATTAGTTCTTCTATTGCATAATTTTTTATTTGTAATTTTTATTTTTTATTGATCATTGCTTTCCATGTTTAGTGTTATGTTGCATTATATTATACTTGTATCATGTTGGCGTAAACTTGTACTTGTTCCAATCCTGACTGGATAACCATTTTCTAGTTGTAGACGACATGATTTGTCTTAAGATTTACAATGAGTATATTTGCGACACTGGCATCACTAGCATATCCGATTCCAGCACTGATAGGAATTAGCATATTTCATTTCTTATGCATTAACATTAGTTAGTAGTTGTAGCTATGGATTTTAGTTTTTTATTTTATTTTCTGCTACCGGGTTTGTTCCCGAGACTATCTGAGTTATAGTGGATTATTGGACAACTATTTTTAGTTTATTTATTGAGACTATTGGATATTATTTTTTGACTATTGGTGGCTCAATTATGGATGATATGTAAGTGTTGTTCTTGTTGTGGACCATTGTTATCATAGACAACGTACTACCGCTGATGCTGCGGCGTAGGTTGGACTTGGCCACGCACTCATATCCCAAAAGTGAGAGCGGGTCGTGACACCTATTGTTGTCTCTTCTCAAACATCTAGGCCTGTGTCGGTAATGGACGCTGGGCTAATGGCCTTATTGCTAGTACTGACCGTTAATCGGTGCTACTCGTAAAGCTGGCAATGTCAAAAACTGCTGAACCGGCCTTCCTGGCCTCTACATCATCGGGCAATTAGCTATCTTATGATCTGGACTACCACTTCTTATATACAACCCATTCGCTGACCGACACATGTCCCTAGTGTGTCCTTTCGTATCGCAATAGGTACATCCATCAAGCGCCCCTTGCGCTGCTGTTGTTGGTGCCTCGGTTGTTGCTGCCGAACTGTTGTTGTTATCGCTGATACCGTCGGCCTTCGCAGCCTCCTGACTCATAGATACGAACACCCGACACTATTGCCGACGTTCGCTGTACTTCTCCTCCTCCCCCACTCTGGACATGAGACCTCTTCTTGCCTCCAGTCCTAGATGCCAATCTCTGCTGGATAAGCTCGTGCCTCCGAGCTACTGTCAAACTGCATCAAAAGTCTGGTAGTCATGCCCCTATACTAGTTATAGAATCTCCAAATGAAGACCCTCCTGGAACATCATAGCCTTCTCTTGCTCCGTAGCCACCAAAGTTAGGGCAAACCGACTCAGCCTGCAGAACTCCGTTGCGTACCCATCCACTGTCGTACTAGTCTTCTTGAGACTGATAAATCTTTGTTGAAGCTCATAATACGCTACTACACCAAAGTACTTGGCCTTGAATCTTGTCCTGAAGCTATCTCAAGGGACATGATGCCTCATGCCAACCTCCACCGATGCCCACCAGTCACGGGCAAGGTCCTAAATTAACAATCGAACCTAATCCACTTGCTCATATTCTGGAACCTTGGCCGCCGCCAAGATTGCCTCGATATCCTGATGCCAAGCATCTGTGGTAATGGCATCCTCCGTGCCATTGAAGTACCTCGGGTTGAGCCGAACAAATCTTGTCGATGCACCCGAATCTGTCCTCCCGCTCCTTTTCAGTGTTGTATGCAAACCCTGATTCAGTAAGGCATTCTCCTCCTGCTGTCGTGCTTGCTAATATTGATTGGCTGCTATTTTATGTTGTTATGTTGCCAACAACCCTCGTATGATCTCCAGGAGTGCTGTAAAGTCATGTATTGCTGCTAGTGTCAGTATTACTGGAGGGTGCAAGAAACTCTGGAACCTGTGGCACAACTGGCTCTTCCACTATCTCAACATGAATCCAAATCGGAGAAGGTACTACCTCTTGTGGATGCATCATTGTACCCTGCTCTACTGGATGTTCCTCCATGGCGTATGCCAACTATAGAGAACGAGGCGCCCCTAGGGAAAGATGCAAGATATCAAATGACAGGACGAGAAGGAACGAGGATAAAAATGAGTTAACAATCAAGGTCAGGAAGAGAAGATGAATTAAGATATCAATAGAACATATTTTGATTGAGACTCCTATAATAACAATACCCCACAAGTCTAAAAACCAGACTTGTATGAGACACCACTAAAACCTTGTCACACCCCAGTTTTGAAATACAGAGACGGACATGACCAGCTACCTCGTATAAGGTACAAAGACGTCATACAACAATCACAGATGTCGCTAGACTTGGGGGTACATACTACAATCAGATCACCTAGGGTCTCATGCAACAACTATGTCTTAATCATTCAATCAAGAATCAACAATTAATGAGCATATAAGATAAAACAGTAAGGCGTCCCCATTGCTTCATGAAAATGATCATAAGAACTAGTCGTACAAGATACTAGATAGCACAGAGAGTCGACAGTACATAACCATAGTCAGTTGTAGTCTGAATTAATTATAATTATGCAAGAGAAAACTAATGTCCAGAACAGCCGGCTAAACAAGTGTCGGTAGCTAAACGTCAAGTACGAAATTGAAGATATCAGAGTGGTGGAGAAAAAATCCACTTGAATCCTCCAACGACCATGCTTCTAGTATGCACCATCTTCAAGGTAGAAAGTTGGATCCTCAGGTGCTACTAAGAGATCTGGTCAAACAAAACTAGCGGGGTCAGCCCCAAATGAAGTACCACAAGGGAGAACATATGAAGGGGACAAATCTAGGGTAACAAGTAAGACCTAGCCAAGGATTATAGGCTTATACCATATCATCGAGGCCATACGACACCCTTACAACCAAACAAGGACAAAGAGGGCCAATATCGCGAGAGATAAAATAAATCCTATAACCATAGTCAGGTTATTAGCTTCTATTTTGCAACTTCAAACCATAGCCTGTCGTAGTACAATAGCCCAACCCAACAGCCAAACAAAGACATGGGTTGGACCTCGCACCACGAAAGTCTATGCTCCTCGGCTACTAATAGAAAAAACCTATCACAAGCAAGTCAGTTTACAAGCGGCCAATCATTCCTATGACTTTTTATGATTAGCCTGGGTTATCCCAGTTGCTTATATATGGGAATCCTTAGATCATGTTGAACCCAAACCAGGCTAGCTGAACCATTATTAACGCATAGCACATAGCACGTAGAATGCACTTGTCCCTCATAAGGCCACCGTGCTGAACAGATCAGTAGCAGTTCCAGTCCTCCTATAGGAAGGTACTGACTCGGCACATATAAACAAATACTGCACCCCGCAAGTGCGAATGAATATACAGTATCTGTGGTAGCCAGCCTTGTACTCCTAAACAATTGTCTGACATGGCCGGCAATGCACGCCCTCGAGATTTTGTTCCCTCCCTATGCTTCTATCCATTTGAGTTTCCTAGATTAACCCTAATTCTGTTTGAAATCATATGTCGTGGGCACATGCTCATCCTTCTAGATGTTGTACTTTGGCAGGAGTATCCTAAGTATGGATCCATAATGGCTCATAGAGTCCTAAGTCTAGATACATCCTCAGTATAATGCATCAAACCATCAATCACTATACCACGTCAATGTTACCGACCACTAACCATGACCGTGCTGGAAAATATGATTGTACAGACATATAACTCATGGGATTACTTGGCACGTAGATTAGCATCTTAGTGCCCACATAGTTGTACCTCAGTATATGCATAGAATAGTACCAGCACAGTACAGGTAATCAAGTTAGGAACATGGTCGAACAAGCACATCGTTTAGTCACTTAGACTCCACTGGGTATACATGCACATAGGCACATATAGGCACATGGATCATATAGGCGCATGGGCCACATAGGCACATGGGTCACATAGGCGCATAGTAAGGTAAATACCAAAATATTAGTCCGGCGGAACGGGCGCATAAAGGTCCTAGGTGCATGGACATTTCATGTCTGGAGGGCAGGTCTATCCGCATAGACATATCCAATGCATGGGCGAGAAGGCGCATAAATACATCCGTGCACATGAGCAAGTAAGCACATGGCATGCTCTGGCACAGGCCACTCTTACGCACGACATGGACAGGCGCATGGCATAGTCATGCACGTATCAGCCTGGCTCGTAGCGAATGGTGCAGTACCTCCAACAAGCGCATGACACTAGCTGGCGCATAAATCAATCATGTGCATGGCAAACTGGCGTATGGCACCAAGGGAGCATGGGTTCCTGGCCGATGTAAGACAAGCACTGTGTCTTTAGTCCATGTGTAGGGGAAAACCCTATGTGTAGGGCGGACAGGCTGTCAAACGGTAGCGCTGCCAGGATTTCTTGGTGCATGGCATTTCTGTGCATGGCCTCATGCGTTCGTGGTGGTCGTCGTCCCCAAACAGCAAGTCTGACATAAAAGTTCCGAAAACTTTCAATGGCCATAACTTGCGTTCTAGAACTCGAAATCTGATGAAATAAAAGCCAGAAGTGCATAAAATCAAATTATCTACCACATGGAACAACTAGTTTTCAAAAAAATAAACACTTTTAAGAAATTATTTCTGCCAAAAACTTTAAAAATCCTAATTTTAAAACTCAGATCTACACTAGATCAGCCATTAAATCTGAAAGCTCCAAGAACAAAATATGTAGAGGAAGTTATGGTGTATAATATAGGCTAATAATATATATGAAAATCAAAGAAAACAAAAATGGCAAGTGGTCTCTCCATTTGGTACAAGGTGTACTTGCCTAGGTAGGTTGGTGGGAGGAAATGGAATGAGAGTGAATGAGGATAGAGAGTGTAGAAGAGAGTATTTATATGGAGGTAGGGGTGATTCCACTAAACCCTAATCCTAACTATGCTAATCCATTCTACATGCCATGATACATTATAAAATAATTAATTAAATTCGGATCACAATACGGTCCAGTTATTTCATCATCGAAGCAGTAAACCATACCTACAACCAGACAATGGTAAGGGGTGGCACGACACACTGTTCCATGCCATGATCGGGTGTAAATATAGGATACATGTGCACGTGTGCAAATACCAGATATCGTATACAGGATCAATACAGAATAGAATATGTATACCGAAAATAGGGAGTGACAAATAGAATATGAGACAGAGTAATATGGATAGTTGATCTGCTCCCGCTCAGGCGTACAGACCAGTTGTCCATATTACTTTGTCTCCTATTATGTCCCATTCCTATGACATATGGTCGCCACCAATTTCAAAATAAAAATAATAATAAGCAAATTGATGGGACAGAATAGGAGACAGTATAATATGGACAGCTAATCTGCTCCCGTTCAGGTATGCAGATCAGTTGTCCATATTACTGTCTCATATTTTGTCCCATTTCTATGACATGTGGGCCCTACCAATTTCAAAGAAGAAGATAAACAAGCAAATATATGGGACAGAATATGAGACTGAGTAATATGGATAGCTGATCTGCTCTCCAATCTAATAAGGCAGTCAATTAATGCGCTTCAAGCAATGGTCAAAGGATTGGTGGCTCAAGTAGAGACGTTGGGTCAGCTAATAATTTCTTGTAATAATTAAAAAAATTCTATAAACTATGACTTGCATGTAAACTTCTACTTCATATAAGAATAAATTTTAAGAGGTAAAAACAGTACCAATTACTCAACAAAAATCTCGTGCTCGTCATGTATGATAAATATAACTAATATATGATATATGGCATTTGTAACTTTATTAACTTTTCATGTACGAACTTTAGTTATATTTCAATTGGATTGGTTACGGTCAAAACACGGTAGTAACTGTTAGAAATATTTACTTTTATCTTCTTTAATAATCTGCAGACAAAATAAACAAAAATTAAAATTTACCGGCCTCGGGTGAAATCGCGCACGTAGCTCTGCCCTAAGAGTTGATTGGGTCTATGTGCAGACTTATTCTGAATCCTCCTAGCGGGAAAACCCCCATTCTATCGGTATTCCGTCGTTGCACACAACTCGGAAAGATTGACCCTGACTTAGCCTTGTCCAGAGCGGATGAATAGAAATGTGAAAGGAGAGAAGATTTTTATGAATGAAAATATTTTTATGTACCAACAACAAAGGAATAGGTGAGTATATATAGGTACCATGTCATAAAACCAATATATCAATGGTCCTTCAATAGGATTTAATAAAAATAAAAGTGTGATAAGGGGTAATAATGTGACCGTTTAGTGGGTTTAAGAAATGACCCTTAATAGGATTTCAATGTGAATAAATGGGAAAATAATATGAAGAAAAATTATTTTTTTCATTAACAATTACAAAAATCTCCCCCAAAAAATCAATTTTTGAAAACAGAGATAACATAATTCAAAAGAATAGAAGTAGTAAATTTCTGGGCAATTGTATACTATACATAGATGAGATGGACTACAGCCATGAATCTCACGTAGTGACTATTGTTTTTTTTCTGAAGAAGTGCTTGATGGACTATGCCTTGAAACAGAATTCATGAACTAGATTCAGACAATAACACACATAGTACACTAGAGATTCTTGGGTCTATCTGGTGGCACATTTGATTGGCCATGCGCACTTTTCCATATTTATGAGAGTTATCTAGGATCGTCCTGTCCTATAGTCGTGGCCTTCACGACCTCTCATACATGTAAGTCCTCAAAGGGTTGGTGATTGGAGTCAACCCTGCATAATTATGCTTGGACCTATTAAGAGTTTTAAAACTCATCCTAACCAAATCACACCGGAACACCATAGTGATAGGGTATCCATGTACAACATTATACAGCCTCTTTGGCATTAGTCTAAGAGAATTTAATCTCGGGGTCAGTTTTCTATAATAGTCACATAAGTCCAGCTTGTTCCTACCCATTGAACTAACTTCTTGGGATCTCGAGTCAGACTCGGTTGGGTTGCCACTGCTAGTGACCTACTTATGGGCTTAACCCCACCCCCACCTCCTCGATAATTCTAGGACTAATTTCCTAGGCAAACTCTTCGTCAAGAGTAAACAGACTCTTCGTCAAGTGATCTGTAAAGTTCTTTTATAACTTTTATAGTCAAGAACCACATTTTTGCCTTTTAGGCTCTTTTAATGTCTTAAAACACAGCTACATGTACCTGTTTATCTTAGAATTCACAATATCATTCTTTTAGCGTAATTTTAAAACAAATATTAGGTACAGAAGTATGTTTATCATGTATATGCATAATAAGATGCTTGATCTATTCAATTTCAATATATCATGAAGTCATAGCATAAGTAAAATTGGCTTGATCTATTTGATATATACATAGTAAGATATCTGAGACATTAAACTTCAGCATAAACTATATTTAAATATAATATTTCAAATTCTTTGATACTCCTAGCTATGTTAGTTTGTCATAACGACCTATGAACTTATGAGTATCTAAGTTGTTCCACATGTGAAACCTTATACTGGATCTTAGTAATCTTTAGTATTTTTATGTCCGAAGATTTTATGAAACCAATTGTAGTCCATTCCTTTAGGAATTTTTGGTTTGACTAAGCCAAATTGTAACTCCACCTTTCCAATTATTGGAATTCTTTTTTTTTAAATGGTTTGGAAATATTTTTATTTTAAATATATGTGGAGTTATATATATAACTTGGTTATCATTTAAGTTAATTGGGTTTATTTCATTTTTAACCAATTATGAGTATTTGGGCCAACCCTATTGGGCCTCCAAGCTATCATAACCATTTATAACAATTCCTTGGAAGCTTCTGTTCTTCTCAATTCGGGATAAGGTTCCCTATTCAATTTTGAATTTGTTGCAAGAGAGCAGAGCTCCTTCTCTACGCAACTGACCATGTGCAAATAACCAATTCCACCTTTTTTTTCCCTCCAAAAATTTTCCTCCAGCTCAGGTGTAACCGCCTATATAAGCAACCGATCCTTCTCCAAAACCTTGCCTATTCATTTCTCCTTCTCCTCGAATCCCTGCGGCTCAGTAACAGAGAGAGAAGCTCCTTGGCCATGGCGGATGTGTGAAGAAGGATACTAGGGTTGGTCTTGACGATCCTAGCAGTAAGGTTGAGGATAACTTTCCATTTATCGACCAAGAGTTCGAACAATTCCTTGGTAAGTGTCTCTAGATTTCCATTCTTTGATTGATTCATTCTCGATCAAACGAAGATCTGATCTCGTTATTTAATCTGGATATGATCTCTGTTCCCCATCATTTTCCTTCTTTGACTCAGGGATTCAAGGACAAGGCCTTGAGTCGTGTGATCGACACAGAGTTGGTGTCGAATCGATTTCAGATTATCTTTTGGAAGGTATTTTCTTCCCTTAAACCTTCCTGCCATTTATTGTGTTAACTCTTGGTGTTGAGTGCAATTTTCAGCATATAAGGACTGTTAGGATTAATTCCATCAGATAATTCACTAATTGCAATATTGTACTGATTATAGGACCCTGTATGGTTATAGTTTGATTCGAGCATAAGGTCAGTTTTAATACTGACATTCCTCTGGATGAAATTTCACTTTTAGAACCCTTCGACATTATTGCCTATTTAGATGGGAATCTCGAGCAATATATTTTGGCTATTTGATTATTTCAGTTTTAGATACCAGTGCATATCCATGTATATATCTTCAGGGTTCAGTGTTCATCATTGTTTAATTTCTGAATTTGTTAATACGTGTTGTCTAATATTGTATCCTCTGTTCCTGAAGAATTTATGGAGATTTTGTGTGACTGAATGGGGGTTTTCCTGAGAACCATGTCAACCTCGATTCATTCCAACCCTGGAATGTCTTGTTGGGAAGGATGGTTCAATATTCAAAACTGGGAATTAGGACCTGAGACATACCTTGATGGACCATCCTAGTTGGATTCCTGGACCTGAGATGATTTCTCAGGGTTGGTTCAATCAGGATTTCAGATATTAGATTGGCCTTGATGGTTGTTCAGTGTTGATTTCAGAGAAGTAAGTTTTCCATTGGTTTTAACTATAGGTTAACAAGTCATGTGTAGGTTGAGTTTAAATTAGTAAACCTGGAATTACAAGTTCTGGAATTAAGTTCATGTCACCATGATTCATTAGCTGTTGGTTCAGTTGAGATAACAGGAACCTGGGGCATATCCCATGGTTCAGTTTGTAATATCAGGAACCTGGATATATCCCATGGTCCAGTTGTGTTAACAGAACCTGAGACACATCTCAATGGTTCAGTCTAATTTGGAATTCCTTGAACCTGAGATGACTAATAGCATGGTTGACAATGTGGGCTTCCTTTTCAAACAAGCTAGTCGTCTTTATTATTCTAGTATTTAGCTTAATTCATGGTTTTGAGTATAATTGTAGGAAGTTAAATTTGAGTAGTTGGATTATAGGATAGAATTAAGTAGAAGTTTTAATCAGGATTAGAAATTGTGTAAATAACCAGTGTGAGCCTGTCTTGATATTAATCAAGTTGTAAATCATTTACTTACAGGAGGACATCCAGTTTCTTTGGTTACTTGTACTTTCCTGGAGCAAGGCAAGTACACTCTACGGTTTTGTACTTTTCATTATATATCATGTACTTCCTTGAGTGACACAATTGCAACACGTCATGTACTTTCTGGTGCTCATGTTCTCTTGTTCTTACTTGTATCTGGGGTGGGGAAATATACTATCTATGTGACCAAACCCAAGTAACAACTCAGGTGTGTTTTAGCTTAGACCCCGCATCGTGCACGCGGGTCCTAAGTCACCATTCACGTGCTTTCATGTGCTTTCATGTGCTTACCCTAGCCGGTCACATATTTAGTTATATTTCAAATATAGTACACACATGTTCAGGAGATATACCTTGTACTTATTTCCTGTGATTCCATGATATCAGGTTCTTTCAGGTGCTTACATATCATGTTCTTTCATGTTCTTACATTCATGTTCTTTCATGTACTTTACACTGTTCTTCATGTACTTATTCACCTGTTCTTCCTGTACTTTCCATGTTTTCTTGTACTTTCATATCATGATGTCTTGTTCATTACCTAGAATTGTACTTGCTCCGCTCCTGAATAGGATATGTTGCAGGTGAGATGGAGGCTTTGTGTGACACCTACTATGGGCAGGATTTGGCCTTCCCTACTGAGCCAGCTGGAGCTGCTTCTGACCTAGAGGCTGCAGAGGCCTAGAGCTTCATTAGTTTTCCATTATCTTTCCATATATTGAGACTAGTAGACTTTCTATTATTCTGGAATGTAATAATTCAGATATTGTATCTTACTCTGGTTGGGACACATTATATAGATGCTGTGATTTCATTTCATGTTCATATTACCTGGTTAGTTTCCCTAGATTGGTACAGCTTACCTTTTTGTGTCTAACAACAAAGGCTGGGCGTGTCCGACTCGTATCCGGTTATTCGGGAGCGGGTCGTGACACAAATGTTTGGTTTACTCTAAAATCATACTCCGTGTCATCAGAATCAAAATGTGTAATTCCACTAATTGCTAATATATGCCCTAGGATAGTGTGTTAAAACTCATCTGACTCTATCACCTCTTAAAGTAAAGCACAGAAACTTTCAGACTTGACTCTAAAGATTTATCTCTACTAGTCTTGTTTATAGAAAAAAAAGATAGTCTAAAGTACTAGAATAATGGTTTAAATGATTTTGCTAATAAACCTTTAGAAATCTTTAGTCTATCAAGTGTTGATTAACTTGGGTTAGCTGTAGGGGCGGGTTTCCCGCTTGCGGAGGTCCATAAGAGGATGATTAAGTACTGCGTTCCTTAGGACTATTTACGTCCGGTTGACAAAAGGACCCTTTCGTCTTGTACCCAAAATAATCTCAACTTTTAAAACTTTAGATTTAAAGGAATTTGTAATTTTACTAACTATTTTCTTGTGAGTAAATTGTTTTAATGGGTCAAGAGAGTTATAGCATCACAGAATATAAGCAAAGACAAATTTTGTCAAAATATTATGACAGAATAATACAATGATTTATTTCTGACTAAAAATTCTAATATTGTGATAATATAGTCATTTAAGGTTCAAACATGTAAACCGAAAGAATATTATCTATTATCACCAGAAATCAAGAATGATGGCTCTCAAACTTTATATTTTTGTCCAACTGAACTTAGTAATCAAAAATGAATAGAATATGTGAATTGTAAATGTGAAAAAAATTATCTTTCACGTGATCGGAGCAATTATATACTTCTTGATTTCGGTAATAGTACTTAAGAAGAAATGTTATTTAGTACATTATTTTGAGATCGTTCTTATCCCTTAGCATGTTTGCTCCTTTTCTAACATGTCACAACTTCTAATGCTTCTGACTTGAAGAGATAACTTTACAAATATCATGTCTGAAAATGATAAAATATCTAACAGTTCGGTCTTCAAGAAAATAAATATTAGTTTGCATATTAATAAGAAATATAATTTGAACCGATGCACAACTTATTCATTCTAGCACACCAATATATATTATTTATGAATTTTAACATTAAAATAATTCATATTTTGTATGATAAATATGAAAAACAAGAATTATAAAGATGCTATCATTATGCCAAAAACATTTGTAAGTCTAGCATATATTTTAGTTACATAATACAGTAAAGAAAACATTTCTATATAGCAGCATGTATCAAAATTTTCCACAAATTAAACATTACGTATACAACCACATAAAAATATATTTATATTTGGATGAGTTTGCAAAATTTAATTCTAGATGCAAAACTCCATAATTAATATTGAATGATGTAAAATTTTGTTATTGATGTGTAGCAATACCTAGTTTTGTTTGTAAAGTCATAATTATCATGACCTGACAAAATTCTATGTCATCATCCATGACATCGGGCTACTAAAATAGTTATTAATAATATTAAATAAAAAGATTCCTCGTGATGCATCAGGAATAGAAGACATGGAATAGAATAGGTGTTATGAACCTTGCACTTTACCAATGATATGCAAATGCAACAAAACAAAAATAAAAATAAAATAAATAAAGCAACATGGGTTTCTCACTCCACGTGCCTTATTATATGTTACACCATAAAAAGTTACATATGTTAAAGCATGTGCTTATCAATTATTTGCTATATATGTTAGCATAATTATTAGCAACCAAAATTGTGCATATATAAGAATCATCTAAATAAAATTGTTAAACAATATACATAATTATATTAGATGCTACAATATAAATATATATATATAAACTCCTCATGACAATCGCTCCCCAGCCTCAGGTCTTGTCCTATGCAGCGCCCTCCCCGTCCGACCTCGTCTAGGCCAGCCGGCCGCCCGCTTGCTTCCGTCCCGCCCTACCCCGCATGGCGGTCGGCATTCCGCCGGACCTTCTGTCCGTTCTCGACCCGTGCCCTGTCCCCTTTCCCGCTCCTGGTTGGAACCCCCCTCCTCGCCCCGGCTTCTCCCGCCTGGAGCCGCTGGCGTCTTCTGCGGCCGTCGTCGGCGTCTTCTCCAACCTCCGTCTGGGCGCCGGCCGGGCCTCTCCCACCCCCAATCCTCCTCCACCCTCTCCTCTCTCCGCTTCCGCCAGCGCCTCCCACCCACCCCCCTTTTCTCCTCCGCCGGCGCCTCCCTTCCGCCCCCCCCTTTTCGCCACCGCCTTCGCCTCCGCCCCTCCGCCGTTCTCTCCGTCCGTCCCCTGGCTCCCACCTCTTCGGGATCCATGTTTGGCAGGACTTCTCAAAATTCAAATTCGAATTTCAAAAATCCTACCGGCCCTCCTTGCGGTGCCATCTGATTGCCTGGAGGTGCGCTACCATGCGCCTTCCCCTGCGTGAGCGCATACAGCTGCTCCCCGGTTGCTGGCGTATACGCCAACCAGGAGCACTTGGGCACATATCCCGCTTTTCTGCCCTCGGGCGCATGCGGTAGCCCCTCATCTGTCATGTGCACTCTCAGCCCTTCAACCGCGTGCACTTACGGCCCTCGGCTCTCCCTTGTCGGTGCAGGCGGCTCCTTTCCAGCGGCTCCGTCAGCGGGCGCATATGGCGCCTTCCCGTTAGCGGGCGCATGTGTCTCCGCCTCGTCCTCAGGCGCATATGGCGCTGCGGACGCGCTCCCTCATGCCTATGCGCCTGGGCGCATATGGCCCTCTAGCCAGGGAGCATATGGCCCTCTGCCCTCCTACCTTGTTCTGAACCCGATATCGTCCCCCCCTTCTCCGACCCACCCCTCCATACCATCGCTCCCCCAATGCCACCATCCTCCACCTCCACTACCACTACCACATCCGCTCCTCCATCACCACATTCCCTCCTCCCCCAACTCCCCAATCCTACTCCCCTACTGCCACCACCCTCCACCACCACTACCATTTCCTCATCCACCCCTCCATCCCTACCCGTCCCCCTCCCCCAACCCCTTCCTGTGAGGCCAGTCATCAACCAGGCTCAGAGTCAACCTCTGCCTTCGACCTCTCCATCCTCCACCTTCGTCGACAAGCTCCGTCCCGACAGAGCCCCCAAGCCAGGGCTCTTGCTCCCAGACGTCCCTCTCCTGGAAATTGAGTACCCGCCAGCATCTCCCCTGCCCACTGTGCCCTTCACTGATCAAGAATTGTCCTCCATGGTACACTCATTTCCCCACTCCTTCACACTAAAATTTTCCTCAGGCTGTCCTAAACTAGCCTGGGTTTAAGAGGTCATTACGAGTTGGCGCCTGACGGCAGATTATCGAGTGGCTCCCCTCGATCCGAGACACATCCTTCTCCACCTCTCATCCGAGCATGACCACAAGACCGTCTGGTCCAAAGGAACCGGTAGAGTCGATTCCCACCTGATGAAGATTATCACGTGGACACCTAACTTCAACAATAAGGAGGATTCTGTTGGGAAAGAAATACGGAAAGCTTTTCCCAAACCGGAGAGTACCTGCGAGAGGACCGAGCAATACAACGCACGAACCCAAAAACAAGCACACAAAACAATCCACGCAGACACAGAGAATTTTTGACGTGGAAAACCCTTGCGGGAAAAAAACCACGGGACGATCGGAATCCAACCCTGAGAAGCCTCCACTAATGGAATAGAAGAATTACACCCTCTACAAACTCCTCTCGATCCAAATCGGATCCCCACAACACTCAGAGATAAGAACAATGATTACAAGGCTACGAAGAGCGAGAACGACGAGTAGAGATTACCCGAACACGATCTCCTTCGAACAGCGACCTTCAATCCTCCATCTTCTTCTCCGAAGTTGTAATGGCACTCTTGCCTCCTTCCTCTCTCAAACTTGTGTTTCTTGCGATATGTTGCACACTGAATTAGGGTTTGGAAATCCCAATATAACTCCCTAATCCCGCAGCAAACCTGGACCGTTGGATTAGATCCAATGATGAAAACTCATCCAGAAATCCGCTTCAGCCCCCGATGACACAGAGTTCGGCCAGAACTCTGTGTCGAGCATCCAGAACCTCACGCCACAATACTGGAGTGGCCAGACCGAGTCCGGCCCGAACTCGCCATGGGATCGAGTTCGGCCCGAACTCGGATCTCCTGTTCCAGAACCTCCCTCTGGGCAGTAACAGCAGCAGCGACTCCGCGTCGCCTACTTCTCGAGCTTCTTCGACACACGAACGGCGCTCGTTGCACTCCGGGGCCTTCTCCACATAGGTTGGGAACCCCACCCACTCCAACAAATCTCTCTCTTCACAACTATGGGGAGGATGTCGTCATCCCGACGACCTGCCTGCAGTACTCAAACTTCCTCCTTGGTAAAATCTTCGTGAACATATCAGCTCCGTTGTCATCTGTATGAACCTTCTCAAGCTCCGCGTCCTTCTTCTCAACCACATCCCGTATCCAATGATACCGGGTCTCGATGTACTTGGACCGGCTATGAAACGTCTGATTCTTCACAAGGTGGATCACACTCTGACTGTCGCAAAGCAAAGTATACTGCTCTTGCTTCAGTCCCATTTCCTGCAGCAGCTTCTTCATCCACAACAGCTCCTTGCAAGCCTCCATCGCGGCAATGTACTCTGCCTCTGTCATCGACAAGGCAACACACTTCTGCAACCGCGACTGCCACGATATTGCTCCTCCCGCAAACATCATCACGTAGCCTGAAGTCGATCGCCTCGTGTCTACATCTCCAGCCATATCAGCGTCGGTATACCCAACCAGCTTCGGCTCGTCACCACCAAAGGAAAGTCTCCAACCAGCAGTGCCCTGAAGATATCGTAGAATCCACTTGACCGCACTCCAATGTACCCTTCCAGGATTTGAAAGATACCTACTAACCGTACCAACTACATGAGCAATATCTGGCCTCGTACACACCATAGCATACATAGGCTTCCCACAGCTGAGGCATATGGAACCCGCTCCATATCTTCCTTTTCGTCCTCGGTAGATGGACACTGTTCCTCAGTGAGCTTAAAGTGAGCCGCGAGGGGGGAACTCACTTTCTTCGACCCGTCCATCCCGAAACGCTGAAGTACCCGGTAAATGTACTTCTTTTAGGACAAGTGTAGCAGCTTGGACTCTCTCTCTCGGCTGATCTCCATCCCAAGAATAGTCTTCGCTGTGCCCAAATCCTTCATAGAGAAGGCTGCGCCCAGTTGGCGCTTCAACTCTGCTATCCTAGTGGCATTCCGACCCACTAATAGCATATCATCAACATAGAGCAACAAAATGATGAAATCATCATCGGCAAAATACCTCACAAATGCACAATGATCCGACGTCGTCCGTGCATAACCATGCTCCCCCATAAACGACACGAACTTCCTGTACTACTGCCTCGGAGCCTGCTTCAGACCATACAAGCTCTTCCTCAACCGGCAGACCAAATGTGACTTGCCCTTCTCACAGAATCCCTCTGGCTGCTCCATGTACAACTCCTCCTCAAGATCACCGTGGAGGAATGTCATCTTCACGTCCATCTGCTCGACCTCCAAGTCAAAACTGGCTGCTAATGCTAGCACCACCCGAATAGACGAATGCTTGACGACAGGCGAAAAGATCTCATCATAATCCACGCCTTTCCGCTGACCGTAGCCTTTGACTACCAGCCTCGCTTTGTATCGAGGGCGAGTAGCATCTTCTGTCTGCTTCACTCTGAACACCCATCGATTCTTCAAAGCCTTCTTGCCCTTTGGCAACCGTACCAGATTATAAGTGGAATTGGTGTGCAAGGAACTCATCTCCTCCTGCATAGCCACCATCCACTCCTGCCTGTGTTCGTCTTCCATAGCCTCTGCAAAACTTTCGGGCTCCCCCCCGTCAGTCAATAGCACATACTCATCCGGTGAGTATCTCGTAGATGGTCGACGATCCCTGTCACTCCTTCTCAGTGGAGCCACTGGTGCTGGCTGTATACCGACAGCCTCCGCCCCTTCAGGAACTACCTCTCCGGCATGCTCATCCTCCTGAGGGACACCCTGACCACCATCAGCAGGCTGATGATCAAGGTTGGGAGCAACTCCATGTACCGGCTCCCCTATAACTGGATCCTCTATGATGTCCTCTGGAAACTGCTCGAAGCGAAATGACTCTAACTCAGGCAATTCCTCAGCCTCAGAAGGCGTCTCGGAATCCTGAGTGTTGGTCATGGTCTGATCCTCGACGAACACCACGTCCCTGCTTCTGTAGAGCTTTCCTTCCACTGGGTCATAGAGTCTATAGCCAAACTCATCACGGGAATAGCCGACAAAGATGCATCGCCTCGTCTTCGGCTCAAGTTTGGTCCTCTCGTCCTTCGGTACATGCACGAAGGCTTTACAACCAAACGCCCGCAGGTGACTGTATGACGGCTCTTTGCCGTACCATACTTTGTCAGGCACATCACCCTGCAAAGGAGCACTAGGAGACAAATTAATAATATAAGCAGCTGTGAGAAGAGCCTCACCCCAATAACTGCCCAGCAAGTTCGCTTCTGACAGCAAACACCGTACCCTCTCCATCAGTGTCCTGTTCATGCGCTCCGCTACACCATTGAGCTGAGGTGTCTTTGGCGGAGTCTTCTGGTGTCGTATCCCTTGCTCTCTGCAATACGCATCAAAAGGACCGATGTATTCGCCGCCATTGTCGGACCGAACACACAACAACTTCTTGCCCGTCTTCCTTTCAACAGAGGCCTGAAACTCCTTAAAAGTAGGCAGCACCTGATCCTTGGTCTTTAAGGCATAGACCCAAACCTTCCTGGAATAGTCATCAATAAAAGTCACAAAGTAAGAAGCACCACCAAGAGATTTTACCTTCATAGGACCGCAGACATCCGAGTGAATCAACTCGAGCAATGCTGGCTTCCTCGAACTTGGGTGACTTTGGAAAGACACCCTATTTTGCTTTCCAGCTAAACAGTGCGTGCAGTTCTCCAACTTTGTAGACTTGAGCCCCGAAATCACTTTCCTGTTCACCAAGTAGCTCATCCCCTTCTCGCTGATATGGCCGAGCCGCCTGTGCCACAACTCGGTAGACGCATCACTGACTGCGTTCACCTCCTGTGCCCCCTCTGCGCTCCCCTCCATATAGTAGAGACCGGACTTCTTGCTTCCTCTGGCAATCACCATCGAACCTCTGGAAAGCTTCCACTGACTGTTCTCGAAGAGACTGAAGAATCACTCGTCATCCAACCTTCCAACCGACACCAGGTTGAAACGGATATCAGGGACATGACGAACATCCTTGAGAACAAGAACCGCACCCGTCTTCGTTCTCAAATGCACATCTCCAACGGCAACCGCCTTCGACACATCTCCGTTGTCCATCTTCAACACGCCACAGTCGCCTGTCGTGTAAGTGGCAAACAGTGTCCTATTGTGAGATACATGTGCTGAAGCCCCTGAGTCCACCAGCCAAGAATTGTCATCGCAGGCGAGGTTAGTAATGACCTCATCACCTACGACGATCACATCGCCTCCATGCACCGAGGCCGCCGCTGTAGTGTTCTCTTCTTGCTTCCCCTTGTCGCCCTTCTTCTCTCTCTTCCAAGCGAAACAATTCCGCTTGATATGGCCCTTCTTACCGCAATGGCAACACTCTGAGTCCTCGTAACGACCCTTGGACTTCCCCCTGCTCTTGTCTCTGCCACCACCTGGACCCCTGCTTTTGCCCCTTCCGCGGCTCTCTGAAACAAGTGCCTCTGAGTGGTGGGATGTGGATGAAGTGCCCTGAGAACGTCTCCGCATCTCTTCATTCAACACCCCGCTCTGGGCAAACTCCAGACTGACCACGCCCTCTGGAGCAGAAGCGATCATAGATACTCGTACTGTCTCACACGAGTCTGGCAATGTACACAGCAGCCATTGTCCCTGAACTTCGTCGTCGAACTTGACTCCCATAGAAGATAGCTGGTCAACCACGCCCTGGAACTCACTCAAGTGATCCGAAATAGATGCCCCATCCTTGTACCGCAGACCCATCATCGTTCGGATCAGGAACAACTTGTTTACCCCGATCTTCTTCGCATACAAGGATTCCAGCTTATCCCATAATGTTTTCGCGTGCTCAATATTGGCAACGTGATTGTACACGTTCTCATCAACAAACTGCCTTATGTACCCACACACCTGTATGTGCTCGAATGTCCAGTCCTCCTCGGATTTATCACTGGGCCTCTCGGATGCAAATACGGGTAGATGTAGCTTCTTGACAAATAGCAAATCTTTCATCTTGCTCTGCCAATAATGATAGTTTATGCCATTAAGGTTCACCATGCGCACCGGCTTCGCGTCCATCTCTCCTCTCTGGTTCCTCTGTCAACTCCTGACACCCTTTGAACCCAAAGCTCTGATACCACTCTGTTGGGAAAGAAATACGGAAAGCTTTCCCCAAACCGGAGAGTACCTGCGAGATGATCGAGCAATACAACGCACGAACCCAAAAACAAGCACACAAAACAATCCACGCAGACACAGAGAATTTTTGACGTGGAAAACCCTTGCGGGAAAAAAACTACGAGACGATCGGAGTCCAACCCTGAGAAGCCTCCACTAATGGAATAGAAGAATTATACCCTCTACAAACTCCTTCCGATCCAAATCGGATCCCCACAACACTCAGAGATAAGAACAATGATTACAAGGCTACGAAGAGCGAGAACGACGAGTAGAGATTACCCGAACACGATCTCCTTCGAACAGCGACCTTCAATCCTCCGTTTTCTTCTCCGAAGTTGTAATGGCACTCTTGCCTCCTTCCTCTCTTAAACTTGTGTTTCTTGCGAAATGTTGCACACTGAATTAGGGTTTGGAAATCCCAATATAACTCCCTAATCCTGCAGCAAACCTGGACCGTTGGATTAGATCCAATGATGAAAACTCATCCAGAAATCCGCTTCAGCCTCCGACGACACAGAGTTCGGCCAGAACTCTGTGTCGAGCATCCAGAAATTCACGCCACAATATTGGAGTGGCCAGACCGAGTTCGGCCCGAACTCGCCATGGGACCGAGTTCGGCCCGAACTCGGATCCCCTGTTCCAGAAACTCCCTCTGGGCAGTAACAGCAGCAGCAACTCCGCGTCGCCTACTTCCCGAGCTTCTTCGACACACGAACGGCGCTCGTCGCACTCCGGGGCCTTCTCCACATAGGTTGGGAACCCCACCCACTCCAACAGATTCGGCCACGGTTGCTGCCTGGGTGACTCTTCCCAATTTCCCTCTCATTTGCTTCATTTCTGCGGCTCTCAGGCGCATAGCCAACTCGTTTGGGACATACGTGGCCTCTACAGCAGAAACCTCCAACCTAACCAAAGCCCACTATGCCAAGATCTGTATGGAGCTTGACCTCACCACCGAACCACCCAACCATATTCTCATTGACCTGGGCGGACACACCCACACCTAGCAAATCCAATACGAAAATCACATCATCTTCTGCTCCCACTGCCATATCCCGGCCACCTACCCAAGCACTGCTCCCGCCTCCATCCGGAACTCAAGAAGAGGCCAGTACGGAATCAATCCAACACCATCGGGGTTATCAATGCCCAACTTCTGCTCTTACCCCTTCTGAACTCCCATATCAGATTCAACTCCAGCGAAAGCAAGTCTGGCAAAGAGCCCCCATCCGACAGAGCTATCTTCCCCTACCACTCCCCTAATCTACCCCTGTCCAACCAATTCGACGCCCTAGTTCACGAAGGGGGAAATCCTGTTTTCGTATCTTGTCCAGCAGAACCGGCCGCAGAACCGAAACAAGCAGAGGACCTCAGCGACCCATACTCACGTCCCAAAGAAAAGAGCCTCCTCGAGCCCCAAATCGAAATTGTCCATGTCAGAGACGGAGCAGATGAAGATCTTTCCATTCCAGGGCCAGCACAGGCTCTGGCTATTCTCGAGACCGAGCAGGCCCTCCGAGGAATTTAGGTCATTACTGCTGGATTCCAGCTCCAGTCGGAAGGAGACCAGATAGGTTCTATTGACGAAACCATTACCATTCCCTCCCAGGAGACAGATCTCAACTCTGCTGGAGAATCGGTCGACCTCCATGTTGACCCTCCCAACACACCGGATTACTCCACCAACGGCACCCTCACCTGAAAGAAGGGAGAGGTTCCTTCCAGGAAACAGGAAAAGAAAGAAGCAGCCGTGCCACCGGCCATGCACACTAGGTCCGCAGCCAAACGGACCAACCACCCACCCACCAAACTCCATTAATGTTGAATACTCTCTCCTGGAATATCCGCGGTCTGGCGAACAAACCTACATTAAGGAGAATCAACAGCCTGAAGAAGATCCACAAGATCGACATCTTAATCATCCTTGAACCAAAAATCCCCTACAAGAAACTCAAATCCATTCAACTGCAGTTAGGCTTTCACAAGGCCATAGTCGGCAGACATGATATTTGGATCCTCTGCTTGGAGGATGTCAAGTTCGGATTCATCCAGGATTCCAGGCAAGCCCTTACTTGCTGGCTGGAACACCATCTCATCCCCAAACGCGCCATCCTTTCCGTCGTCCACGGCAGCTGTGACATCGCCGATCGCAAACACCTTTGGAACGACCTTCTTGACATTCAACGCCTCCACCAAAACCTCCTATGGCTTTGCATTGGGGACTTTAACGCCATCACCTGCAGAAAGGAGAAGACCGGAGGTCGCCCTCCCCCTCATGCGGCCATGATAGATTTCAACAACTTCATCTTCAACTCCCACCTATCCCTCCTTCCGTTCACCGACAATGCCTTCACCTGGGCAACATGCAGGAAGGAGACCGTCGGCAATACTTCTGCCTCGACAGGGCCCTTACGAACACCCACTGGCAAGGCATGGGAACTTCCTCTATGCTCACAAACCTCAACGCTTCCGAATATTACCACTCTGCCCTGCTAGTCAGTATCACCAGCAATACTAGCCAGTCCAAGAAGAGTTTCTGATTCCAAAACTTCTGGAGAGAGCACCCCCAATTCTTGGGTGTCGTTGTGAAAGCTTGGAACCGGGAGGACCACCCATATCCCTTCACCCGAGTTGCCAACAAGCTCAAGGTTACTCGAAAAGCCCTAGCGGTCTGGAGCCAGCAAGCTTATGGGGACATCTTTTAAACCATTCGGAAAGCCGAAGACGACATTACTCGGGCCGAGATCATGTATATGAACAATCGTTCGCCAGCTACCAGGAATATCCTTAACTTCACCAAAGCTATCCTCAAGTTCAGGTTGAAGATCGAGGCCGAGTTCTGGAAACAGAAAGCGAGACTCAAATGGGATAGCGAGGGGGACAAGAACTCTAGCTACTTCCATGCTTGCGTCAATGGCCGTCGTCAAAAACTCACTATCCATCAGATTGTCGATGCCGACAGGGTCAGCATCAGCGATCAAAAGAGCATCCAAGCGGCAGCGACACAATTCTACTCCCACCTCTTCTCTAAGGAACCGGTCCTCAGAGACGACCCGTTCCTGAATGAGGTCCCCTAGCTTATCAACGATAACGACAATATCAGGTTAGACAGCCTCCTTCCGAACAAGAGGTAAAAGACGCTGTCTGGGCCCTCGACGCATTCAGTACGCCTGGCCCAGACGGTTTCTCGGGTGCATTTTTTTGCTCATACTGGGACATCATCAAAAAGGATATCCATCAGGCGGTCACTGCATTCCTCCAGGGAGCGACTTATCCAAGAGCCATCGCGAGCACCAATCTTATCCTTATACCTAAGAAAGAACCCGAAGACTTTCTGCGATTTTTGCCCCATCAGTCTTTGCACCTTCACCAACAAGATTATTTCCAAAGTCATCGCTTCCCGCATGTCAGACCTTCTCCCCAAAATCATCCCGGAGGAGCAGAGTAGCTTTATTCAAGGGAAGAATATCCAAGACAACATCATGCTGGCGCAGGAGTTAATTACCTGCATGAAGCTTCCGGCCAGAGGGAGCAACATAGCCATCAAATTGGACATAGAGAAAGCATATGACAGACTTGATTGGCAATTCATGATCTGGGACTTCAGAGCCTTCGGATTTTCCGAAACCTAGACCAACACCGTCTGGAGATCGATCAGCAACTCCTGGTTTTCCACGGTCATCAACGGCCAGGCCGATGGATTCTTCAAATCCAGCTGCGATGTCAGACAAGGAGATCCTCTATCGTCCACCATCTTTATTATCACAGCTGACGCCCTGAGTAGGAATCTCAACAAGTTGGTGGGCACCCCCAACTTCCAGCACTACCATACTGCCAACGGTTACCCTATAGTCACCCATCTGGCCTTCACAGACGACATCCTTATCTTCTCTTTCGGAGATGTCGGATCGGTGAGTGTTGTCCACAACACGCTACAGAGATATACGAGGTGCTCGGGTCAGAAGGTCAACTCCAACAAAATTGTTATATATACCCACCACAATTTCAAGAGAAATAACTTGGCGAGCCTCTCCAACATCACCTCCTTCCCCATCAAGCACCCCCTATTACACTACCTAGGGTGCCCCTAGTGTATGACAAATCTAACATTGGAATGTTCGAAGATCTGATCAACCGCATAAGGAGAAAACTCGAAGGGTGGCACAACGCTACCCTATCTCCTGGGGGCAAGATGATTCTTATCAATCACGTCCTGTCATCCATTCCCGTCTACACCCTAGCGGCTTGCTCCTCTCCCAAGAAAGTGCTAGCCTTGATCGAAAGTATCTTTAGCAACTTCCTCTGGGGACATAGCGGCGGCATCGACAAGCACCATTAGGCCAGGTGGGACACAATGGCTTGCCCCACAGAAGCCGAGGGCCTGGGATTCACCAAACTATCCTACATTGTCAACGCCTTCTCGATGAAACTTTGGTGGAAGCTTCGATCGAGTCACAACCTCTGGACCAGATTCATGAGGGCCAGATACTTTAAGCACATCCATCCAACAACTGCCATCGCCAACAGCAGATCCTCCTCGGCATGGCGACGTATTTCAAAGGTAGAGCTCTAGCAGAACCAGAGATTCGCCTCCGGTTAGGCGACGGAAGATCATCGCCATTCTTGGAACATTGGGTTGGAGACTCATTGCACCCCAACCTCTCAGGCACCCCGAGGCAGACCACCATCAACGAATTATGGGACCCCTCCGACAATAATTAGAATTGGAACAAGATCAGAATCTGGGCCGGACAGGAGGCGGTAGACAGCATTCGGCGTAACAATCTGATGATCGGCACGGAAGGCGATGAGCTTCGGTGGTCGCCCGAAGGTTCTGGATCCTTCTCGGTCAGATCGGCCAGAAAGGTCATCCTGGGCAACCCGACGCCTACCCCCACCATCTCAGCCTTCTGGCAGACGTGCATCCCGAAGAAGTGGCCTTTCCTCATGTGGAGAGCTCTACGCAACATCCTTCCTACCGACGACTCCCTCCACACTATCGGATTTAGCCTTGCATCCGCATGCACTGGTTGTTCTGATCGTCAGTCGGAAAATGTTAACCACATCCTCTATCAGAGGGACCTTTCTGCCAAGGTTTGGAGAGTTCTGTCCCAACGATGCAGTATGGCTCTTAGGGGCGACAACTTCTCCGAGCTAGTTGCGGGCTGGGCAACCAGGTCCCATGGCCACCAAATTGTTGTGGCCGCCGTCACATGGGTTATCTAGAAGAATCGCAACAAGACGAGATACGAAGGCCATCAGTATAACACAGACTGTAATACCCCACTCTGTACGGTGCATTATGATGATTCGTTGACTCAAAGAGTTGCGTTGACCCGATGAGGTATCGATGTAAATCGATGCGAGAGTTACGTTGCCCGAAGGAAAGCTTTGAGTCGATTGGAATCTATGAATCGAATCGATGCAGGAATAAGTCCCGATGAGCAAGTGTTGAATTTAGTTGATATGGTGTGCAGGTTATGGTTTTACGCTGGATTACGAATTGTGGCATGGACGCGGTAGGCTGAATCAGTCGAGTAGTTCAACGGAATGGCTAAGTCAGGAGAGTTCGCTATGCGACCAAGTTATGGAATCGAGCCGCTTCAGCTGGGCAAAACGACAAGGCGTATCGGCTTAAGGTGGGTGGGTTCTTGACTCTCTCTCCATATTCCTTCACGTCTAATAAAATATATCCTTGTATGTGTAAGTTGCTGTCAACTTAGCGAGCGTGGCTCGAATGGTTAAAGGTCTTAGTAGGTGTCGAACATTAAGATAGAACATTGAACATTGAACAATTGAAACGACATGCATCAAGTGTACGAGTCGCGGTAGGGCGGTGATGGTAGAATATTGAAAGGAAAATATCGAGATGTGCATCACGTGCACGACTCCGAGAAAATTTAACACTAGGCCTAGAACATTGATTATAGCGCTGAGCGTGCCCTCGTGCACGGAAGCTAGGAAATGATTAAGTAACTACGAAATTAGGCTATGTGAATAACTTATGACTAGAATGCATTGAATATAAGTACGAGAAGTCTGAGCCGTTGGGCGTCGTGCATCAATACGGATGTGTTGGGACATAATGCCGTCAGAACTGGAGATAGAGATTGGGGATTATGTTTATGGAACACGAGATTGGTTGGTATGATATGACTTGTATGCTATGACGCGTATTGCATGGTCAATGGACTCGGATGGCCCGTGCACAGGTGCGGCTTCCCTCGGACGGTTACGACCGGGGCACTAGGACCGTTCGGCCTAGGAAAAAATTATGTATGGTATTTATGGTGCACATCATTCGGACGGTTTGCGACCGGCCAGTATTGTGATAAGCTATGATATCAGTAAGTTTGGGATCCTTCGGATATTAGGCTAGCAACCCGTATCGAAGTGATCATAGGTTTACACATAAGGATGTCAAGTCCATTACGGTGCGAAACACCGTGACCTTCATATAGATAGGGCCTGTGGGCTGAGATTAGAGTTGGGTGCAGGCGCAGGGCCTGCCACCCTTATGTATATGTTTAAGTATGGTTGGTTGGTTGCGTAAATTGTATGAATTCTTATGTAAAGTTCTAACCATTGCAGGCTAGGCAAAATGGGACGAAGATGAGCACGATCACTATGTTTATGTTCATATTATGTCTAACTATATCTGCCGCAGAGATATGGTATTGGACACATTCATATTATGTTCTTATGTTTAAATATTGCCATGAAACTGATCCTAAGGCTAATTAGAAAGATCACCAAATAATGTTGTATGTTCACTAAATTTACTTAGTGTTTGGTTTGGGTGAAGGTGGGCCTTGATCAGTGCAGCGATGATGAAAGCACTAATCCCCCACTAGTTTATGTGCAAGTTTAGGTTATTATCAGCTCGGGGCGGAGCTTGGCTTAGACGCGTCGAGGCATGAAGTCCTTAGCGTTTCAAGAGGAGCTACCGCATAGGCGTTCGGACTTGCGACATGGAGATGTTCGGCCGAAGACTACTTGTTGGCTATAAAGAGGCATAATGTATGGAACAATGTAATCCTTTATGAGCTAGAGAGATCATGAGCGTTGTAGCCAATTGGCATGTTGAGTTGGGCTATTCAGAGCCTTTGTAACCTTCAGTTCAGTATGAATAAAAGAGATTCTTGTTGTATACTCTATTTTCTTCCGCTGCTTATGTTATCAATTTGAGTTAAACACTATGTGAACCTGTTATCTTGCCTTGCACGAGCGCAACTACAGCCTCGTGCGGCATCACGCCCCAGTAAGGACGATGATTCGGGTAAAATCTAGCGAGGACGAGCGATTTCCCGGATCGGGGCGTGACAAGTTGGTATCAGAGCGGTTCCATCCCCTGGACCGTGAAAAAATCTCTTTGACCCTCAGTTGCTTCAATTTCGAAAATCAGTTGACTCTAAGTTATTTTCGCAACTGCATGGCTCATGGATCTGCTCGACGCTATATTGGATGTTCCATATAATAAATCTATACTAAGTGTGTACGTCTGCCACAAGTACGTCGTGACTATCACGCTATCTCCGAGTGCCATCGGGAGAATATTGGTTGCACGAAGTGCAACGAGTTATGGAATGTCGGTCGCACGAAGTGCAACGAATATGGTGATGTTGGTTGCATGAAGTGCAATAATATACATATTGTTGATTGTACGAAGTACGAGGAGTTATGTGTTGTTGGTCGCACGAAGTACGAAGAGATACGTGTTGTTGGTTGCACGAAGTGCAACGAGTTGATGTATGAGGCAATGCGTGTTATGTGGCTATGCGAAGGGTTATGTATTATTGGTTGCACGAAGTACAGCAAGTCGTGAATCGTTCGTTGCATTGGTGCAACAACTCGACATGGTAGGATGCGTGTTGTATGGCTATCAGGATGGATAGCGATATGTTAAACAAGATTGAGTAATGACCTTAAATATCGAGAATAAATCGTTGCATAGGTTGCAACGAGTGAGATTGGAAAACCGTGGATGTGATAGTAACGAGTCAAGTTGGTCGCTAAGTCGAACTTGAGTAGGCAAACGTATATGTTGGCTGAATGTCGCATTAAGCTTTGAATAAGCGAATATCGCGTGTGTGATCGATATGATTACCAAGGTGTGGTTAGGTTTGAATGTATATTAAACTTGGACGAACGACTATCATGTTGGTCCAGTTGTTGTACCAACACGAGCAAGAAGAACGCTAAAGCTAGGATCGAGAAAGATCACCACATGGGATAGTTCATAGAAAAATAGATATCGGACCTATGCGGAATATGATATCGAGTAATGACTCGATTTCGAGTGGTATATATAATACCACTTGTGTGATCAGTACAGTGAAGCATTATATCGATAATGATAGGCTCGATTTCTGAGTGGTATATGCAATACCACTTAGCGATAGCGATGTTAAGCCCTTGGTGACTTGCAATAGATTGCGTCGAGACGATTATGTCAGTTATGATAGGTTTGCTCGCAACGGGCGAAGCAGTAACGAGACTCGAATGAGAATGACTCGATAGAAGTCGACGCAAGTATGTTTCGATGAATTGAGTTGAACGATTATGTGCGAAGTCGTACCTATGGATGATACGTTGGATAAGGATTCGTTAAGTATAAGTCGACCGATAGGCTGAGCATAACGAAGGAATATTGCATTGAGGAAATAGTTGACTCGGTCAAAATTGCGTTGAGTATGTACGAAGGAATCGTGCAAACGAATTTAAGTTAGCACGATGAGTCGGTTGTACGATTGGAAGTGCGAGTTAGGAATATGAGAATAGATTTGTGAATTAGAAAAATTGTGTCATGATGATGGTAGTTAGTTGCAACTGGAATGTACTTTGATGTGTGTAAGACTTGATTCATATTCGAGTTCAGAAAATGGCAGTGATTGCAACGAATTGGAGCTTATGAGAGAGGAAAATGTTCAAGTTATGCATATCGACGATGGTATTGAGGCGTGTCAAAGACGATATACAATAACTCAGGAATACTCTGATCGAATGAACGAAAATTGTGTTGAACATTATTGTTGGATGAATAAGATGCAAGTTAAGTTGATGGTAGTTTGGATGGTAACGATAGGAATGCTTCGAAGAGCTTGAGAGTGGATGGATAGTACTTGGATGAAAAAGAAAGCATTTTGGATTTCTTCATGGATGACCACAATATTGACATTCTTGTCTTATGCGAGTGCAACTCCAGCATCGCACATGCATCACGCCAAACTAGGGCGATCATTCCGCGTAAGCGCTAGTATGTTGATTAATCCAGCGGGGATGATCAAACTTACAAGACGTAGCAAATCGGATTTAGACTTGTAGTTTGGTGCAAAGGTGAATTTGAGGATTGTTACGATAAGCCTAGAGTGTGTCAAAAAACTTATCGTGGGTAAATAGACTCGTACCCAAGGCGAACAAATGTTGCTCGGTTGCGATATTGTTAACGGTAGTGCATGAGTGATCGAATAGTAACATCGAAAATTGATTTGGCTCCATGATAGGATATAGCATGGTTCGTAATACCTGTCCCTCGTTGATGATCTTCAATTATCGAGTGTAGTTTTGGGGCATATGACCCTAGAAACTTGACCGCCAAATCAAGTGAATATGGAAGTCCTATAGGATGACCCAATGAAGTCGCATAAGAAATTTCGTCGAGGATGAGGATGATGTAGTGCATGTTGAGGATAAGTCTAAGCGAGTGAGTATCGTGTTTCGAAAGTTAGCGAATAGCCTTCGACTAGATCGATATGGTGAGAAAAGTTATGATCGATCGAATGAGTGCGTAAGTAGACTTGGTTGGTCGATGATCAAATAGATGTCAAGGAACGTACATAACATAGTGATGCGATAAGGCGATTACAAGAATTCTGTAATGCACGAGAGCAACGAATAGTAGAATGACCCTAAGAGTTGTGTCGTAGATCGATTTGAGTAACGGTCAGGCTATGTGTGTTTGAGCGCACGATCTATGTTACGAAATGAACTAGTCGGGATTGAATCGAAGATTGAGCAAAGGATTCGTACTCGGTCGAGAATCAGAGATAAGCGTATCGTAAGAGACCTTGGGTCGAAAAGATTGTTGCCTTTGAGCATCGTAGACTCAAGTTGACCTCTTGTGTCGGAAGAGATTAAGTACGATGTCTGGATAAGTTACCTAGTGGGGGTAGCCCCAGATCCGATGCGCAGGTAGTTCGAGAATGTGGATCGTGTTGGAATAGTTGTGCGCTATGTATAGTACGGATTATAGACAAGGAAAGTTGGACATGTTGAACTTAGCCCATGTCATTGAGGCCAAGTGTTATGAATGACTAGATGAAAGACTTGAGCTATGTGAGAGATAGAAAATGGTTGGGCGAATAGGCATTGTGGAGGATTGTTGCGATCGGATGCGCAATGACTTAATGTAATACGAGTGTTAGGTGGCCAACAAAAGACTTATGGGATCGAAGTAACGGTTTTGAGTTAAGTTGTATGCAGAAATGTTTGGGAGGATGATCGAATGTTATGGAATAATGCATACGAGAAGTATTTTGGGAATAGGCACTAAGATCTGACCAAGTCGAGTACGAAATAGTTAATGCTTGAAGATTTAAGTTGAGCCTGTTAGTTTTGTCCCGATATCCTACAACTGAGCTTGGCTGAAATGCATATATTGGTGGGACGCCTAAAATATGTGTATGATCCAAACTAGGTTGTATGATTCCAACGATAGTAGCACGAGATCGTGAAACGATCTAGCGAGACACTTGGATTAAGTGTTTGTTTTGGTTCAAGGACAAACCTTGTTTTGAGTGGTATATTATGTAATGCCCCGCTCCGTACGGTGCATTATAATGAGTCATTGACTCGAAGAGTTGCGTTGACCCGATGAGGTATCGATGTGAATCGATACAAGAGTTACGCTAGCCGAAGGAAAGCTTTGAGTCGATTGGAATCTATGAATCGAATCGATGCAAGGATAAGTCCCATTGAGCAAGTGTTGAATTTAGTTGATCTGGTGTGTAGGCTATTTTTTTACGCTGGATTACGGATTGTGGCATGGACGCTGTAGGCTGAATCAATCAAGTAGTTCAACGGAATGGCTAAGTCAGGAGAGTTAGCTATGCGACCAAGTTATGGAATCGAGCCACTTCAGCTCGGCGAAACGACAAGGCGTATCGGCTTAAGGTGGGCGGGTTCTTGACACACTCTCCCTATTCCTTCACGTCTAATAAAATATATCCTTGTATACGTAAGTTGTTGTCAAGTTAGCGAGCGTGGCTCGAATGGTTAAAGGTCGTAGTAGGTGTCGAACATTAAGATAGAACATTGAACATTGAACAATTGAAGTGACGTACATCAAGTGTACGGGTCGCGGTAGGGCGGTGATGGTAGAACATTAAAAAGAAAATATCGAGATGTGCATCACGTGCACGACTCCGAGAACATTGAACACTAGGCCTAGAACATTGATTATAGCTTTGAGCGTGCCCTCGTGTACGAAAGCTAGGAAATGACTAAGTAACTACAGAATTAGGCTATGTGAATAACTTATGACTGGAACGCGTTGAATATAAGTACGAGAAGTCTGAGCCATTGGGCGTCGTGCATCAATACGGATGTGTTGGGGCATAATGTCGTCGGAACTGGAGATAGAGATTGGGGATTATGTTTATGGAACACGAGATTGGTTGGTATGATATGACTTGTATGCTATGACGCGTATTGCATAGTCAATGGACTCGGATGGCCCATGCACGGGTGCGGCTTCCCTCGGACGGTTACGACCGGGGCACCGGGACCGTTCGGCCTAGGAGGGAATTATGTATGGTATTTATGGTGCACATTATTCGGACAATTTACGACCGGCCAGTGTTGTGATAAGCTATGATATCAGTAAGTTTAGGATCCTTCGGATATTAGGCTAGCAACCCGTATCAAAGCGATCATAGGCTTACACATAAGGATGTCAAGTCCATTACGGTGCAAAATACCGTGACCTTCATATAGATAGGGCCGGTGGACTGAGATTAGAGTTGGGTGCCGGCACAGGGCCTGCCACCCTTATGCATATGTTTAAGTATGGTTGGTTGGTTGTGTGAATTGTATGAATTCTTATATAAACTTCTAACCATTACAGGCTAGGCAAAATAGGACGGAGATGAGCACGATCACTATGTTTATGTTCATATTATGTCTAACTGTATCTGCCGCAGGGACACGGTATTGGACACATTCATATTAAGTCCTTATGTTTGAATATTGCCATGAAACTGATCCTAAGGCTAATTAGAAATATGACCAAATAAAGTTGTATGTTCACTAAATTTACTTAGTGTTTGGTTTGGGTACGGGTGGGCCTTGATCAGTGCAGCGAGGACGAAAGCACTAATCCTCTACTAGTTTATGTGCAGGTTCAGGTTATGATCAGCTCGGGGCGGGGCTTGGCTTGGAAGCACCGAGGCATGGAGTCCTTAGTGTTTCAAGAGGAGCTACCGCATAGGCGTTCGGACTTGCGACATGGAGATGTTCGGCCAAAGACTACTTGTTGGCTATAAAGAGACATAATGTATGTAACAATGTAATCATTTGTGAGCTAGAGAGATAATGAGCGTTGTAGCCAATTGGCATGTTGAGTTAGGCTATTCAGAGCCTTTGTAACCTTCAGTTCAGTATGAATAAAAGAGATTCTTGTTGTATACTCTGTTTCCTTCCGCTGCTTATGTTATCAATTTGAGATAAACACTATGTGAACCTGTTATCTTGCCTTGTACGAGCGCAACTCCAGGCTCGTGCGGCATCACGCCTCAGCGAGGACGATGATTCGGGTGAAATCTAGAGAGGACGAGCGATTTCTTGGATCGGGGCGTGACACAGACCAGCTCATCTGGGAGACTATTCGGCAATGCCGCAAGCGTGCAGCCCTCTGCAAGCACTGCCAATCGGGCTTCTGGAACTCTGTGCTATCCCCGGCTTAGCCGTTTTACTTTCAGCTTCCTCCTTTTGTTAGTATACGTGTATAGGCTTCGGTATATTGCGCCTACTCGTATACTTGTACAGTTTTGCCTTTCATGGCCTTCATGAATAAAATGGTTGTGTTTTTCAAATATATATATATATATATATATATATATATATATATATATATATATATATATATATATATATATATATATTTATATATATATATATATTTATATATATATATATAATCTAGGTAATAGTTCTAATCTATTTGAGAACTATTAAAATATTCTATAGAGCAAAGTTAAGAATATGAATTTAGATTTTACCCAAAAAGTCTTTATTCTGCCAAATGCCTTTGCAAGCGCATAAACTATTTATAGAGATACAAAATTCTATTTGTTGTAATTGTAAATAGTAATTTTGAACAAAGTAGTTTATCATCAAAATAATTCATAGATACATGCTACAGATTGTTACCAATCAAATGAAATAGTGAAAAGACTGAAAGCTACAGAGTTGGTATTGACAATATTCTCAAGATGTTACTATTGGCTCATGATATTCCAATGAACTTGAAAGTGAACTTTATTCATCCATACATGTTGCATATTATTCCTAATTGGAATAGAACGACAAGTTCGTTCTGTGCTAACAAGTATAAAGATGTTTAGAATATTTTGTGCTAATATAGTGAACAAAATGAAGAAGTATTCTAGATGATGTGGAGCATAATTTCTAACATCTATTTATAAATATTATGAACGAAATCGAAAATTCACTAGAGATTAGTTATGATTCCAACCATCGGACTGAATGAGTAAATAGCTTGAGTTATTGTCAAGACATAAATATTCTTAAAATCATTCATCCTATCCATATATCAAAAATATGAAATATTCTATTAATCAAACTTGAATGTTACAAACCATAACTTAAATAAAATCATGACTACTCATAATTTGATCATCATAAAAATAAACCAACTAAATTCTAAGTAATGTAACTAGACCCAATCTTCAAATGAACTCAGGGTGTACAAACTGGTACAATGGCCAGCCTTACCAAAAATAATAAAATAAAAAAAATTATATATTTGTCATAAGCGAGTATAATTATTGGATTCATAAATTTGTATAATTAATGTGGAAATAACAACAACATCTAAGTGATAAAATTATATTAGTTAAAATTAAAATCCAATTAATGTGATGACATTGCATTAATTCAAAATGGAAACATATTCCATGCAACATGTAGGGCATGCAAGGACATCCATTATTGATGATCACAAATATTGAAGAAGTATAAGATTTCTATCATACCAATTTCAAACTACCATATAGTTTGATAATCATATATGAATTGAATTTAGTTGTTTTACTCACGAGTTGTACCAAAAAATTATGAATCATATGTAACACTGTATCCAGACTCTATTCTATCCGAAAACAAAATCGGTTGGGAGTGACAATCACATCTTCTTCTCCAGCAAACTTTTGCTTATGCCTATTAAAAAAATGACATGCATAGTTTGCTTTATGCATGTGAAGAACCATGACAGTGCATTACATAGGGAGGAACAATTTATTCTTGGAAAGACAAATAGAACTTCTAATGGTTACAATGGAAGAACAGTAGATATACTGCACCTTCAATAATGTTAATACTTGAAACTAAATAACATGCTCTCTTAACCACATATCCATAATGCAAAATGAAGAACATAAAGTGAAAAAACAACAAAAATTATTATTTCCAAACGGGTCAAAACTATTCTGTTAAGTATTTCTTTCTCTCATTTTTCTTTTAACGGATGTATCAAATTTTATATCATGCTTGGTAAGCTTATCAAAGCAATGAGAAGTTCCTAATATATTAAAATAAATTATAGTCGAACTATGTAAAGCATATTCTCTATTCTCATCTCAAGTCAACATGGCTTGTTCAGTTATTTGATTAGCAATTAAGAACGTTCTTAGAAAAAAAATGTCAATGAACAATTGTGACAAGATTTAATCAATTGTTAAACATTATGTTAAGTAATTACATCAACATAACGGACTAATCTTTAGGAAAAAAAAATAATGTTAAAAAAGAAAAATAAAGTAATAGTAGCACATAATACTTGTAGCCCATGGCTACAATAATGGTATCTAATATCCCACCACATTTGTTCTATGAAAAGAAATGGAAAACTTCATCCGTCCCAAGAGTACAGAAATATTTACTTTTAGATTGTTAGAAATATTTACTTTTAGATTGTTAGAAATGGAAAACTCCTAACATATATGACAAGAGAGTAAAATGAGGATCAACTTTTAGATTGTTAGAAATATTTACTTTTATCTTCTTTAATAATCTACAGACAAAATAAACAAAAATTAAAAGTTACCGGCCTCCGGGGAAGTCGCGCACATAGCACTGCCCTAAAAATTAATTCGGATCTATGTGCAGACTTATTCCGAATGCTCCTAGTGATAAAATTCTTGCTCTATCGGTATCCCGTCATTGCACACAACTCGAAAAGATTGACCATGATTCAGCCCTTTCCCAGAGCACAAAAGGATGAACAGAAATGTGAAAGGAGAGGGAGAGATTTTTATGAATGAAAATATTCTTATGTACCAAAAACAAAGGAATTGGTGAGTATATATAGGAACCATGTCATAAAACCAATATATCAATGGTCCTTCAATAGAATTTAATAGAAATAAAAGTATGATAAGGGGTAATAATGTGACGGTATAGGGAGTTTAAGAAATGACCCTTAGGGTCTGCTTGGATTGAGGGGGAAAAATAAGCAGGGTTAAGTGAGGTTAAATGAGATAGAGTTAAGCGAGGGGGAGTAGAGTTAATACATAGAATCTTGCTTGGATTGAAGGAAGGGTTAAGTGGGGGGTGTTTAATAACTCTTGCTTGGATTGGAGGTTTTAAGTGAGAGGGTGATTAATAAAAATATGGTAGTTACCAAAATAACCTTATTACATATGTCATAAAATTAAATTTGATTAAAATTTTAATTAAAATTTGTCAAAATATCTTTACAAATTAGGAAGCCACGGATTAACATGTTGAGAACAAAAAAAGCAAAAAAAATATGGTATTTTCTAAAACAAATAAGGGACATTTATGACTTTTTAAACAAAATCCCTCAATCACCCTTGTTAACCTTCCGATTTGGGGGTTTAAAAAATGGACAAAGAAGGTGAAATAAACCCTCACTTAACCCTCTATAACCCTTCCTCCTAAACCCCCATCCTCAAACCAAGCATGGTTTTATTTTTCCCTCACTTAACTTTCCCTCACTTAACCCTCTTAACCCTCAATCCAAGCGGACCCTTAATAAGATTTTAATGTGAATAAATGGAATGATAATATGAAGAAATTTTTTTGTGTGTACTATGGACATTAAGGAAAATTGTAAGTTAATGAGCTGGTACACTAAAGGGGAGATTGTTATCGTAAAATAGTCCCTATAAATCATGCCAGCAAAGTTTACGGCAACCACCTTGGATTAGATGCGTGGAGTGCATGGATCGATTATGCAAGGGTTCCTGATGCTATTTTGTGGAGGGGTACGTCAGATTGTAAGCCGATTGATGATGCTATAGGGTCTAATGTGTTTTTTTTGAAATTCTACTCGTACACACAATTGGGGGGCTCGAACCGTGCCGACCCCTCCGAGTGTCTGTTCTAATACCACTAGGCTAGAGAGCTTGGATAAGGGACTAATGTTGCATGGAAAAAGGCATTCATCTCTTTGGATTAAGTGGGTTTCCTAGTTACTAGTTTTATGTTTTGGACTTCATATTAGCAGCTTAATTGTTTAGACTTTTGTTTATTTTTTGGGACACTTCCTTATTGAGATACCTAATTTTATGTTTTTTGGCACTTTTAAAATGCAGTATTTTAGATGCTATTATCATTATGTGTATAAATGTATTTTAAAAAATGTCGACCCCCTTTTAACTCTGTCAAATGGTAAAATATTGCATTGTCTGTCCCAAGTCCGGATAAAGAAGGAAGAGGTATTAAGGAGAAATTTGTGCAAAGGGAAGTGGTCGACATATATTATATATTCTTCATATCAAGTCAGTATCCACTTACTTTCTTCATTATTCTGAGGGTAGTGCTTCCATCGAGATATTAACGGCACTTGACAGAGACCTCATTCCAAAAATCGGTTATTTGGTGTAGCAGAGTTCTTTCCTGACACTGACTCATATTAGGACGCGAGTAGCAGGAAATGCAAGGGCTTATACTTGATGATTCAACTATAACTAAGTATGCAAGTTTAAAACTCTTTATGAATTTGAATTCCATTTGCAAATTTCTCACCTGTCAGAACATAAGTTGCTTTGTAAATTAGTTAAAGGGAACATTAATCTCTTAAAATGTAAGTTTTTAAACTTCTTTAATGAATATGTAACATTATGTGTCTCGAAGCATCGTATAACTACTGTTCTGAACGTACTTGCAGAAGTAAGATATGCTTATTGATAGTAGCTTGTGAATTAAGAGAAGTATTTATCTTTGTTTTTTCTCTGTAACAGTGTGTAGTCATTTTGTTTATTCAATTGTATCTCCAAAGCATAAGCTTCTCTAGTTTTCTGTCTGCTAAAGAATATTCATATATGGAAAATTCTCATTTTCTATTACTGAGAGGCTCATTTGTAGATTAAGCTTACATGTTATGCATTTAGGACTGGTGAAATTCATTGAACAATCAGTGAAGCATGAACATGCATTTATCTCCAAAAAGACCAATTTATCGTATCGGTGATTCCTTTGGAGGATGCTTAGCACTTGTCGTTGCTGCATGAGACCCATCCTTGGTATTCGTCAATCCAGGTCAGTATAGACATACATAGGGCCAGCCCAGGAGGTTGGGTTGTCCGAGCCGGACATATTGGTTGTCCCTTCCCTTGACTCCAGGAAAAGGTATCAAAAAAATTATAACAAGATAAAAGCTATAAAATGTTGAACATATGTCAACACCAGAAAAAAGATATTTTCAGTTTTGACAACGTCCTGGAGCTCGGATTAGTTCCACTTCTGATCCTTGAGCGACTCGAGGCCTTCCAAGTATGAACAAAAAATATGGATATGGGAGATTGCCAGTGCAACTGTCATTGAGGAGTTGCGATGAACCGCAGAAGCTCTATTGACGGAGAGGTGGAAACTTAGAGGCCTAGGGATTGTCCCAACCAGAGAGGTTGCCCAAGCCCGATGGCTTGTCAGACTTACCTCAGGACCGGCCCTGGACATACATACTGACATCAAGTTTATTATTTTTGTTAATTACTATTGATGGAAGTATGCTGTATATTTTAGACATGCCTTAACAAGAATTTCACAAACTCATAATGTGTTGTAACCCAATAATCCAGGTCAATATATCTTGAATTTTGCTCTCTTGTCATATATGTTAGTAGTAAGGACACATTGACAACCCAAAACTCATTGTCAGAAGTTTAAACTGTAGAGCTCTCCCATGGTTCAGAAAACTATTCTTAAGCAGCCTAAAAAAATTAATAACAAAGACGTCACATTCTTCTCTTTGTTTCATTTTTGACCAAAAGTAGGATACAACAGCAACAACAATATAGCCTTTATCCCAAATTAGGATTAAATGGTGTCATTTTTCTCTTTATTTTAATATAGCATGCATAGATTATTTGGTAAGTGTTGGGAGTTTCTAGTGCTAGCTTTGAGTTTTGGGTTGTCAAGCATGACCTTAGCAAGGTCTTAGCAAATTTAGAATTGAGAGCTATAACTACACAAGTAAAAGACTTTGCATTCAAAAAGAGTGAAACATGACTATTTGAACTTCATTTGAAATTATAAGCAATTATTATAACATATTTTCATTTGTATTCAAAAAAAGACTTTGCATTCAAAAAGATAGAAACGAATGGAAGAGAAGGATCAAAACTTCATTTTCATTTGAGTTTGCTAATATAACCTATTTTTATCTCGGTTTTCTCTTTACCGAATCAATTTATGCTTTTGACTGTTGTTTTGATAAGCCATTATAACATGCCTACTTGACTTTGACTAACTTTTATTTTTAATTTTTTATGTAGGTGCAAAGAAGTCAGGAAACAAAATACAGAAGGAGATTCATGGTGGAAAACATGGCAAGAAGTTCCGTACCAAGATGAATGGAGGTACAAATACAATCTACAAAAAGTTGAGATTCATACGCATAAGAAAGATATTTCACTTCTAGCATGATTGTTTAGATGTATTTTTCACCTTTTAATTAGATTTTTTTCTTCTTTATTTTCTCCCTCTTCTCTTAGGCCATCTTCAACCCATTCTTAAAAAAATTCTCAATTTGAGAACTCAAAAAGAAATACTTCTATATACTATCCTCAAAATTTTACATCTTCAATCCATCAATCCTGGAATACTAAACAACCATTATTTATTTCCACATAAATTCATTTATCCACATTTTTTTAATATATATCATTATAATATATTTACCGAGATAATATTATTCATTTCTTCACAATTATTTAATATAATCATTTATTTAATATTATCATATACATTAATGTTGTAAAGTTTAAAGCTTTTTTTTTTCAATATTGTTGTGGTGGTTATTTTTAATTTCAATTGTACTTGTTTATTTTTTTTAAGGCAATGTATTTTAATTTTAGAAAGTTTGATGTTATTCTATTATTTTCACCAAATTATTTAAATATTATTTTGTAATCAAATAAATCTAATAAACAAAAAAAGATAATACTAGTAAAAAATATATTCAATATTAGATTCTATTGAAAAATCTCAACAAGAATTTTTTAATGGTATAATTATTATATTATTTCAAATTATAAATTAAAAATATGGTGAGTTTAGTTTTAGTTTTTAACATATATAGGACATATTAGTTTAGTTACAATTTGAAGGGTAAAATAGTCAAAAGTGGATCACCAAATTTGAGAATTTTTTTCTCTCTTCCCTCAAATTTGAGGATCAAACAACCTTCCCTCAATTTTTTTTGAGAAAATTCCCTCAATTTGAGAGTGGGTTGGAGATATTGTTTGAGAAAATCTCCTCAATTAGGTATTTGAGGAGCATGGTTGGAGATAGCCTTAGGATCCAGTTATTCTGGAATTGTTGCTTGCTTTGGTCAGGGGCATATTTTTCTTTTTTTTTCTTTTTTGAATTTTTTTTTATATTGTTAGCCCACCTCTAGTCCATCATAATCTGTAGGAAATAATAATGCCTTGTTCTCATTGCTAGATTTGTTACAATATATAGTGTCTACATTTGGGCTTATGGGTATGGGCCAAATTTACATTGCAAATATTATCTTATAATCTAACACCCCCCCTCAAGTTGGAGCATGTAAGTCACAAATGCCCAACTTGGGAAGAAAAGAATCGAACACTTGCTTTCCAAGGGGCTTGGTGAAGATGTCAGCCAGTTGAGAAGAAGTAGGAACATGCGAGGCTATTACGGTGCCATCTCTAATAGCATCGCGAACAAAATGCAAATCCACCTCAATATGCTTACTGTGCTCATGAAATACCGGGTTCTGAGCCAGGTGCAGGGCTGACTGACTGTCACAATACACCGACATAGCAGACTCCTGGCGAACACCCAAACACACCAATAACTCCTTCAACCATTTCAACTCACAAACGAGCGCAGCAAGAGATCGGTATTCAGCTTCAGCGGAAGATCGGAAAACAGTTGATTGCTTCTTGGTCTTCCATGAAATAGGAGACCCCCCAGAAACACCAACCAGCCTGTAACAGAGCGCGAGTCAAAGGACAACTGGCCCAGTCGGAATCACACCAACCAGAAAGACGGAGATCACAATCGGCTTTCAAAAGAATACCCTGTCCTGGTGCATTTTTGAGATATCTGACAACTCTTAAAGCAGCATGCCAATGATTGTCGAGGCTCTTGTAAGAATTGAGACAAGATATGCACTGCATAGGCCAAGTCAGGGCGAGTAAATGATAGATAAATCAACCTCCCAACCAGCCTTCGATAAGTCTCTGCATCCGCCATCCTTGGACTAGTAGATTCTGCCAGCTTGTGATTGGGCTCCATGGGAAAACCGGCAGGACGAGACCCCATCAAGCCGCATTCTGAAATGATGTCCAAAGCATACTTCCTTTGACACAAGGAAATTCCTTCCGCACTCCGAGCCACCTCTATGCCAAGAAAGTACTTCAATACACCAAGGTCCTTCATGTGAAAGCAAGAACTAAGTACTTTTTGAAAGCATCTAAAGTACCTGTGTCATTACCAGACACAATTATATCATCCACATAGATCAAAACATGCAACTTTACCTTCCCCTTAAAAAAAAAAAAAGGAAATAATCGGAATGTGATTGAATAAATCCATAGGATATCAGAGAAGCAGTAAGCTTAGCGAACCAACAACGTGGTGCCTGTTTCAATCCATATAGAGACTTACGTAGGTGACACACTTTGTTGGGTTCACTATGCAAAAAACCTGGCGGCAACTTCATATACACTTCTTCTGTCAGATCTCCATGAGAAAAGCATTATGCACATCCATCTGGTGCAAAGTCCAGCCTCTCACAGCTTCAACAGCCAAGAACGCCCAACTGTAGGCATCTTAGCCACTGGGGCAAATGTCTCTGAGTAATCGATCCCCTCAACCTGATGATTACCGAACACAACCAGCCGTGCCTTTAAGCGCTCAACACTCCGTCAGATTTGTACTTTATTTTGTACACCCATCTACTTCCCAATGCTTTCTTCCCATGAGGCAAATCGACAAGACTCTATGTCCCATTATTTTCTAAGCCTGTATTTCAGTTTGCATAGCCGCGCGCAGTCCGAATCTTGCGAGGCCTAGCGATATGAAGTAGGCTCAACACCTGCAGTGATAGCTACAAGAAAATCTCTGTGTCCAGCAGTAAATATGTCATAACTTAAAAATTGTGTTAGAGGATACGAAGTACCTGAGGAAGTGACGGGAACAGATGAACTGTGGTGAAGGGAGGACTTTTACTTCGAACAGCATTTGTCACAAAATCCTGTAATCGCACTGGCTGTGATTTTTTTCGCATTCCTCTTCCCAATACTACTCGTCGGACACCTCTGGCAACACTGTATCCCCTGTATTTTTAGTAGTATCCACATCACCCCCAGCGGACTCTCCTGTCAATACTTCTGCATCTACCTGTGCATCTTGGCTACTTGGTGCCGAGCCACCAGCAACTACTCCGGCCTCAGCAACCGTAGCCGGCACCATTCCAAAAGCCTCTAAATCGTCTCCTGGCACTTCGACAGATGTATGGCGTGTCGCAGAAGACATCTCGCTAGCAGAGTCACACCCAGGAAATTCTTTTTCATAAAAAGTAATATCACGGGACATAAAAAATTCACCAGTCTCCAAATCATACAGTTTTTATCCCTTTTTATCAAGTGGATACCCAACAAAGATACATTTTCTGCTCCTGCTAGCAAATTTATCATGACGGGATTTCAAATCATACGCATAGCACAACAACCAAAAATACGTAGATGATCATACGAAGGAGCCGAGCCATATAAAACTTCATAAGGAGACTTAAAATGCAAGATACTAGAAGGGGTTCTATTTATCAAATAACATGCAGCCAGAACACATTTCCCCCAAAAATCTACGAAAAGAGAACCCTGAAATCGCAATGCCCTGGCTACATTTAAAATATGTCGATGTTTTCTTTCCACCCTTCCATTCTGTTGAGGTGTCCCAACACAGGATGTTTGGAATAATATACCTTGAGATGAAAAATAATCTCGTAAACAATTAAATTCAGTGTCATTGTCACTCCGCACACGACGTATATCAGCCCCAAACTGACGCTTCACCATAGCAATAAATTTAAGAAACATAGAATAACACAGACTTATCCGTCAACAAAATAACCTAAACAGCTCTAGAAAAATCATCCACCAAAGTCAAAAAATATCGTGCCCCATTAGATGATAGACGGAACACGATATGGTCCCCACAGATCACAGTGTATAAGTTCAAAGCATCTCAAAGCACGACTACTACTATCAGAAAAGGCATCACGAGTCTGTTTAGCTTGATGACAAATATCACAAGCCTTATGAGAAAACACACTACTACCAGAGAGAGAAGGTAAAGTCTGTATTACTTTATCTGAGGGATGCCCCAGTCTACTATGCCAAACCTCGTAATTCTCTTTGCATGCTAGGATCACCGATGCCAAAGAAGCTGAAACCTCCCCCAAGAAGTAAAGTCCACCCCTTTGTTCACCTGCTCCAATCACCATCCTCGTACTTCGGTCCTGAACAAAACACAAATCAGGAGTAAATAACATATCATAATTTCTGGCACCAATCAATTGGGAGACAGAGATCAAATTGCAAGTCAATGTCAGAACATAAAGAACATCCGTCAACACCAACGAAGCAGTCAAAAATACTTTGCCTCTCAGAACAGCCTCAATAGTGCTCCCATCAGGCAAAATCACAGGACAGACAGGGCCCTCAAAACAATCAACTAAACAGTCACGAGAGCCTGTCGCATGAAGAGTAGCCCCAGTATCGAATATCCAAGAGACAAAAGAATTCTTACCCATCAGACGATCGGAGTTTGAAGAACCAGGGTTGGAAGAATCGTCGTTACCCAGCAAGCTCATCAGTTTCTGCCATTGTTCACCTGAGAGTGGTGAAGGATACCCTCCATGCATCATATCCGCCGAACTCCCAGCAAGACCAGCAGGGATACCATGACCAGCAGCGGCGACATGATGAACAACCCCTGCGCCACCAGCACCACGTCCCCCATCACGTCTCTGTGGTGGTACCGGGCCTCTGCCACCACCACCACCATGTCCCCTCACGCCGAGGACGAGTCTCCCCACTCTGGATAGCCAATCTTGGTAAAGCAAGTTACAACATCATGACCTATTTTCTTGCAATGAGTACAGACCATACCTGATTTGTCCCTGGAATCTGAGGTTCTACTATTAGAAGTAGTAGAAATACGAGGTGAAGACTTGATAGCCAGCGCCATCACCTCCTCAGTAGCGGATTGGATCTGAGATTTTTGCATATCCTCCTCCTCACGGACTGCCTGGTATGCCCGATCTAAACTTGGCTGAGGATCCTGAGCCAGAAGATTAGATCGGGTATGACCATACAACTCAGCATTCAACCCATACATAAAGTCCTGAAAGTGGTCTTCATCCCTCATAGCTTGTAGCTTGGCAGCAAGTTCACCACAGGTACAAGTAGGCAATAGAAAATAAGCGGCTTGTTCATCCCACAAAGACTGCAAATTTCCAAAATAGGTTTCACACAGACATCGACGCCGTTTGTTTGCACTTGGCCAAAGCCACCTTAATTTGTTGCTTCCGAGTGCCGTTACTAACAACAAATCTTTTCACCAACAAGTCCACAATGGATAAACCTCCTCAAAGTACGGCAAAGATTTCTTCAGAGACGGATCAATGGTATTAAGAACCCATTGAACCAATAGCGCTTGCACGCATCTCCAATCAAGCAATTTGCTAGCATCATTAACATGTTTGACTTCAGTACCCTCCAGAAAAGTGATCTTTCGTCTAGAGATCAAGGAGAGACGTATCGACCGAGACCACTCAGCATAGTTTGGTCCACGGAAAACAATAGAAGTAATGATATTTCCTGGTTGATCAGCAGAACTCAGAAAATATGGATCCTTCGGATTAGGATAATTTGGGTTATGTGCACTGCCACCGCCAGTCGTGACGGAGTAGCTGGATGCAGCATCATCTGCCATCGCGGAAGTCGGATGTAAAAAATTTTGTACAACGCCGACGAATCGGCCGCGGATGGACAGGGTCGGCGGCGAATCGGCCGCTATCAGGGGCGCCTGATCTGGCGCGTAGGGACGAGTGGATGTCGGGTGTACAAAAATTTGTACAACTCCGACGAATCTGCGAAAGAGATAAAAGATATATAATTATATATATATATATATATATATATATATTTTACAAACCGGGAAAAAAAAAAATTTGCTCACAAACCGAACAAAAATACTTTGCTTTCCTGGTTGCTTTTGCAAACCAAAAAAAAAAACAGAAGCTTTTGCTTTTGCTTTCCTCTTCCCTGGGAAAGGTTCTGTCGGACAAAAGCTTTTGCAAAAGCTTGGTTCTGGCGTAGTGAATCAAAAATACTTTGCTTTCCTGGGAAAGGTTCTGTCGAACAGGGGCATAGTGAATCACAAACCAACCAGAAGCTTTTGCAAACCAAAAAAAACGACGGCCGGTGCAGTCGGGATCAGGGGTTCCTCGGCGCGATCGGCGCACGGTCGGAAGTCGGCGCGGTCGGCGACGCGATCGGCGCAGGCGCGCGGCGGATCAGTGGTTCCTCGGCGTGTTCGGCGCGATCGGAGCACGGTCGGAAGTCGGCGCGGGAGCGGGGTAGGGTTTTTCGGAAGATGGCGGTTAGGGTTTTTCGGGAGGCTCTGATACCATGTAGGAAATAATAATGCCTTGTTCTCATTGCTAGGATTTGTTACAATATATAGTGTCTACATTTGAGCTTATGGATATGGACCATATTTACATTGCAAATATTATCTTATAATCTAACATAATCCATTATAACCCACCTAATTTCAAATTCTGGATTCGTCCTTGGCTTTGGTTCATCAATGTACCGACCACAACAGCTCTACCCCGGTCCAATGTCTTATGATTTGTCATATGACAAAGCCTAAAGATTTTAAGAGGAATATTATTTTAAAATTTTGTTTCGGGCACTCGAAAACTCTGGATCGGACTGTGTGCTTAATTAATCAGTTCATAGGTCAAAAGATTCCACCGTAGAAAAATTTACATGCAAACAAATACTTTAAAAAGAGGAAAAGGACCTCGCTCAAAAAAAAAAAAACAACAAATTCTCATTCATGAATGCGCAGCTGCTGATGATTCCACCTGCAATCTTGGAATTGCTATTTACCAATTTTATATCCGATTTAGCCATTTTATTAATGATCAGTGCAGGCAATCTTGACTCTTGTAAGTCCTACAATATGCCTATGAAACCACACTAATCAAACAATTTAATCCATAAAAAAATTCATTAGTACTTTTTCCCCCCTTGAAGAAAGTGATTGAGTAATAAACCAAAAAAAAAAAACTCCTGAGCGATGTGGGTGATGACGATATAATATGAATGGCTGCACCAGAAACGAAACATGGAATTGCATGTATTTCCTCCCATCTGAGCGATCTGCGGAGACCTGCGACTGAACATGTACTGCATGTGACCGGAAAGATATTAAAATTCCCTACCAGTAAATTTGGGTAAAATAGCATATTTATGAATTTTTTTTTGAAGAATTTGCATATTAGCAGATAAAACTCCAAGCTAGATAACGAGAACCGTCAAATGAGTTGGCGAATTTGTGTCCCACATCAACTCATTTGGCGAGATTCGTCTCGCACGCCAATTCAATTGGCGAGATTCTTCGGTCTTGTAGACTACGCCAATTTGAAGACGGCATCGTGCCCTCACGCCATTTAATTTGGTGAAAATTGAAGACCGCGTCAGCCATTTAATTGACAAAAGTTGAAAAGCTTGCACGCCAAGTGAATTGGCAGCTACGTCCATTCACTTTCTATTTAAACAGAAGCCACCTCTTCCCCTGGGAATTCCTCTTTCCCTGTAAACAAGAGAAACATGGAGCACTCCCTAAAAACGACCGGGAGGAGGAAGAAGAAAAGAGGTAAATAGTAATGTTATTCTTAATGTTTTTAACCATCTTATAAGTACTTATATTTGTAGTCATATATATTAGGTAATGATGGCAGTTAAACTTTTTTTGTAGATGACTAAACAAAATGACGTACGTTTTCCTGATGGACCGACTACTGACACCATTATTCAGGAACATGATAATCAGATATTTACTGTACATGAAATTTTTAAAATTGTAAGAATGCTAGTTAATTTTTTTTCCACATAAACATAACGTGCATATTTTATTTATAGTTATACGATTATGATCCCGATTTCGAGACCAGGAGCATGAAAATTGGCGGACTGAGAGAAACTACTGCACATTGAAGCTAAATACCGCTCGAAAGGTTTTGGTGCATTCCTTTGGTTTTTATTATTGTTGAACTTTGGTGGCCTCAACCCAACAATTTCCAACTCACAGTAGGCGAGATGATGATCACACTATTATTCAGTAATGCAACATTTGTTTTCAAAAAAAAAAAAATGATCACACTATGAGATGTGGCAAATACTACTAAGGTTACCTCTTACAGATTATCCTATATATTTTGATGAGCAGTTATATGCAACTAATCTGATCAGGAGGTATCTCGATGTTATATATAGTCACGACCCGCACCCACAATAATGGGTACAAGTTGTGATTGTGTCCAGCCTACGTCGCAGAACCGGTGGTAGTGAGATATTCTAGACCTTCAACAGTCGTCAAATGCTTATAAATCAATTTTTCTCATCACAGCTTGTAGTGCCCCATCCCACACCGTACCCCATTCCTCCTTGCGATGAGGGGACCACAAAAAACATTGTCGCCATCGATTGGTCGGGACCGGTTGAATCAAGATTCTTTCCTCGTTATGGATCAGCTTCTTCGGAATCAAGTCCTGTAAGCCCGCTGATTTTTGAGAATTTTTTTTTTTTATATGACTTTTATTTATTACACTATATTTTATTTTTATTTTAGTCATTAATTCTCCTTTCCGGAGCTTTGATTTTTGGAGAACAAGAAATGTCATTCTCTCGAAACATATTTCATACGTTTTGTTCTAAACAAGTTCATATTTATTTTGATATATTATGTTCCACTCATACTCATTCCCTTGCACTCTATTTTTGTCACACTACTTTCGGGTCAATCGGATCAATTTTACTATCTACCGTAAATCTTGACAGACTTTTCAATTTAATTTTGGGACAACTTCGATCCAACCCATATGACCCAAAACAATTTTGACCTATTTTAAGCCTACTACACACATGTCAATGGTATCCCACTCAATTGAGTTACCATGTATTATTTATTTTCAAATGACACACAAGACCAAATTATTAGACTTTCAGAACCTATTTTTTGGTGACCCATGTAGGTCGAGTTAGTTGTTTCGGTTGCGTTACTGTACCGAACGGACCTGCGAATAGGATTAGACTCTTAGGATTCTTAATCCTCAACTGCCTTGACAATTATCGTAGAATTTCTCTACCGTTATTGAACCTCGAACTTGCACTCAACTATTCTCCTTTACTTCTCGCGTCATTGCCTCTTGTCCTTTTCTATTTCGGAGTGAAGAATGATCGTGCTTTAAAGAATTTATCTGTATTTCGTAGGTAATTGTGTAAATTAGTTTGTTTATTAAATTTTGTTTCATGATAATATGAGGAGATTGGGATATCATATGCCATAGGTAAATTGTGGTATTAAATTTTTGCATAGTAGGCAAAGATTATAAAATTTTATTGTAGCATGTGTTTGATGGGATAGTATGACCGAAGGTGGATAGACGTCTTCAAGGCACAATGTGACTTATTGGTGGTGAATTAATGATTGAAATGATTGAAAAAATATTATGAACTTACAAACTTGAGAGATGGGAGATTGGATTTAATTTAAATTTTAAGGAGTTTATTATAAGATATAATCTTTTGTTTATGAAAGATTGATAGTTTCTAAGGTAGGTAGAAGTTGTTTTGTCATAGTCAAAGTAGAAAGCAAATTTTTGTGACACTTAGATAGTGGTTGATAAGGCAATTAAGTAAAATAAGATTGAGAAATTTGAGTGCTTGAATTTAAGAATTTTCAGAAGAACAGAGTATGGTTATTGAGTTAATGAGAAAAAAAGAGTTCAAGGAAAGAGATTTGACGCAAGGAGAAAACTGACTTGAAGATTGAATTTAAAATTTTGTATAGAATTGATTTAAGAGATTTACAATTAGTGGATTGGTTAAAATTTGAGCTTGAGTGGGATGCTCAAGATTCCAAATAATGGAAATTCTCTTGTCGACATTACCAAAATCAATTTTGATAACGATATGATACTCGAATCTTTTAAAGATGCTATATACGATCCTTTTCCTAGACCTCCTGGACGTCTCATGTCCAAGTACCTGAACCAACATTTCTACGAGCTGCATTGTATTATTTTTTATTTATCTTGCCTAAGACGGTGTCTACTAACGAAATTACGCACTTATAGATGCATCTCTCTACCATATTCACTTTGTTATTCCTTTTAGTCTCCCAAAGACTATGATTTCAACTATGGTAAATTGTCGCAAGAAAGGGCGCAACTTACTATATGCGATGTATCTACCGATCATCTTTTGTAGGTTTGACATTCCTTTGGACTCCTGCCCCTTTGATGACATACCCTCCTGCCTCCTTCGAGCTTGTAGGACCAGACCTCCTCTCATATTTCTCCACATCCAGATGAGGTCGGTGATGAGAATGTCCAACCTGATTGCTAATGCACCACTTCATACTTCTGGTGTTGTTCCTCCTCCTGCTGCTGAAGTCCCAGCCTCAGTTAATGAGATTCGGGTTATGATGTGATCGCTTTCGTCTTGAGAATGAGCGTCACAGTGCTGATCTAGAGCATCACCGTCAGACGGATTTTAGGACTACTCTCCAGGACCAGGCTCTTGGAAACTCTATTGCTACATGCAGTGGAGTCTAGCTCATGCACCTAGTGGTCCGATTTTGTATCTCCATCACCCTCACCTTTTCGGCCCCAGATTTGAGGATCTAAAGAATCAGCGCTATTTTATTCCTAAATCTGTCTATTATGATCCTAACCGGCCAGCCGAGACTGGTGACGATACTACTTGAGGTTGTTGTTGGCATTTTAGTCTTTTTGAGTTACTGCTGGTTGATGGCATTATTGTTATTGATACTTTAGTTTGGTGATGTTATCTTCTAGTTATGCATGTTTCTTTTTATTATGCTCTTTGATTATGTATCATACTTTTATGTGTGTTTATGTTTAAAAAACTCTATAGTTAGTAGTGCTCTCTTTTTATGTCATGTACTCTGCTACTTGCTGCATGTTCTAGTTGTTATCTCCTTATATTTGGTTCGCTTCACTCTTTTTGTTGTTGTTTGTGTTCTTTATTTGTGGGGGAGCTTAATTTTTGCAACAATGACAAAGAGGAGAAAGTTACCATTATCAATGAAGGTAAAATTATTCTTTTTTTAAATTATTTGGTGTATCAGCTTGAGTTTGTCAATTATCAAAATGGAAGATATTGTTGGCCCATGGGTCTGGTCATAACTGATTTTAATAAGTGACTATTTAAACGACGGTTCGATTGGCACAATATACAGGTACTGTATTATTGTTGAACGACTACCATCATGTTGCTACACTCAATCAGAATATTTGCCAAAGATAATCTCGTTGTTGATCAAGACATTTTTTCTATATTCTTATGTATGTTTTAATTTATTGATTCTAGAAAAAACAACCACGATTGAACGAGATTGACACATGGCTCAGCTACAAAATCCACATATAAAATTGCCTACCAAATCTATTCCTTGATCAATACACATATTCAAATCAAGCCCTCAACTCAAATAGCCCAAAAAAATCCAAAAACCCAAAGCCAATTCTTTATGACCTAATATGGATACATGGCAGCCGAATTCGGATCGAGTTCTGCCCGAACACGATCCCTCTGACCAAGTTTCCGAGGGTAATGGTCACCCTGAAGAATAGGTTCCTAACGTTCGATATTTTAAACGTTGGACTACCGAACTCTGTCCGAGTTCTTTTCCAGAGAACATTATAAATAGAGAAGATTTCTCCACTCAACTCACTCATCATCTCTTCTCTTCTCTATTCATTCAAGTTTTCTCAAAATGTTTTAACACTTTCAAATTAAAGCTTTACAACTCCTAGCCAAGTCGGTGCCAGTTTTGATTTAATCTAGAAGTTTGGTCGAGTTGTACAAAAGGCTTGAAAATATCTTAGTTTTCGTCATGTTCCTGAAGTCGGCAAGTTGTTTAGATTAAATGCTTACAAGTTGAAGTAGTGCTCTTTGGAGAAAAAGTGCGTGTTGTAAGGAGTTAGAAGCATTTCGGATTTAAAGCTTGTATTTCATGAGATAGTGGATTCAATATCGAACTGAGTACTCAAAAATGGACTAGTCCTCTCTGTAGTGTCCTGCTCCGCAAAGACACTAGATAAACAGAGAAATCAGATTTGTTGGCTCTGCAACAGAAGACGATTGATCTGGGTGAGTGGACGAAAACTCATTTTCTGATTCGCTTAGGCCTAATAAGAATATGAGTTTGGAATAAATTGTTATTGCTAATAACAAGATGGTAAATCCTTATGAATGTTAGTTTGTGAATAAGTATGCTCATAAGTGAATCCACATGTTGCTATGCTAAGAACAAAGAAAAGAGATAACCTGTATGCTAAGAAGATTGATGTCTATATAAGAAATGAACTGTTGCCATGTTTAATCAAGAGATGATGTCATGCTAAAGATAGATTTCGTTCTAATATGACTCTTTGCTATATTTAATAAAAAAAAAGAGAATTGTTGGCTATGTGATCGAAAAAGAAAGACGCGAAATGAACGTGTCGTGTAAGCCCACTTCCCAAATTTTAAATTATTTATTTATTTTATTATGATTAATTTTATAATCATTGGGACTCATGTCAAAGTTTGTAGGTGAGCTACGACCATATTAAGGCCATATGATCTCAAGATAGCTTATATGTGTATTATTTAGCTATTTTTTATTTTTCTATAATTTTTGGATATTTTTAGGTATTTAATATTTAAAGGTTTATTATTTTAAGAACTTTCAGGATTTACTGTAAGGTCATTCGAGGATATTTTGACCAAATATTTTTATTTGGGCTCTAGATGAATAGAAATATTTTCTAGAATATTCTAAGATTTTCTAGATTTTTCTAAAATTTTGGAAATTTTTAAATACTTAAAACCTATAAATTTTATTTTTAAAGGATTTTAGAATTTTATGTGGGGTCACATGATGATATTATGAGTTAAAATATTTTTATTTAGGTTCTAGACACTTAGAAATGTTTTCTATAATTTTCTAAAAAAAATTTGGAATTTTCTGTAATTTATTTTGAGTTAAAATAATTTTTAAATAATTTTCTATAATTAAATAAATAATTATACAGTCATCCAGCCGGGACGGCCCACCTGTCGGCGCTCAACCGCCTCTCTCTCTCTCTCTCTCTCTCCTATATATATACTATATATTCAAAAAAATCCTAGTTTATTTCCTTGACCGATTTTGGAGTTTTGATCTTGGTGATGCCCCGACTTCCCGAAGTGATTGCCGCCATCCCCGACGTGATTTTCATGCACCGTTTTTTTATTGGAAGCATATTGAGGTATAGTTTCTGAATAGCTAATTTTATTTTACAATTTCGGAACCTAAATTTCTGTAAAATTCGTGGAGTATTGGTTATCCAAATTTTGACACGTTTTGGTGTTTTCGAGATTCCGGAAGAACCAGGAATCAGAATCATAAACCGTTTGAAGTTTCAGAAATCTAACACCGATATCTATGAGAAATATTTTTTTCAGAAATTAATAAGTTCATCTTATATTTTAACTAATTCGTAGAACACAGTTTTGGCCGTTGAATCATCGATTTGGTCACGGTTAGCCATAATGGCGATATCTTTTGACCAGTCGTATTTTGTGGCACTGTCAATTCTAGTGCACTCGTGGTGCTGAAATCTACTAGGGTGCATAGTCAAGTCATAGAGTTTATGTCGTTTGACTACTTAGTCAACGAGGCATCTCGATTTCCGTGCCATGGTTCTCGAATTAGAAGCCATGACTTTTTCGGGCCAAAAACTTGTGTTTAATCTTTATTTTAGAATTATATTAGATTAAATTATAATTTTTTATGATTTATTTTATATAAATAGAATTAGTTATGATAAACTATTAGCCACTTTCTAGGATTTTTAGAGTAGAATTTTCATATCTAACTTATGATCATTTATGTGACGGGGTAGATCGGGCTACGACGTCTTGAGTCGTAACTATATCCTTTTCCAGAGCAAGATAAGTTTCACTATGGTATTATATTACCTTTATTTTGTACTGCGCATGTACCGTTATACTATCTTTTCACTTTACATCTTTATATTTTATGTTGTTACTGTTCTTGATTGATCATGGTTACTGCTTGTACACGAGAGTTAGAGTCGCTAGAGTATATGTACATGTTCATGCCTTACTTCTAGTTTATCGTGATCATCGTTTATCGTCTTATTAATGTTTATCATATTGGACATGTACTTGTGAGATAGTCGGGTGGGAGAATACGACTAGTAGACATGTGGTACCCCGGTGTAGCCCATAGTTTATTCGGTCAGAGAACCATCTGACAGTGTTTGTTCAGTCAATACACCTCATGTGGACTGTCCGATTCCTAACCCAACCACATGTTGAACATTGATATTCTAAAACACACAGTACACATGATCTTATTGCTATATTATTTATTTATTTCTTTTCCATCGAGTCGACTGTCTATTGTTCTACTTCACTTTTTCATGTCATACATCTAGTTCGTTTTCCTTATTATTATTTCCTTCATGAATGCATATTATATTGTGTAGTGTGGTGTTATGGTGAACTTGCTCTAATCCTGACTGGATATATATTTTCAGTTGACAGATTCTTGAGGACTTGCTCTCTTGCTTTGGGTTCCTTCGGATGGAGCTAGAGATATCTTGAAGGCCAAAACCTAGAGACTAGTCAGATAGTTTAGATTTGTTATATTAAATTTTATGAGACATTGTATTTGGTTAAATATAAATCTTGTAAATTTTGTAATTGATTTAAATGTGAATGAACAATAAAATAATTATTTTATGAGCACTTGTTATTGCGGGCTAGACAACGTTCTACCACAGACACTACGGCGTAGGCTGGGCTTGGCTACGTACTCGTATCTCAAAAAGTATGAGCGGGCCGTGATATGTCGTATATTTGCTAAGGCACGAAATGAACTTGTCGTATATCTGAGAATCTAATAAATCTGTCCCATCTAATATAAATGCTATAACATGCATTGGTCTTGGACAACTTGTGCACAAGGTATCGTCTCTCTAGTGGATTCTTAGGGCGCCTCGAACCACTCGGCCTAGGAGAGATTATGGCACTCTGAGGTAAATGAGACCTCACGATCAGGGGGTGTTGAGTCCTTGACGATGAGCAGAACCAAAGAGTCAGTGGCTAATCATGGGAATACCCATGGACCATTATATAGTTAGGTGTTGATTGGTGAAGATCTGAACCTTAAGCCATAGCTGCTAGCATGTGTGTTATCAGTACAGAGCTGAACCTTGGGTCACAGATGCTGGTCTACACATATGTTAGTGCAGAGCTGAGCCTTGAGTCACAGCTGCCAATCGAATTTGCATGTGTCGCTAATGATTTTGCTAAGAGCTAACAATGCAGAGAAAAAATAGAAAACAATATTGGTTATATCATTTTGTATGCTAATCCTTATCTTGTGCAAAGATGAAACGTTGGCTATGGTAAGAATCACTAAAAGTGATATATGTGTTGCTTATTGTTTGTGAAAACAAAATTTTAACTACAAACTAAGAAAAAAAAGAGTACAAGAGTACAATTGAATTCTAGGAAAGTACAACTATAGGAATCTGATCAGAAGACGATCACTTTATCCCTTGGACTATGCGATGTCGGAGAAGAAAAGCGCTTGAGCGTGCTGCTGAAGCTTGATCAGGAGATTATGATCATTAATAATGCTTTGAAGAATGATTTTCAACTCCTTTTATAGAGTTTTAGAATAACTGTCAAGTATTTATCATGATTGGCACGTAGTATAAAACATGGCTGATTATGCAAAGTTTGGCAAGCAATCGCCCAATCACGCGAACGGTCAACTTAACTGCATAGGACACCTGGCATTCTGTGAGAGAAGTATGTTTGGTCATGGGCAATGTTGCGTGTGTGTTTTTCAAGATTAGTTGTATGTGCGCCACGTCATCTAATTACTTCTGAATGATGATTGATTGATTGGCGCCAGTACATGAATGGCGCGATCTGTTGATTAGCGCCAACAGCGAAAAGTACTTAGCATTAAGTCCATGAAGAATTTTAATCACTTTGCGCCATCGATGAATGGCGCTAAGAAACAAACGACCGTCATTATGGCAAATCTGACAAGATCTTCTTGAGCGTTGCGCGCTCGGGATCCGAAGAGATTTTCATCGACTGTCGTGTTGGCAGTCATCATAACTGACAACATAGCTTCTTAAAAAAGATCGCCATGTGGTCGCGCTATCTGAAGGTGGTGCTATTTGAGTTTGGCACGATTAGATACTGGGCACCATTTGATAGATAAGTCCTAGCGCTATTTGTGAATAGAGCAATAGATTGTCTTGATATTTTTAGGCTTCTACACTTATGTTCTGATCATGATTTGTATCAAAGAGTACTATGTTGCCAAGAAATATTATGTCCCATAAGAAGGAAACATCTGATATCGTGCTTGTAATCTGACTCTGAGAATGTCTTGAATAAGAGAAAAGAATGCTAAGGCTAGTCCCTGAGAAAAGAGCACGACTCATGAAATACGCTGCGTACTTCACACGAATTGAATAGTCCCTTGAATGCTTGAAATGAAATGAATTATGGCTTTTTGAAAGTGTTTTCAAAAGATGTAATCTAACTCTGTATATGAAATGAACATAGGTAAAAGTAGCAAGATCACATCACGAGAAATATTTTATCACTAAACGAATTAGTGATTATTTCAGATGATGTAGTCTTTATTCACATTCACCAGTATGTTGATATACTGAACCACCATCAGTCTGCACGTAGGTACAAGATGCATCGAGATGGATAGTCCGAAGCGATATCTCGAGCCTCATCCTTAGGATCCATAAATTAGAAGAGATGTCAAGAGATGGTCATCTGCGACAAAGAGTTTGTTTTGTATATAAAGAAATGTAATGTACGGAACGGGATCATTGTACTTCTTTAAAGTTTCTGAGAGAATGTAAGCTAAGTATGGCATTGTATCAGAGAGAATTGAGAGCTCTGTAATCTATTCAAAAGAATATCAATAGAGAGAATTGTTCATGTTACCATTCTGTTCATTATATTCTGGAATGTGTCTGATGCTAATTTCAAATATCTACATTTGTTCCGCTGCTATATATATATAAATATAATATATATATATATATATATATATATATATATATATTATTATAATAATCCAGGTAATAGTTCTAATCTATTTGAGAACTATTAAAATATTCTATAAAGCAAAGTTAAGAATATGAATTTAGATTTTACCCAAAAAGTCTTTATTCTGCCAAATGCCTTTACAAACGCATAAACTATTTATAGAGATACAAAATTCTGTTTGTTGTAATTGTAAATAGCAATTTTGAACAAAGTAGTTCATCATCAAAATAATTCATAAATACATGCTACAAATTGTTACCAATCAAATGAAATAGTGAAAATACTGAATGCTACAGAGTTGGTATTGACAATATTCTCAAGATGTTACTATTGGCTCAAGATATTCCAATGAACTTGGAAGTGAACTTTATTCATCCATACATGTTGCATATTATTCCTAATTGGAATAGAAGGACAAGTTCGTTCTGTGCTAACAAGTATAAGATGATAGAATATTTTGTGCTAACATAGTGAACAAAATGAAGAAGTATTCTAGATGATGTGGAACATAATTTCTAACATCTATTTATAAATATTATGAACGAAATCGAAAATTCACTAGAGATTAGTTATGATTCCAACCATCGGACTAAAGGAGTAAATAGCTTGAGTTATTGTCAAGACATAAATATTCTTAAAATCATTCATCCTATCCATATATCAAAAAATATGAAATATTCTATTAATCAAACTTGAAAGTTACAAACCATAACCTAAATATAATCATGACTACTCATAATTTGACCATCATAAAATAAACCAACTAAATTCTAAGTAATATAACTGGACCCTATCTTCAAATGAACTCAGAGTGTACAAACTAGTGTAACGGTCAGCCTTACCAAAAATAATAAAATGAAAGAAATTATATATTTGTCATAAGTGAGTATAATTATTGGATTCATAAATTTGTATAATTAATGTGGAAATAACAGCAACATCTAAGTGATAAAATTGTATTAGTTAAAAATAAAATCCAATTAATGTGATGACATTGCATTAATTCAAAATGGAAACATATTCTATGCAATATGTAAGGCATGCAAGGACATCCATTATTGATGATCACAAATGTCACGCCCCGCTCCCGTAGGAACGATCGTCCTCTCTAAGGCGTGATGCCGCACGGGCCTAGGTTGCGCCCGTGCAAGGCTAAGTCCAGAAACGGCTAATTCGAGCTAGGCCACAAAGTCGCACAGAGTGTCCCCATTTGCAGCAAAAAGTGAATGAACAGAAGTTGAAGCGAATTCAAACTCTTTATTGATTTTTTAAGAAGTTTACAAGCGGCGCTAGGCCGAGTTTACAAGTCTCTCAAGCTTTCTCTCTCTCAAACATAAAAGGGGTGCCAAGTGGCTTACAACATGGAATGATTCATGGCGATGTTCCGATACATTATGTCCTGTATATGGTGCTTCAGCTCCTTGCAACGCTCCAAGGCTCCAGAGTTAGCTCCGCGTCTTAGCACGTTCGAGGAAAGCTCTGCACCCGAAGATGTCTCCTGCATCCTGCAAGCAAACTGTGGAATTATCAGTACATTGTTATGCACTGGTGGGGAGGCTAGCTCGCCCACAATGCTATCATTACCAAACACGTTCTATTTACTTTTGTGCACCGTCTATCATTCATTGTCTTTCTAATCTTGTCTTAGGATCAGTTGTATGGCATATTTTATTACCTATCTCGTATTACCGATTTTAATGTGTTACATGGAAATACATGCACGACTAACCATACTTACCGTCCGGCCTTTTCTGTCCAAAGAAAACCAAGTTAGTCGACAATTCATATGTAACAACTTAACGTAGTTCGCGTAAACATTCAGTGCCAAGGGCGTGTCCCTGCCTCAGGTCCTAGCATGTCGTAGACGTGTTTTCTAACTCATTTGCACGAAGTACACTCGATCATTTGGTGTGTTATATTCAAGCCCGTTCAGAAGGCGCTTTATTTAGTTAACTTAGACTACTTTGTTTCAATGCAAGGACTTGCACGTGGATTTTCACAAGCAAGTTCACTTAATCTATATGCACCGGTCGCTGGCATCACAAGCCAATTTGGACATATTCTTATTTGGTATTCCTACCTATCATAGCATGATAGCTGGTACACCTTGATAGTCTTTTGAAATACCCCGCACTTACGTCTACTTGGAATGTCCGAGCCCACACCCAAGCAGCCCGTAAGCCATGATTCTGCCTAGGCTGGCCACGATGTCTCGTTGATCGTTGCCTTTGGAATCCCTTATTACTCTTACCCCCCATATACGAGTGGGTTGTCTACGACCATTTCATATTGTCTTGTCATTTTAACTTAATGGCCTGTCCCTGAGCCGTAGGCTATCTGTGAGCCATAATGCGTTATCGACCAGGTTGGCGGCGGCGTCCGTGCAGCGCGGGCAGCGAGCCCCGATGCACGTCCCCGTCATACCTGTCGCTAACCATTCCTTATTTTTTATCTTTTATTCATTCTTTCTTTTCTTTCTTTCACGTGTTCGTTCGTTCATTGATTCATTCACATATTCATTCATTCATTCGTTGATTCATTCATTCACTTATTCGTTCATTCTTTCATTCATACATTATGCAACTCTCCGTGCGGGAGTCGCCTTGGCGAACCATCGGTCTCGAAGTCTTCCAATGTTGCTATATGCTACTCGGAACGACTATGTCGATAGTCTTCCGTTTTATTATTGTAAACCGATCGTTGTTTCACTGTTGAACGCATAAGGAACTTGAATGTAAGCATGTGCCTTAGCACGAGCGCGGAGTGCGGTACGAGAGTTCTCGCATTTTCTATGTTCTTTTTCATATTCTATACAAGCATACAAGAGGGGATTATTTCCTTAGCTAGGTGCGTTGAGTCATTTATTAGCATGTACAGTGTTATCACCTAGCGATTCTAGCAATAGTGTCCATATTGTTATGTGTCTAGGCTAAGCAAAAACGGGTTCATCGGAGCCACCCAGCTTAGCGATGTTCGCATCTGCCGAGCGATACTCCGAGCGCGCCTTTGAAAGTCTAAGTCTGGATTCATCCTTGACGGGCCAATGTAAGTCTTGCATCGATCTTCATCGGGTCGACGCAACTCTTCGAGTCGACGGCTAATTTGAGACGTCGCACTTGCCCTTTGAATCGGCATTCCGCTAGGGCGGAGCGGGTCGTTACATAATACACCACTCAAAACAAGTCTCGTCCTCGAGACTTCCTTAGTGCAGGTCATCCTACCGTTCCTTAACTCATGTTGTGTGTGTATCTTAGACAATTCCTATCGAATGACTTTATCGTTCGATAGCATCGAACTATGCTCAGTTATCCTTCCAAGTTTTATGTTGCATACGTTTGGCCAATTTTATTGAATGACTTTTCACTCATTTTAGAGTTGATGGTACTTATTCAATTGTCGTATTTCTTCGACTTGGTTGCTATTGCATCTTGGCATGGGACTGTAATGATCGCACGAGGTGCGTTGTCATTCATCAAACACGAGAGTCGTAGGCTGAGGCAAACTCACTCATTCGTTTATACGCATCTCAATACCCACTTGCAGCTGCATTCGAGTTTATTATATCGCTGAGTTTGGATCGTGCACATATTCAAGGCGTCCCCCGAATACGTACATTTCAACCAAGCTTAGCGATTAGCGAATTTGAACAAGCTACTCGTGATAGTTTCGATTTGTCGATCGTTTTACTTTTACTTCGATTAAAATCGAACTCATGTGTGTATCACTATCGTTTATCTCGGTCCTCGAGATGATTCGATTCGCTTCTCAAGCGCTCTTGTCAACGAAATCAATACGATTTTTTCTTAGCGGAGTCGACCAAGTCTAAGTAATTCCCGTTCGATTTAAGACCAAGTATTTCACTATCGTCGAATATGTCTTCCTATCAATGATTCAATCCGTTATCCCGACTTTACTTGTGCGACATCAATTTTATTCATTCACTTCGTTTGAGGCTAATCTCATTGTCGTTCATGCACACTCCCAGTTCCCCGTCCTACTCTAAGTCTTTTTGCCCAAAGTCTATCGTCCATCCAGATGATACTGTAAAATCAATCGCACAAGTTCAATCACTCGACATAGGGTCGTCTGCCTATCCTCTAGGTCATCTCACAAGGTTATATTTACAAGTAAAGTTCACAGTTTATCATGCAAGGTCATGGTACGACGCTCGCCCCAAGTCCTATGGTCAAACTATTTGTTCGTTTGTACGGGAGTTTCTACCCCAAGTTCGTTTCACTCAGATTTCTAAACATCAAGCAGTGTTCACCTTATTCGCATCAACACATTCTCCGCTCCAAGTCTGTGCTCGTTTAGGAAAGTTATTCTACGATAGGTTGTCCTCAACCAAATCCTCGACATGTTAATATCGTATGTCCACACTAACAATATTCGTAGTCTATCTCTTCAAGTATGTTTGATACAATTTACCTATCCATCCTATCCAATTCACGTAGTCGATCACAAGGTCGTCTAGCCTTACAATATGTCGCTCCCCGATCTCACGCAAGTCTGATTATCTACGGCGGACATGAATCACCATGTCAACATTCCCGCAGAATAATCGTCCTCATCGGGACGTAACTCTTGCATTGAGTCTAGACTTACTCATTTTCGATACGCAAATTGGGTCTACTCAATCCTCAACTTTACTTAGTCGTCCATCATAAGTCCGATTAATCTTTAAATTCGCCTTCGCTTCAAACCACAAGTCAAAGCAATCAAAATTGCCATGTCATGATATTTCGAGTTTGATCATTCCCGCTGGACATGAATCACCATGCCAACGCTCACGCGGAACGATCGTCCCAAATCCGACGTGACGTATGTGCGAGGCTAGAGTTGCGCTCACGCAAGACAAGATCGTTGTCGTTGTGGTTATCACCGAACAATCAAGTCACTTCCCTTCTTTATCCAAACATTCATTTCTATCAAAATCTCCAACATAGCATCCTTTAAAATAATAACTTTTAACACGATCATTATTCATCGAATCAGAGTACCCCCGAGTTATCGTACATCGATCTTTGATACGCCTCAATACCATCGATGATGCACATAACCGGACGATCTTCCTTTTGCAACGAATTCTGAGTCGTGCAACTTAATTCCTCAATTCGCATTGTCTCATGCTAACTTGTCATCGAGCAACATCAATTCTAATTCCTTAGTCATTCTCGTATCTCCAAACCAACATTTTCCATGCACGCTGTCTTCCAATCGTGCTAACTTTGGTTTTATCTGAGTATTTCGTCTTAATTTAAGTTTTAATCCAGTCGACTATTTGAAATCGCTTGTACGATCTTCAACATTTTCTTGACCAAAACATCTATTTATTTTATCGTTTCGAATCTCCATTCAATCGTTTCATAATTCATACTACGCATTCTTGATTCTTCCGAACGATATCTCGTTTGAGGCTCTCGAAGTCGCAACCAAATGGGTGTTACTCGTTCTAAGGCTTTGCGCGATATCATCGCTTGTCGACATACTCGTTCTATCCGTAAATCCTTTAGTTTTGCTCAAACAATAACGTCCATACACCACTCAGGGTTCGAGCCACTCGACTAGTCGTCGACACTCACTCTTATTCTTCTTCGAAGCTATCGCATACACTACTCGGGGTCAAGTCATTCTATAAATCCTCAAAAGGTTATTCGACTCACACCATTTCCCGTGTTCGTTTTAGCGTTGTTCAAGTAGCGTCTCTATCAATATACGTTCTAAGTCTCACTTATTCTCGTCCGAGCGATAGTCAATCTCGCTCATAACTCATTTGCACCAGAAGGTCTAGGTGCGCGATACTCGGCACAACTTAGCCAAAAGGCTACGTGCATAACCATCCCGTTCGAACTATACTTCGGTCTCGTGTACTCGTTCGCTATTATCAACGTAAGGCTATTCAAGCATGCACTACATTTGCTAACTTTTAGCATTTGTTCCTTTCAACTCAAGTCCGTCGTGGTTTGGCACAAAGGCCTTCGCCTATCGATCCTGTTCAACCGAGTACTCGTACGAGCTTTTGAAAATATTAGGCTTATTGTATGGAACATCCCAAGGCACAATGAGAGAGAGCGTATACTTCTTTTGTTTTCAAATGAGCTTTCAAAATTGAGAAAATCGAAATGAAGTCCAAGGACGTAAAGCCGTACTCTGATACCAATCTGTTATGCCCCGCTTACGTAGGAGCGATCATCCTCACTAAGGCATGATGCCGCATGGGCCTAGGTTACATCCATACAAGGCTAAGTCCAGAAACGGCCGATTCGAGCTAGGCCACTGAGTCGCACAGAGTGTCCCCATTTGCAGCGGAAAGTGAATGAACACAAGTTGAAGCGAATTCAAACTCTTTATTGATTTTTTAAGAAGTTTACAAACGGCACTAGGCCGAGTTTACAAGTCTCTCAAGCTTTCTCTCTCTTAAACATAAAACGGGTACCAAGTGGCTTACAACATGGAATGATTCATGGCGATGTTCCGATACATTATGTCTTGTATATGGTGCTTCATCTCCTTGCAACGCTCCAAGGCTCCAGAGTTAGCTCCGTGCCTTAGCACGTTCGAGGAAAGCTCCGCACCCGACGACGTCTCCTGCATCCTGCAAGCAAACTGTGGGGTTATCAGTACGTTGTTGTGCACTGGTGGGGAGGCTAGCTCGCCCACAATGCTGTCATTACCAAACACGTTCTATTTACTTTTGTGTACCGTCTATCATTCATTGTCTTTCTAATCTTGCCTTAGGATCAGTTTTATGGCATATTTCATGACCTATCTCGTATTACCGATTTTAATGTGTTACATGGAAATACATGCACGACTTACCCATACTTACCATCAGGCCTTCCCTGTCCAAAGTAAACCAAGTCAGTCAATAATTCATATGTAACAACTTAACGTAGTTTACGTAAACATTCAGTGCCAAGGGCGTGTCCCTGCCTCAGGTCCTAGCGCGTCGTACGTGTGCTTTCTAACTCATTTGCACGAAGTACTCTCGATCATTTGGTGTGTTATATTCAAGCCCGTTCAGAAGGCGCTTCACTCAGTTAACTTAGACAACTTTATTTCAATGCAAGGACTTGTACGTAGATTTCCACCAGCAAGTCCACTTAATCTATATGCACCGGTCACTGGCATCACAAGCCAATTTGGACATATTCTCCTTTGGTATTCTCACATATCATAGCATGATGGCTGGTACACCTTGATAGTTTTTTGAAATACTCCGCACTTACGTCTACATGGAATGTCCAAGCCCACACCCAAGCACCCCGTAAACGATGATTCCGTCTAGGCCGACCATGATGTCTCGTTGATCGTTGCCTTTGGAATCCCTTATTACTCCTACCCCCGTATACGAGTGGTTTGTCCGCGACCATTTTGTATTGTCTTGTCATTTTAACTTAATGGCCTGTCCCTGAGCCGTAGGCTGTCTGTGAGCCATAATGAGTTATCAACCAGGTTGGCGGCGGCGTCCGTGCAGCACGGGTAGCGAGCCCCGATGCACGTCCCCGTCATACCTGTCGCTAATCATTCATTTCTTTCTTATCTTTTATTCATTCTTTCTTTTCTTTCTTTTACTTGTTCGTTCGTTCATTGATTCATTCACATATTCATTCATTCATTCGTTGATTCATTCATTCACTTATTCGTTCATTCTTTCATTCATACATTATGCAACTCCCTGTGCGGGAGTCGCCTAGGCGACCCATCGGTCCCGAAGTCTTACAATGTTGCTATACGCTACTCGGAACGACTATGTCGATAGTATTCTGTTTCATTGTTGTAAACCATTCAATGTTTCGTTGTTGAACGCATAAGAAACTTGAATGTAAGCCTATGCCTTAGCACGAGCGTAGAGTGCGGTGCGAGAGTTCTCACATTTTTCATGTTCTCTTCCATATTCTATACAAGCATACAAGAGGGGCTTATTCCCTTAGCTAGGTGCGTTGAGTCATTTATTAGCATGTGTAGTGTTATCGCCTAGCGATTCTAGTAATAGTGTCCGTATTGTTATGTGTCTAGGCTAAGCAAAGACGGGTTCATCGGACCCAACCACCTTAGCGATATTCGCATCGGACGAACGATACTCCGAGCGCGCCTTTGAAAGTCTAAGTCTGGATTCATCCTTGACGGGCCAATGTAAGTCTTGCATCGATTCTTCATCGGGTCGACGCAACTCTTCGAGTCGACGGCTCATTTGAGTCGTCGCACTTGCCGTTTGAATCGGCATTCCGCTAGGGCGGAGCGGATCGTTACAACAAATATTGAAGAAGTATAAGATTTCTATTATACCAATTTCAAACTACCATATAGTTTGATAATCATATGAATTGAATTTAGTTGTTTTAGTCACGAGTTGTACCAAAAAATTATGAATCATATGTAACACTGTATCCAGACTTTATTCTATCCGAAAATAAAACCGGTTGGGAGTGACAATCACATCTTCTTCCCCAGCAAACTTTTGATTATGCCTATAAAAAAAATGACATGCATAGTTTGCTTTATGCATGTGAAGAACCATGACAGTGCATTACATAGGGAGGAACAATTTATTCTTGGAAAGACAAATAGAACTTCTAATGGTTACAATGGAAGAGCAGTAGATATACTGCACCTTCAATAATGTTAATACTTGAAACTAAACAACATGCTCTCTTAACCACATATCCATAATGCAAAATGAAGAACAGAAAGTGAAAAAACAACAAAAATTATTATTTCCAAACAGGTCAAAACTATTCTGTTAAGTATTTCTTTCTCCCATTTTTCTTTTAACGGATGTGTCAAATTTTATATCATGCTTGGTAAGCTTATCAAAGCAAAGAGAAGTTCCTAATATATTAAAATAACATTACAGTCGAACTATGTAAAGCATATTCTCTAGTCTCGTCTCAAGTCAACATGGCTTGTTCAGTTATTTGATTAGCAATTAGGAACGTTCTTAGAAAAAAATGTCAATGAACAATTGTGACAAGATTTAATCAATTGTTAAACATTATGTTAAGTAATTACATCAACATAACGGACTAATCTTTAGGAAAAAATAATAATGTTAAAAAAGAAAAAATAAAGTAATAGTAGCACATAATACTTGTAGCCCATGGCTACAATAATGGTATCTAATATCCCACCACATTTGTTCCATGATGAGAAATGAAAAACTTCATCCATCCCAAGAGTACAGAAATATTACTTTTAGATTGTTAGAAATATTTACTTTTAGATTGTTAGAAATGGAAAACTCCTAACATATATGACAAGAGAGTAAAATGAGGATCAACTTTTAGATTGTTAGAAATATTTACTTTTATCTTCTTTAATAATCTGCAGACAAAATAAACAAAAATTAAAAGTTACCGGCCTCCGGGGAAGTCGCGCACATAGCACTGCCGTAAAAGTTGATTCGGGTCTATGTGCAGACTTATTCCAAATGTTCTTAGTGATAAAATTCCTGCTCTACCGGTATCTCGTCATTGCACACAACTCGAAAAGATTGACCATGATTCAGCCCTTTCCCAGAGCACAAAAGGATGAATAGAAATGTGAAAGGAGAGGGAGAGATTTTTATGAATGAAAATATTCTTATGTAAAACAAAGGAATAGGTGAGTATATATAGGAACCATGTCATAAAACTAATATATCAATAGTCCTTCAATAGAATTTAATAGAAATAAAAGTATGATAAGGGGTAATAATGTGACGGTTTAGGGAATTTAAGAAATGACCCTTATGGTCTGCTTGGATTGAGGAGGAAAATAAGCAGGGTTAAGTGAGGTTAAATGAGGTAGAGTTAAGCGAAGGGGAGTAGAGTTAATACATAGAATCTTGCTTGGATTGGAGGGAGAGTTAAGTGGGGGGTGTTTAATAACTCTTGCTTGGATTGGAGATTTTAAGTAAGAGGGTGATTAATAAAAATATTGTAGTTACCAAAATAACCTTATTACATATATCATAAAATTAAATTTGATTAAAATTTTAAATAAAACTTGTCAAAATATCTTTACATATTAGGAAGCCACGGATTAACATGTTGAGAACAAAAAAAAAAGGAAAAAATATGGTATTTTCTAAAACAAATAAGGGACATTTATGACTTTTTAAACAAAATTCCTCAATCACCCTTGTTAACCTTCCGATTTGGGGGTTTAAAAAATGGACAAAAGAAGGTAAAATAAACCCTCACTTAACCCTCTATAACCCTTCCTTCTAAACCCCCATCCTCAAACCAAGCATGGTTTTATTTTTCCCTCACTTAACTTCCCCTCACTTAACCCTCTTAACCCTCAATCCAAGCGGACCCTTAATAAGATTTCAATGTGAATAAGTGGGATAATAATATGAAGAAAAATTGTTTTTTTGGTGTACTAATGACATTAAGGAAAATTATAAGTTAATGAGCGGGTACATTAAAGGGGAGATTGTCGTGGTAAAATAGTCCTTATAAATCATACCAACAAAGTTCACGATTACCACCTTGGATTAGATGCGTGGAGTGTATGGATCAATTATGCAAGGGTTCCTGATGCTATTTTCTGGAGGGCTACGTCAGATTGTAAGCCGATTGATGATGCTATAGGGTCTAATGTGTGTTTTTTTTTTGAAATTCTACTCGTACACACAATTGGGGGGCTCGAACCATGCCGACCCCTCCGAGTGTCTGTTCTAATACCACTAGGCTAGAGAGCTCGGACAAGGGACTAATGTTGCATGGAATAAGGCATTCATCTCTTTCGATTAAGTGGGTTTCCTAGTTACTAGTTTTATGTTTCGGACTTCATATTAGTACCTTAATTGTTTAGACTTCTGTTTATTTTTTGGGACACTTCCTTATTGAGATACCTGATTTTATGTTTTTTGGCACTTTTAAAATGCAGTGTTTTAGATGCTATTATCATTATGTGTATAAATGTATTTTAAAAAATGTCGACACCCTTTTAATTCTGTCAAATGGTATAATATTGCATTGTCTGTTCCAAGTCCGGATAAAGAAGAAAGAGGTATTAAGGAGAAATTTGTGCAAAGGAAAGTGGACATATATTATATATTCTTCATATCAAGTCAGTATCCACTTACTTTCTTCATTATTCTGAGGGTAGTACTTGTTAGTCCCAGGACTTGATCAAAGATGGTAGACTCGATGTCGAGATCAGAGGTTCAACAAACGTTCACCTTTGATTATTCTCGAGATCCAAGAGGAACACTATAATATGAATGTGATTACAAAAACAACAATAATCAGAAAGCAAATCTCACGTTCTTCCTCATAATCGCAGTTGCTGACGGACAGAACTGAATTCAGAAAATAAATCTCACGTTCTTCCTCGCAATCGCAGTTGCTGACAGACAGAACTGAGTTACAACTTAGATGAAGGAGGAAAAAGAAGAAAGAAGAAGAGGAAAGGTCCTTGCTGGGGTGATTAAGATCACCGTTGCTCAAAGCAAGATTCGCCCCACCACGATCTGCTTCCAGGAACCAGCAAGTTCACGAAGAACTTCTGGATCGCTCGTAAGTCAAAATTTGAGACTTGAACGAGCTTTCTGGACTTTACGAACTCCCTTAACTCTCTTTTTGGTGCATCTTTCAAAGGAGGCCAAGGGGCTCTATTTATAGAGTGGAGTTGAGACTTTACCTCTTCTCTTATCCGATGTGGGACTAAAAAAATCAATACTCAAAAATAGAGTTTGATATTTTAGATCTTCCCACAATTAGCATAGAAGTGTGCCAGTCAACGCCTACCCCCCGAACACTTCCGTGCATGTACGAGACATCTTGGAGTCTGTGTCCGAGTCCGAGTCCGCACAACAAAAATCAACTTACATCTTTGTTGGAATTAATCCTTTTTTCCCTTCTAGGAAAATACTCCCGCATGGCATAAACTTGTGCCCCACTACACCTCATGTGCACACCTCAACACAAGCAATGCATTATATTGAGATACTCACCATTTGGTGTAGCCGATGTGGGACTATCTTTCCTAGTCCAAAGGCAAAAATACCAACAATCTCCCACATATCTCAATATATGGGTTGAGCGTTCCCCACAGTGACTGTCCATCATGTATTATGAGAGATATCACTACGACTTGAATCTTTTCGCATAGGTTAAATAACAGTATGATACAAGAATGGACTAAGCCTTGAATTCTGCACCATAACTGCAAACCTTCCTACTCACATAATGACATCAACTGTGCTTCTGGCTGCACATTAAAGGTCTTGTGCCAGTCTGGTTTCAGTGTATAATTTTTAGGCGTCTACAAGTTTACTCTCAAGAGACGGACTGATATCTATGTCCATACACTATAGGTGAGTTCTTTATAAAGAGTCATGGCATGAAGCATTGTGCTTCTTTGCGGTGCTACACCGCTATAACATGGCTTAAAGCCGAGGCTTTACCCCACCTGGGTACCTCATTGTAGTGTCATACTACTGTAGCATAAGGTCACAAGCCTCTTTGTAGTGCCAAACTACCTAGCATGAAGCCTTGCGCTTCCGTGCGGTGTTACGCCGCTATGACATGGCTCGTGAAGCCGAGGCTTTATCCTACCTGGTACCTCTTCGTGGTGTCATGCCACTGTAACATGAGGACATCGTCCTCTTTGTAGTGTTGTCTACCTCTCTTTATTATGATTATCATACAACATTAGGCAACTTACCTATTTGCGGTGCTACTCCGCTGTGACTTGGCTTGCAAAGCTGAGACATTACCCCTACCTGGGAACCTCATGGTGAAGTCACCTCACTGCAGCATGGAGTTACACTCCTTGTAGTACTGCACTACCGTGCTTCCTGTAGGCATTTAAGCCAACCTTCCCACAGGATCCGTTTTCCGCAGAAAACAACAGTAGACAACAATGGTTGTAGGTCCGTAACCTCTCCATGCCACAGAGTACAATTACCCACCGTTTCTGATATTCTTCTGGTTAATAGTCCTCCCTGGAACCAAAAGCTAGACGCCTAGTAGATTTCTCTTTGAACTAATAGAGTAAAACTTTATGGTAGGAATGTAATAACACAATATCAGAATGCCTTCAAGCTTATTTTACAAGCTGTGTCATCGACCAGCTGGCGCTTGAGGCCCTTGGTGAACGGATCTGCTAGGTTCTCCTGAGTCTGAACATTAATCACTGCAATAACACCCCTCTTGATGAGATCATGTACTGCCCTGTGCTTCAACCGCACAGTCCTCTTCTTCTCGTTGAAGAGGTCATTTGATGCCGCCGCCGCAGTCGCCTGGTTGTCGCAGTATATCGGTATCTCCGGTATTGACGCCCCAACCACTAGAAGATCATATATGAGCTCCCAAAGCCATTCTACTTCCTCCGCTGTGGTATCAAGTACAAAGAACTCAGATTCCATAGATGACCGCGAGAGCATAGTCTGCTTCTTCAATTTCCATGATATAGCAGCTCCACCCATTATGAAAATGTATCCACATGTGGACCTCTCACTCTCCACTTCTGAGCACCAGCTGGCATCACTGAAGCCTTCCACTACCGTCGGATCTTCGCTGTAGTGCAGTGCATATGTCTGAGTCTTCTTGAGATATCTCATAACCCGTTTCACAGCTTTCCAGTGCTCAATGCCTGGGTTGCTCGTGAAATGACTCAGCATTTCCACAGCGAAAGCTATGTCAGGCCTTGTGGCAGTAGTAGCATACATCAAACTCCCGATTACGCTTGTATACTCCAGCTGCCTGACGCTTTTCCCTGAATTAAGCTTCAGCTTCAGATCACACTTGTACGACGTATCGATCCCTGGAAGATCCTGATACCCGTAACGAGTGATCTTCTTCTCAACATAATGAGACTGTGACAGTGCTAGTCCAGTGTCTGTCCGGATGATCTTGAGTCCCAACATAACATCAACATCCCCCAAGTCCTTTATACTGAACTTCATCGAAAGGAACTTCTTTTTCTCCATGATACAGCTTATATCCGTACCTAGGATTAGCATGTCGTCCACGTATAGACAAACGATGACTCCTCTTCCGTCAGCAAACTTCGTATAGACACACTTGTATGTTTTACTGACCCTGTAACCATTTGACCTTATGACTTTGTCAAACTTTTCATGCCACATTTTGGGAGCTTGCTTTAAATCGTACAGAGATTTCACCAACTTGCAGACTTTGTCTTTAAGAACTTTGACGACAAACCCTTCTGGCTGTTGCATGTAGATCTCTTCGGTCAGCTCGTCATTCAGGAATGCCGTTTTCACATCCATCTGATGTATCACCATCTTATGTATCGCTGCGAGATCAATCAATATTCTGATGGTGGTCATCCGGGCTACTGGAGCATACGTGTCAAAGTAGTGGATCCCCTGTTTCTGAGAAAACCCCTTTGCCACTAGCTTGGCCTTGAACTTGTCAATGGTTCCATCAGCTTTCATCTTCTTCTTGAAGATCCACTTGCATCCGATAGGTTTTGCGCCTTCAGGTCGATCAACCAACATCCAAGTTTTATTGGAGGTGATTGATTCAATTTTATTGTCTATCGCCTCTTTCTAGAAAATAGCATCTCTGGTCTTCATCGCCTCATCATAGATAAGCGGATCTGCTTCCATATGATAGATGATGAAGTCATCTCTGAAGTTCTTCGGCCTTCTCGCTCGCTTCGACGACGGCTCAGCGAGTTCTGGTTCAATCGTTGTCTCCTCAGCAACAACTTAATCTTGGACAACTGGCTCATTGAAGATCTCAGTCTCCTTTGCACCTTCATCATTCTCCAGAATGTCCGTTAGAATAATGTTCTTGTGCCTTGCAAACTTGTCTTCAAAATATTTAGCATCGCGAGATTCAATGATATGATTTGACTCAATATCAAGAAATCTTCGAGCATCACTCTTCTCGGCATACCCCAAGAAGATCGTCTTCGTAGTCCTTGTCCCCAGCTTCTGAATCTTCAGATCTGGGAGCTTCACATAAGCCAGACACCCCCACACTCGAATGACATTCAAGTTAGGTCTAACTTTGAACCAGAGTTCATGAGGACTTACGTCCGAAGTTGCACACGACACTCTATTTAGAATAAAAGTGGCCATCAATGCAGCTTCTCCCCAGTACATTTAGGAAGACCCGTAGTTAGCAGCATTGAGTTCATCATTTCTGTCAATGTTTTGTTCTTCATCTCCGCTAATCCGTTAGATTGAGTAGAATACGGAGCAGCAGTCTCGTTTATGATTCTATATTCTTTGCAGAATAATGTGGATTCATGAAACCGATACTCTCTGCCTCGATCACTTATTTATCTCTTGAGTTGTTGTCCAGTTTGTCGTTCAGTCTCGGCCCTGAACTCCTTGAACTTCCCGAACGCTTCGTCTTTAGACTTGAGCAAGTAGACGAACGCATACTTTGAGAAGTCATCGATGAAGGTTATGAAATACTTTATCCCGACTTTTATAAAGAATTACTTGAAGTCACAGATATCGGAGTGTACCAACTCCAGAAGATCTGTGCTTCGATTGACCCGATGAAAGGGTTTCCTTGTGATCTTTGTCTGAGCACATACTTCACACTTCTCTACCTTACCCCCATATTTGGAGATAAGTCCTAGACTGGAAATTTTGTTAATTCTTTTACAATGAACATGTCCTAGCCTATTATGCCACAACTTAAGAGAATAATCAGAAAGAGCGATTGTATTGATTACATTTGACTGGTTTATAAGCTGAATTTTGAACATCCCTTCGATTTGAAAAGCTTTTCCGAAGTATGTTCCCTTCTTGGATATCACCATCTGGCCAGCATTGATGTCCATCCTCAAGCCTGCATTGCTAAGCAGGCTTCCAGAGATCAGGTTCTTTGCAATCACCGAAACATGCTTCACACCTTGAAGCGTCAGAGTGTTCCCGGATGTGAGTTTCAGCTCCACAGTTTCGATCCCCAGAACTTCAGCTTGGGCTTGGTTTGCCATGATAACTTTCTCAGAAGTTGGCTGGTATGTGACGAACCATTCCTTGCCAGAGCAGACATGGCAGGTCGTACCAATGTCTATCCACCAGTCAGAGTCATCCCCCATAGCTGTGACCAGAGCAATCATAGCAACAATGTTAGAAACCATGGAAACCTTGCTAGGCTCACCTTGCTCAGCTTGTTTGGGCTTGGATTTGTATTCACTCTTATAGTGGCCCTTCTTGCCACAGTTGAAGCAAGTCACGTGGGACTTGGACTTCTGTTGCTTGAATGAAGGACCCTTCACTTTCAGATTTGTGGAGTCCTTCTTCTTGTGATGAGAAGCCCCCTGCTTCCCTTTGAACTCTCTTGTCTGCACCAAGTTGGCCTTAGACAGTTGGTTGGACAGAGAGTCCATCTTCTGTTGAGATCGCATTTCGTCCTCAACGTGGATCTCTTGTAGAAGATCTTTCAAGCTAATGTCCAGCTTCTTCCGATGCATTCTAGCATAGAAGTTGCTCCAACCAGCTGGAAGTTTCGAGACTATCCCTCCAACGATAAACTTGTCGACGAGGGGCATCTTCTTGTCATCTAACTTCTGGCACAACTTCAGAAATTCCTTTACTTGAGGTAAGATTGCCATCTCGTCTTCGAAGAGCCACTTGTGGTACTTCTCGACGATGAAGATTTTGGACCTGTTCTCATCATCTTCATATAGCTTACCCAAAGAATCCCAAATCTCTTTGGCCTTCACCTTCTTGGAATATGACTCTACCAGAAAGTCTTCCATAGAATTGAGAATCAGCAGTTTATAGATGCTGTTTTCTCTCTTCCATTTGCTCTGCTTGACGAGTACAGCAGTAATAGCATTGGCACTTCCTCCTTCTGGAATCGTCGGTTCATCCTCAATCAACACATGGTCTACGTCCACGAGTTAAAGATTAAGGGTGACCTTCTTCTTCCAGATTTAAAAATGTTCTCTGTCGAATTTTTCCAACTTTTTAAAGCTGGTATCGATGAGAGAAGCACGAGAGTTCTCCATCTACAAGGATCTTGCTTTGAGATTGTTAGTTCCGGAGCTTGATCAAAGATGGTAGACTCGATGTCGAGATCAGAGGTTCAACAAATGTTCACCTTCTGATTATTCTCGAGATCCAAGAGGAACACTATAATATGAATCTGATTACAAAAGCAATAATAATCAGAAAGTAAATCTCACGTTCTTCCTCGCAATCGCAGTTACTGACGGACAGAACTGAGTTCAAAAAATAAATCTCACGTTCTTTCTCGCAATCGTAGTTGCTAATGGACAGAACTGAGTTACAACTTAGATGAATGAGAAGAAAGAAGAAAGAAGAAAGAAGAAGAGGAAAGGTCCTTGCTGGGGTGATTAAGATCACCGTTGCTCAAAGCAAGATTCGTCCCACCACGATCTGCTTCCTGGAACCAGCAAGTTCACGAAGAACTTCTGGAACGCTCGTAAGTCAAAATTTGAGACTTGAACGGGCTTCCTGGACTTTACGGACTCCCTTAACTCTCTTCTTGGTACATCTTTCAAATGAGGCCAAGGGGCTCTATTTATAGAGTGGAGTTGAGGCTTCACCTATTCTCCTATCACATCAATGTGGGACTAAAATACCAATACTCAAAAATAGAGTTTGATATTTTAGATCATCCCACAATTAGCATAGAAGTGTGCCCGTCCACGCCTACCCCCCGAACACTCCCGTGCATGCACGAGACATCCTGGAGTCCGGGTCCGAGTCCGAGTCCGTACAACAAAATCAACTTACATCTTTGTTGGAATTAATCATTTTTTTCCTTCTAGGAAAATACTCCCACATGGCACAAACTTGTGCCCCACTACACCTCATGTGCACACCTCAACACAAGCAATGCATTATGTTGAGATACTCACCATTTGGTGTAGCCGATGTGGGACTATCTTTCCTAGTCCAAAGGCAAAAACACCAACAGTGCTTCCATCGAGATATTAAGGGTACTTGACAGAGACCTCATTCCAAAAATCGGTTATTTGGTGTAGCAGAGTTCTTTTCTGACACTGACTCTTATTAGGATGCGAGTAGCAGGAAATGCAAGGGCATATACTTGATGATTCAACTATAACTAAGTAAGCAAGTTTAATACTCTTTATGAATTTGAATTCCAATTGCAAATTTTTCACCTGTCAGAACATAAGTTGCTTTGTAAAATTAGTTACAGGGAACATTAATCTCTTAAAATGTAAGTTTTTAAACTTCTCTAAATGAATATGTAACATTATGTGTCTCGAAGCATCGTATAACTACTGTTCTGAACATACTTGCAGAAGCAAGATATGCTTGTTGATAGTAGCTTGTGAATTAATAGAAGTATTTATCTTTGTTTTTTCTCTGTAACAGTATGTAGTCATTTTGTTTATTCAATTGTTATCTCCAAAGCATAAGCTTCTCTAGTTTTCTGTCTGCTAAAGAATATTCATATATGGCAAATTCTCATTTTCTATTACTGAGAGGCTCATTTGTAGATTAAGCTTACATGTTATGCATTTAGGACTGGTGAAATTTGTTGAACAATCAGTGAAGCATGAACATGCATTTATCTCCAAAAATACCGATTTATCTTATCGGTGATTCCTTTGGATGATGCTTAGCACTTGTCGTTTCTGCATGAGACCCGTCCTTGGTATTCGTCAATCCAGGTCAGTATAGGCATACACAGGGCCAGCCAGGAGGTTGGGTTGTCCGAGCCGGACATATTGGTTGTCCCTTCCCTTGACTCCAGGAAAAGGTATCAAAAAAATTATAACAAGATAAAAGCTATAAAATGTTGAACATATATCAACTCCAGAAATAAGATATTTTCAGTTTTGACAACGTCCTGGAGCTCGAATTAGTTGCACTTCTGATCCTTGAGCTACTCGAGGCCTTCCAGTAGGAACAAAAATATGGATATGGGATATTGCCAGTGCAACTGACATTGAGGAGTTGCGATGAACCGCAGAAGCTCTATTGATGGAGAGGTGGGAACTTAGAGGCCTAGGGATTGCCCTAACCAGAGAGGTTGCCCAAGCCCGATGGCTTGTCAGACTTACCTCAGGACCGGCCCTGGACATACATACTAACATCAAGTTCATTATTTTTGTTAATTATTATTGATGGAAGTATGCTGTATATTTTAGACATGCCTTAACAAGAATTTCACAAACTCATAATGTGTTGTAACCCAATAATCCAGGTCAATATATCTTGAATTTTGCTTTCTTATCATATATGTTAGGAGTAAGGACACATTGACAACCCAAAACTCACTGTCAGAAGTTTAAACTGTAGAGCTCTCCCAAGGTTCAGAAAACTAGTCTTGAGCAGCCTAAAAAAATTAATAACAAAGACATCACATTCTTCTCTTTGTTTCATTTTTGACCAAAAGTAGGATACAACAGCAACAACAACATAGCCTTTATCCCAAATTAGGATTAAATTGTGTCATTTTTCTCTTTATTTTAATATAGCATGCATAGATTATTTGGTAAGTGTTGGGAGTTTCTAGTGCTAGCTTTGAGTTTTGGGTTGTCAAGCATGACCTTAGCAAGGTCTTTGCAAATTTAGAATTGAGAGCTATAACTACACAAGAAAAAAAGACTTTGCATTCAAAAAGAGTGAAACATGACTATATTGAACTTCATTTGAACTTATAAGCAATTAATATAACCTATTTTCATTTATATTCAAAAAAAGACTTTGTATTCAAAGAGATAGAAACGAATGGAAGAGAAGGATCAAAACTTCATTTTCATTTGAGTTTGCTAATATAACCTATTTTTATCTCGATTTTCTCTTTATCGAATCAATTTATGCTTTTGACTGTTGTTTTGATAAGCCATTATAACATGCCTACTTGACTTTGTGTAGAGAATAATAGTGGGATGACTTTATTGATAGGCTATTGCTACTACTTATAGAGGGTCCAACTCCTCTTCACAATACATCTTCCGATGTGGGACTAAAGTCCTTATTGGTTCTCAACACTCCCCCTCAAGATGGGCGATAGATATTAATCATCCCCATCTTGTTACATAACTTTGACAGACTCAATGAACTAAGACCCTTAGTCAGACAGTCTGCAACTTGTTCTTCTGAGCGAACATGGTCAATCTTTAGTATCCTTTGTTCCAGCTTCTCCTTGATGAAGAATCGATCGATCTCGATGTGCTTCGTTCTGTCGTACTGAACTGGGTTGTTAGCTATACTTATTGCAGCTTAACTATTGCTCAGAAGATGTAATGGTGCTCCCTTGTCCAGCTTCAACTCTGTCAGCAGGACTTTCACCCACAGCAACTCTGACACTCCCAGAGCCATTGCTCTGTATTCTGCTTCAGCTGACGACCGTGCTACCACTGACTATTTCTTGCTCCTCCATGAGACCAGGTTTCCTCCTACAAAAACACAGTACCCCATGGTAGACCTTCAGTCGTCTATACAGCTTTCCCAGTCTGCATCGCAGTATCTCTCAACTTCTATACGTCCATTCTTCTTGAACCATAGTCCTTTTTCCGGTATCCCTTTCAGATATCTCAAGATCTGAAACATTGCTTCCATATGACCCATTCTTGGATCATGCATGTAGCGACTCACTATACTTACCGCAAGTGAGATATCAGGGCGAGTGTGCCCCAGATAAATCAATCTCCCTACAAGTCTTTGATAACTTTTACGATCAACAGGCTCTCTTGCTTCTGCTCCCAACTTACACTTCTGGTCAATTGGAGTGACTGCTGCTTTGCATCTTAGCATCCCTGTCTTCTTTAGCAGATCTAATGCATATTTTCTTTGTGAGAGAACAATTTCTTGTTCGCCGTCACACACCTCGATACCCTGAAAGTACCTAATTGCTCCTAAATCCTTCACTTCAAACTCTTTTGCGAGTTTTGACTTCAGCTTAGTAATCTCGACTTTATCATCACCTGTGATTACTATATAATCTACATATACAGAAAGTATAGTGATGTGGCCTCTTGCATGCTGGAGAAAGACCGTATGATCTGCATTTATTTGATGGTATCCCAGGCCTATAACAGCCTTTCTGAATCTATCAAACCAGGCTCGAGGAGATTGCTTGAGCCCGTATAGCGACTTTTTTAGTTTACACACTTTACCATGCGACGTCCCTCTGTCTGATTCTGTCGTATAGCACCCTGGCGGGGGTTCCATGTATACTTCTTCTTGCAAGTCCCTATGGAGAAAGGCATTCTTCACATCCAACTGATATAGCTTCCACCCATAGTTTGCTGCAATGGAAACCAGAGTTCTCACCGTGCTCATCTTTGCTACTGGGGCAAACGTCTCATCATAGTCGATGCCATATGATTGTGTGTATCCTTTTGCAACCAACCTCGCCTTGTACCGCTCTACTTTTCCTTCTGGAGTCTCCTTCACTGTGTACACCCATTTGCATCCCACAGTTTTCTTCCATTTGGGTAATGGAACCAGCTTCCATGTCTTATTTTTCTCTAGTGCCCCAAGTTCTTCCATCGTTGTGGCTTTCCACCTTGGATCTTTCTTTGCTTCCTGCCAACACTTAGGCAAAGATGTAGAGTCTAACGATGCAATGAAGGCTCGATAATTCGGAGAAATATTAGAATAAGACAAGAAGTTGGCAATGTCATGTTCATAATCATCATACCGACTAGGAGCCTTACCCGCATTGATGCGAGAAGATCTCCTTAATGGAGCAATAGGTGGTGTAGAGATCATACCATCCGATTCGGAGAGATTCGCATCAGAATCAGAGTGATTCAGTGCGGGGGCAACATCTTCAAGAGTTGGGGCAGGAGTAGACGAGGGACTTGGTACAGTAGGCACTGGGCAGGGACTTGGTACAGTAGGCACTGACGGCACAGTACTGGACTTCTGCAGCTCTTTTTCTTTTGTCTTCTTCTCTCCCTGCGTAACATATGTATCTTCTTCTTCATTCTCCGTATCAGAGTCACTGATCTCGCCTCCTTTCATCCAATTTTCTACGATCGGGCACGGAACTGATCCGACTACCACGTTTGGACTTATTATCTCCCCCTCACGTCTAACACCCGTTGTGTTAGATGTGTCACCAAACGCTAAACCTTCATCTGAACCATAGTATGGTTCTTGCTCTCTGAATGTAACGTCCATGCTTACAAACAACTTCCGCTCAACTGGGATCCAATATGCATATCCCTTCTGAGTCGCCATGTACCCGACAAAGACACACTTAACCGCTCTAGGATCCAGTTTTCCAACTCCAGGCCTATTATCTTGGACAAAACACACACACCCAAATACTTTCGGTGGAACAGTGTACGTTGTTCCACCAGTAAGCATCTCCAACGGTGTCTTCCAGTCCAATACCTGGGATGGCATTCTGTTGATGAGATAAGAGGCTGTCAATACAGCCTGCCCCCATAAGTGTTTCGGGACATTCATAGCCAGCATCATCGTCCGTACGACCTCCAATAGGTGCCTATTCTTCCATTCGGCCATACCATTTTGTGCCGGTGTATAGGCACATAAAGTTTGATGTAGTATTCCATGAGTGGATAAATACTCAGCAACTCTCTTATTAGTATACTCCATCCTATTGTCAGACCGTAGACACTTAATTTTGGCGGTATATTGTGTTTCCACCCGACAATAAAAATCCCAAAAAGCCTAAAAAATGTCACTTTTATTCTTCATAAGGTAGACCCATGTCATGCGGGTATAACAGTCAATAAAAGTGACGAACCATCGAAAACCGTTAATACCGGTTGTAGGACACGGGCCCCATACGTCCGAATGTGTCATATCGAATGCAGCTGAACTCTTATTCCCCGAGCTCACATACGTGCTTCTGGTATATTTTCCTAGCTCACATGCATTACAAAATAACTTCTCTTTATTAGCTCTTTGATATAAGGACGGATATATTCGACTAATAACTTTGAAGGAAGAATGCCCGACACGATGGTGGTGGAGGAGTAATTCGTCTTCTACACTGCGTGTGAAGCGTCCGGTTATGCGTCTGCAACTAGAGATGCCAATGCTTTGTCCAGTCTGGTCCTGTCCAAGTACCATAGCCCCTTATGCCATGTGCCAGTTCCGAGTCGTCGTCTTGTCCCCTTCTCCTGAAAAGTTACCTTAGGAAAGTCAAAGGAAACAATACAGTTTAGATCTAGAATAATGGCACTAATAGATATAAGATTGACAGAAAAAGATGGAGCATGTAAGATATTGGTGAGAGTGATGGAAGGGGTGCATGCGACAGTGAATTTACCCATTACAGGTCTGGAGGTACCATCAGCAGTCTGAATGCTCTCCGGCGTCGGTAGGTGAATATAGCCCTGGAACTCACCGCGGGACCCCGTGACATGGAGAGATATCCCAGAGTCTATAATACAACCTGGCTGATGGACAGATACAAGAGCACGCACAGGTAAATATGTGCTGGTTTAGGCAAAGCAAGTGATGTGGTCCTCCGATGTAGATGACGCCCCAGGAGTGACTTGACTGTCGTCTGAACCCAGCTTCGTGCCTCGTAACCTCGCAAGGAACTCCCTCTCAAGAGGGGTTATTTTAGCCAGTTTGATTTCTCCCCCTTCTTCCGCCAGATTTGCTTTGTGTCCTCCAAAATAATTTCCCTTTCTACCAGCATATCCGCCTCTACCACCACGACGTTCTCCACGGCCCCGTCCACGATCGCTCGACTGACTTCACAGAGATTTAGGACAAAATTTGATGTAATGTCCTGAGTCACCACAGTTATAGTAGACACCATCCACAGAGGGAGGCTGATTGAATGCGGCAAGGGCAGACTTGTCAACAGCAACTTGCTCCCCCTGGAAGTAGCCCTTGTTGGGCATCAACTTCAATAGAGCTTCTTCTTGTGCCATGGCAACTATGGCTTCTTCCAAGGATGGAAGCTGGGTTTGTGCTAGAAGAACATTCATTCTCAGCTCAAACACAGGATTGAGCCCTTTCAAAAACTTCATCATCCGCTTACGCGAAATATAATCCAGAAACATCTGAAAATATTTCGTAAATGCTGGTTCGATCTGTGCATCTTCCATCCCAAGAGGATCATAGTGATCCGGATCAGACCAGTACTTCTTCAACAGAGCTGCGTACTCAAAGATGGTACGTTCGTCTTGTGCTACCCTATCGAGTTCATCCTGCAGTTGGAAGACCAGCATAGGGTTGTCCGAGCCTGAGTACATATCCTTCAAAGTCTGCCATATATCAGCAGCAGCCTCCATCGCCTCTACATTGTCCGACACCTGGTCGGTCAATAAGGCTGTCAACCACCCAGCCACTACGTTGTTGACAATCCCAAACCGCAAACTCCTTTGAGGAGGGGTCGACTGGTGCCTTAGTTTGGCCATTAACATAGCCAACCAAGCCACGTCCCTTCAGCGTCCGCCTCGCCTGCCGCGACCACTTCAAGTAGTTGGACCTTCCTTCCAACTTTGTCTCCAGCTTTTTCAACTTTTCTATTTTGTAGGGTGACGGATCCACATCAGTATGGGTCACACGTGGGGTCGCCTCGGTTAATCTCTTTGATAAGATATCATCAACCAAGGCCTTCATCTCTTATGCCGTCAGTTTACCACCGATTGAATCCATGACGTCTTCAACTGTGATTCGTCGTCAAAGTCTTCAACAGAGACTTGACGAATGCGCTGTGAACTTGGCCAACACCGACGCACGCATGTAGATCCTGATATGAAAATTGGGGATGAAAAACAAATACAACATTTGATAATTTCAGACGGCAGAATCTAGGAACAGATGATGCAAATAAAGCATTTGACTTTCATCTGTCTTTGAAATACGCCCTTTTTTTCTTTCTTTTTTTCTCTTTTTTTCTCTTTTTGTTTCTTTTTTTTGAAAAGATGGCTAGGGTTAGGGTTTGGATGGGGCGGCTAGGGTAAGGGTTAGCATGTGCGAAGGGGGGTAGCAGCAGGTGGGGTGTAGCAGCAGGGGGGTTCGGCTAGAGGGTGGGGTAGCAGCAGGTGGGGTGTAGCAGCAGGGGGGTTCGGCCGGGCGGGTCGGCAAGGGGGGTCGGCCAGGTGGGGTGGGTCGGCAGGAAGGGGTTCGACCAGGGAGGGGTGCGAAAAAATGAACTTTGCAAGCACTTCCAAAGAAGGTGCAAAAATAACAAAAAAATCGGAGGCGCTGCACAGCAGGTACGGTTATGAGGGGGTCCGGGGGCGTTGCACAGCAGGTCCGAAGGGGGGGCAGGTCCGGGGGCGCTGCAAAGCAGGTCCGGAGGAGGGGACAGGTCCGGGGGCGCTGCACAGCAGGTCCCGGGGGGGAAGAAGGAATTTTTTTTTTTTTTGTGTAGAAGGGTTATGGCTCTGATACCTTGTAGAGAATAATAATGGGATGATTTTTTTGATAGGCTATTGCCACTACTTATAGAGGGTCCAACTCCTCTTCACAATACATCTTCTGATGTGGGACTAAACTCCCTTATTAGTTCTCAACACTTTGACTAACTTTTATTTTTAATTTTTTGTATGTAGGTGCAAATAAGTCACGAAACAAAATGCAAAAGGAGATTCATGGTGGGAAACATGGCAACAAGTTCCGTACCAAGATGAATGGAGGTACAAATACAATCTACAAAAAGTTGAGATTCGTACGCATAAGAAATATATTTCACTTCTAGCATTATTGTTTAGATGTATTTTTCACCTTTTAATGAGATTTTTCTTCTTCTTTATTTTCTCCCTCTTCTCTTAGGCCATCTTCAACCCATTCTTAAAATTTTTCTCAATTTGAGAACTCAAAAAGAAATACTTCTATATTATACTACCCTCAAAATTTTACATCTTCAATCCATCAATCCTGGAATACTAAACAACCATTATTTATTTCCACATAAATTTATTTATCCACAATTATTTAATATAATCATATACATTAATATTATTTATCGAGATAATATTATTCATTTTTTCACAATTATTTAATATAATCACATTTATTTAATATTATCATATACATTAATGTTGTAAAGTTTAAAGCTTTTTTTTTTAATTTCAATATTGTTGTGGTGGTGTTATTTTTAATTTCAATGTACTTGTTTATATATTTTTTTAAGTCAATGTATTTTAATTTTAGAAAGTTTGATGTTATTCTATTAGTTTTCACCAAATTATTTAAATATTATTTTGTAATCAAATAAATCTAATAAAGAAAAAAAAAAGAAATATATTCAATATTAGATTCTATTGAAAAATCTCAATAAGAATTTTTTAATGGTATAATTATTATATTATTTCAAATTATAAATTAAAAATATGGTGAGTTCATTAGTTTTAGTTTTTAACATATATAGGATATATTAGTTTAGTTACAATTTGAAGGGTAAAATAGTCATAAATAGCGGATCACTAAGTTTGAGGATTTTTTTTCTCTCTTCTCTCAAATTTGAGGATCAAACAACCTTTTCTCAATTTTTTTTTGAGAAAATTCCCTCAATTTGAGGATGGGTTGGAGATATTGTTTGAGAAAATCTCCTCAATTAGGTATTTGAGGAGCATGGTAGGAGATAGTCTTAGGATCCAGTTATCTCTGAAATTATTGCTTGCTTTGGTCAGGGCATATTATTCCTTTTTTTTTTTTTTTTTTTTTGATTTTTTATTTATATTGTTAGCCCACCTCTAATCCATCATAATCCATTATAACCCACCTAATTTTAATTTCTGGATTCGTCCTTGGCTTTGGTTCATCAATGTACCGACCACAACAGCTCTACTCCGGTCCAATGTCTTATGATTTGTCATATGACAAGGCCTAAAGATTTTAAGAGGAATATTATTTTAAAATTTTGTTTCGGGCATTCGAAAGCTCTGGATCGGACTATGTGCTTAATTAATCAGTTCATAGGTCAAAAGATTCCACCGTACAAAAATTTACATGCAAACAAATACTTTCAAAAGAAGAAAAGGACCTCGCTCAAAAAAAAAAAAAAAAGCAACAAACAAATACTTCCACCTGCAATCTTGGAATTGCTATTTACCAATTTTATATCCGATTTAGCCATTTTATTAATGATCAGTGCAGGCAATCTTGACTCTTGTAAGTCCTACAATATGCCTATGAAACCACACTAGTCAAACAATTTAATCCATAAAAAATTTCATTAGTACTTTTTCCCCCCTTGAATAAAGTGATTGAGTAATAAACCAAAAAAAAACCTCCTGAGCGATGTGGGTGGATGACGATATAATATGAATGGCTGCACCAGAAACGAAACATGGAATTGCATGTATTTCCTCCCATCTGAGCCATCGGCGGAGACCTGCGACTGAACATGTACTGCATGTGACCGGAAAGATATTAAAATTCCCTACCAGTAAATTTGGGTAAAATAGCATATTTATGAATTTTTTTTGAAGAATTTGCAAATTAGCAGATAAAACTCCAAGCTAGATAACGAGAACCGTCAAATGAGTTGGCGAATTTGTGTCCCACATCAACTCATTTGGCGAGATTCGTCTCACACGCCAATTTAATTGGCGAGATTCTTCGGTCTTGAAGACTATGCCAATTTGAAGACGGCACCGTGCCCTCACGCCATTTAATTTGGTAAAAATTGAAGACCACGTCAACTATTTAATTGACAAAAGTTGAAGACAGCTTGCACGCCAAGTGAATTGGCAGTTACGTCCATTCACTTTCTATTTAAACAGAAGCCCCCTCTTCCCCTGTCACGTCCCGCTCCCGTAGGAGCGATCGTCCTCGCTAAGGTGTGATGCCGCACGGGCCTATGTTGCGTCCGTGCAAGACCAAGTCCAGAAACGGCCGATTTGAGCTAGACCACAGAGTCGCACAGAGTGTCCCCATTGCAGCGGAAAGTAAATGAACACAAGTAGAAGCGAATTCGTACTCTTTATTGATATTCAAGAAATTTACAAGCGGCGCTAGGCCGATATTACAAGTCGCTCAAGCTCTCTCTCACTGTAACATAAAAGGCGTGCCAAGTGGCTTACAACATGGAATAATTCATGGCGATGTTCCGATACATTATGTCCTGTATAAGGTGCTTCAGCTTCTTGCAACGTTCCAAGGTCCCAGAGTTGGCTCCGCACCTTAACACGTTCGATGGAAGCTCCGCACCCGCCGGCGTCTCCTGCATCCTACAAACAGACTGTGGGGTTATCAGTACATTGTTATGCACTGGTGGGGAGGCTTGCTCGCCTACAATGCTATCATTACCAAACACGTTCCATTTACTTTTGTGCATCTCTATCATTCATTGTCTTTCTAATCTTGCCTTAGGATCAATTTTATGGCATATGTCATAACCTTTTCCGTGTTGCCAAATTCAAGTATCGCATGGAAATACATACACGAGTTACCCATACTTACCGTCCGCCCTTCCCTGTTCAAAGTAAACCAAGTTAGTCAACAATTCATGTGTAATAACATAACGTGATTCTTGGAAACATTCAATATCAAGGGCGTGTCCCTGCCTCAGTTTCTAGCACGTCGTAGGCGTATTCTGTAACTAATTGTACGAAGTATTCATTATCATTTGGTGTGATACATTTCAAGCCGTTCAGTAGGCGATTGTTCATTTAACTTAGACTACTTTGATTTCAATGCAAGGACTTGCACGTGGATAGCCACCAGCAAGGTCCACTTAATCTATATGCACCGGTCGCTGGCGTGACAAGCCATTTTGGACATTTTCCCTTGGTATTTCTCAACTTAGCGTAGGGTGATGGCTGGTACACCCCGTTAAGTCTCTTGAAATACCCTGCACTTACGTCTCCCGGTGCCCAATCCCGCACCCAGGCAGCCCGTAAGTCCCGCTTTTGATTCCGCCTAGGCCGGCCACGGTATACTCCACACAACGTCCGTGCCGCAGAATCCTTCCACTACACGGCCACGGTATACTCCACACAACGCCCGTGCCGTTTGTCCACGACCATTTCGTATTATCTTGTCATTTTAACTTAACGGCTATCTCTGAGCCGTAGGCTAACCCTTAGCCATAATGCGTTATCGACCAGGTTGGTGTCCGTGCAGCGCGGGTAGCGAGCCCCGTTGCATGTGCCCGTCACACCTGTCGCTAACCATTCCTTTCCTTTCTTATCTTTCATGTATTCTTTCTTTTCTTTCTTTCTTTCACTTGTTCGTTCATTCATTGATTCATTCACGTATTCATTCATTCATTCGTTGATTCATTCATTCAAGCATTACGCAACTCCAGTACGGGAGCCGCCTTGGCGACCCATCGATCCCATAGTCTTTCAATGTTGCTAAACTCTACTCGGAACGACTATGTTGATAGTCTTCCCGTTTTATTGTTGTAAACCATTCATTGTTTTATTGTTCGAACGTATTAGGGACTTGAACGTAAGCTTGTGCCTTAGCACGAGCATGGAGCGCGGTGCGAGAGTTCTCATATTTTCCATGTTTCTTTCCATATTCTATACAAGCATGCAAGATGGGATTATTCCCTTAGCTAGGTGCGTTGAGTCATTTATTAGCATGCGCGGGATTATCGCCTAGCGATTCTCGTGATAGTGTTCGCATTGTTATGTGTCTAGGCTAAGCAAAGACGGGTTCATCGGAGCCACCCACCTTAGCGATGTTCGCATCGGTCGAGCGATACTCCGAGCGCATCTTTGAAAGTCTAAGTCTGGATTCATCTTGACGGGCCAATGTAAGTCTTGCATCGATTCTTCATCAGGTCAATGCCCACTCTTCGGGTCGACGGCTCGTTTGAGTCGTTGCACTTGCCGTTTGAATCGGCGTTCCGCTAGAGCTGAATGGGTCATTACATAATACACCACTCAAAACAAGTCTCGTCCTCGAGACTTCCTGAGTGCAGGTCATCCTACCATTTCTTAACTCATACCGTGTGTATATCTTAGACAATTTCTATCGAATGGCTTTACCGTTTGATGGCATCGAACTATGCTCGATACCTTTCTAAGTTTCGTGTCGCATACGTTTGGTCAATTTTATTGAATAGCTTTTCATTCATTTCAGAGTTGATGGTTCTTATTCAATTGTCGCGTTTCTTTGACTTGGTTGCTATTTCGACGTATCATGGGACTGAAACGGTCGTACAAGGTGCATTGAAATTCTCAAACACGAGAGTCGTAGGCTGAGGCAAACTCACTCATTCGTTCATGCGCATCTCAACACCCACTTGCAGCTGCATTCGAGTTCATCATATCGCTGAGTTTGGATCCTATACGCATTCAAGGCGTCCCCCGAATATGTACATTTCAACTAAGCTTAGCGACGAGCGAAGTTGGACAAGCTACTCGTGATAGTTTCGATTTGCCGATCATTTTGCTAACTTCGATTTAAAATCGAACTCATGTGTGTATCACATATCGTTTATCTCGGTCTTCGAGATGATTTGATTTGCTTCTCAAGCGCTCTTGTCAATGAAATCAATACAATTTCTTCTTAGCGGGGTCGACCAAGTCTAAGTAATTCCCGTCCGATTCGAGACCAAGTATTGCACTATCATCGAGTACGTCTTCCGACCAATGATTCAATTCGTTATTCCAACTTTACTTGCGCATCATCCATTCCTATCATTCCCTTCGTTTGGGGCCATTCTCGTTGTCGTTCACGTACACTCCTAATTTTTCGTCCTACTCTAAGTCTTGATGCCCCAAGTCTATCGTCCGTTCAGACGATACTCTAATATCAATCGCACAGGTTCAATTACTCGGTATAGGGTCGTTCGCCTATCCGCTAGGCTATTTCTTTTCGAGGCTAAGTCAATGTCAGGATTGGAATCACAGTTCTCCAACAATAATGCCAATACTGACCCCAATCCTAGGGTCAAACCAAAGTCGGTAGGACGGGGGTTTTCTACCCAAGCTCGTGTCACTCAGATTTCTAAACTTCGAGCACGATCACCTATTCGCATCAACGTATTCGTTGCGCATAATCGAATCAATTAAATCACCCAATCGACATACTTCACATATCCATTCTAACCAATTCATGTATTCGATCACGAGGTCATCCAGCTCGACAATACATTGCGTCCCAATCTCACGCGAGTCCGATCATCCACGGTGGTTCATGAATCACCATGCAACGCTCCCGCGGAATAATCATTCTCATCGGGGCGTAACTCTTGTTTGAGTTTAGACTAACTTATTCTCGATACGCGGATTGGACCTACTCATTCCTCAAGTTCAATCATCACACACACTGATTCATTCTCGAGCTTACCTTCGCGTCAAACCACAAGTCACAGCAATCAAATTGCCACGCCATCCAAGTTCAATCACTCCCGCTGTATGAATCACCATATCAGCGCTCACACGGAGTAATCGTCCGAATCCGGCGCGACGCATGTGCGAGGCTGTGTCACGACCCGCTATCCAAATTGTTGGGCCAGGCCGAGTCATGCCCAGCCTACGTTGAGATAAAACGTAGTAAGCTGTTCTAAAGACAACAGGATAAGACTAAATGTGCTAACAGTTCTATAAGTGAAGAAGAATCATAAACATAAATGCTCCAAACACAAAAGGCGTCGTATATAGTAAAATATCCAAGTACAAGTAAACTGAAATGTAAAACTGGATACATGTCCAGTTACAAAATGATATAGTCTAATACATGTCTACTCTCAAAAGCCTAAGTAAATAAAAGACAACTAGGCGGGGTTCCCTGCAGGAACATCCTCGTAAAGCAGAGCCGGGTCCTCGGCAGTAACTCCATAGTATGAGTCGCAGAGTAACTCCTCCTCAATAAGGACACCTACAACGTTATCCTGTCAGGACGGGAGCAAGTACTAAATCTAGCAAACTAGCATATGAAACATGGAAATGAACATGAGAGGAATAACTGGAAAGCATGGCATCACTCAATCTATCATGGCAAGGATACACGTGTCATAGAGACAGATGTATATGTAATGTTTAAAACTGTAGCAAGTACATGATCGGTCAATAGATGTACAATGTGCTGGAGGGCACATAATGAAATGTATATACGTACAAGTTAACAAGCATAAGTGTACATCCGTACAGACATGCGGGATAATGGCCTGCGGCAAGGTATGCATATAGAATGCGACCGAGCTCGCTACTGTAGGGGGGTCGTGATCACGTACAATACTATCAGTTTCCCCATAACCCATATTCTAATCATGTGAGAGATACATCAAGACTGTTCTAAGCATGGTAGTAACTGAAAGTACAACATGTAAAGATCTAACTTGCTACCCCAAGGATCAGCATTTAACATGGTGGGGTTTGCAGTTCATTTATGTGACAATATGTAAAGTTCGTAGAAAGTACTTGCCTCTAGCAAAGCAAAACAAAACAAGCTGCGATAACAGTGCTATGGATGTCCAGTAACTCGTCGCTGTAGAAGTAAAATATAATAACTTAGTTTTACACTAAGCTAAAACACTAGGACACTAATTGGTGAAACACGACTTGTGACTGGGCACCTAGCCAAAATGATGACTTGGCATAGGAGACCAATGTGGGGTGACACACTATGTTAACTAACTTTCTAGGGTCTTTATACTAGTGAGGGATGGGGTTCAACACGACTAAAACTCCAAATAACACAAAAAGCTACAAGTCGTAATTAATCAATAAATAAATCAAAAGATCATTGTGTTCTAACAATTTTTGAAGTAGACAAAAAGCCTAGTTTTTCTTAAAGTAAAGTACCAAGGTGATCTTTGTTAATCATAGAAATTTATTATAATTTTTCTGGAATTTATTAACCAGTACAAATATTTTATAAAAATCAGTTTTCCTAAGTATACAGAAAATGAGTTTTGGTTTCATATGCCAAACTAGGGCAAAACAGTAATTTAAATACTACAAAATTTATACTAAATTAGCTAACTTAACATAGTATCTAAAAACTATTTTTCCATAATTTTAACAATACTTTAAGTATTTTTAGAAAATCAAAAACAGCAATGCACACAATAATTAATTATCTGCGTATTTGTCCATGTATATAATTTGAACCAAAGTTCAAATACAGGACCCAAGGCCATGAATCAAGTCCAATATGACTTGAACAGGTCTTGAATGTGTGAAAACATATTTGAGCCCAAATACCCATGCTAGGCTTGGACACCAAATGGTTGCAGTAATTTAAATACAATAAAAATACAATTTGGTAATAGTCAAAATAAATATTATTATTTTAATAAGGCAAATTTATACAAAAGAATATATACATACCTATGCTAAAAGGATATATATAGATATATAAGGAAAAATACTTAATTTATAAAGTATATATATGTATATACAAATATATATATATATATATATATATATATATATATATATATATATATATATATATATATATATATATATATATATATATATATATATAAGAATACACTTAATAATATAGTGTATATATATATAATATATATATACATAGGAAAATATATACATAAACATATATATATAAAATTTACTAACTATAAGATATATACATATATATTAAATACTGTTAAAATACAGTATATATTACATATATATATATATTAATATATATATACATATATATATATATAAAAATACAAAATAAAAAGAAAAAGAAAAGAAAACAGAAAAGAAAAGAAAAAGGAAACAGAAAGAAGAAGGGGGGGGGGGGGCTCGAACTCGGGCTAACAGAGCGGGGGGGGGGGGGGGGGGGGTTTAGTTACTACGCGCTGGCCAGTGGGCCAGTTGGCCCGTTTGTTAGGAATAGGGTTTTAGTGAATTTTATTTAGGTTAGAATGGTTTATACATAAAAAAAAAAAATAATCCTGTGTCCTGACAGTTAGGGACACAGGAGTCCATGTGTCGGGCTGATTTATGACACGCACGACACGTGTTTGCCGTGTCCGCACTTACCATTAGGGTTGTCGCGTGTAGGCGAGTCCTGTGCATGAGAACGAGACACAACAGGACACGGGGGGGTAGATGACACGTACGTGTCCAGGTCGGGGCTGCTGTCGGGGTGGCGACTGGGCGGCGGAGCGGTCGGGGCGGTGGCGCTCGGGTGGCGCTGGGTGCGGCTCGTCGAGGCGAGTCGAACGGTGGTGGTGGCGACTGGCGACGATGGACGGTGGGGCGGCGCTAGGGTACGCCGGAGTTAGGGTTTAGAACCTAGGATTTTCGCCGGAGATGAAGGGCTACGGTGGTCGTGGTGGTGGGTAGAGCTAGGGTTTTGACTGGGGGAGAGTGGGGGTTTATTTATAGGCAATTTGAGGCGGTCGGGGAGCTGTGCGCTGGCCGGAAATGGCGGGGGCAGTCGCCGGTCAGCCGTCGATCGTCGGGCAGGGGGGTGGGTAGGAAATTAGCACTTAGGTCCCTAGGAATTTAGGATTTACAAATTAGTCCCTACTGTGTCTAAATACAAATAGAAATTTGCATAACAGAAATAAAACAATTCCTAAATTACAAACTGCTATAATAACAATTCAACAAATTGTATATTGATATTAAAATAATTCTAATAATTACAAAATAGTATTAAAACAATTCTAATAATTGCAAATTGATATTAAAACATTTAAATAAATTACAAATCAATATTTTTGTATTTTAAAACTCATTTAAAATCATTTAAAAATTCTAGAAAAATTTCTAAAAATTCTTAATAATTATTTAAGGCTATAAATGACATTAAAATTTAATTAACACTAATTAAAAATGAATTTTAAAATCAGGGGCTTACAAGTCTTCCCTCCTTGAAAAATTTCGTCCTCGAAATTCACAAGGATTGAAGACCCGACAATATTCTAACATAGCAAGTATTGCAATCAAATGACTAAGGCTACGATCGAAACTAACCTCTAAGATATCAAGCGGGAACGGGTGGTTCCCTCGCAGCGGTTGGATCGAAAAAGTAAGGGAATCTCTCCCTCATGTCCGACTCCCTCTCCCAAGTAGATTCACCTGGGGAGTGACGGCTCCAAGCTACTCGCACTAGGGGTATAACCTTGTTCCTCAGCCTCTTCTCTCTCCGGTCTAATATCTCCACTGGCTGCTCAGAAACTGTATGGCTCGGTCCGACCTCCAACTCTGAATGATCTAGCACATGACTGGGGTCTGGAACATATCTCCTCAGCTGAGATACGTGGAAGACGTCGTGAACTCCTGCTAGGTTGGGTGGAAGTGCAACCCTGTAAGCTACCTCTCCGATCCTGCCAAGTACCTCGAACGGCCCGATGTATCTGGGGCTCAGCTTCCCTCCTCGTCCGAACCGGATCGTCCCTCGAGTAGGTGATATCTTCACTAGCACCATATCATCGTCTGCGAACTCCATCGGTCTGCGATTAGCATCAGCCCAGTGTTTCTGCCTGTCCTGAGCTACTCTGAGCCTGTCTCTGATCATCCCGACTTTCCCTGCTGCATCCGTGATCATCTCTGGCCCAAGCATAACTCTGTCTCCGACATCATCCCAAAAGAGCGGTGTCCGGCATCGTCGTCCATATAGCGCCTCGAAAGGAGACATACCAATACTGGCCTGGTAGCTGTTGTTGTATGAAAACTCTACCAAGTGCAGATGGCTCTCCCATGATCCTCCGAAGTCCAGCACGCAAGTCCTCAGCATATCCTCCAGTGTCTATATCGTCCTCTCGGACTGCCCATCTGTCTGTGGGTGGTACGCCGTACTGAACTTGAGCCTACTGCCCAACTCCTCCTGCAAGCTCCTCCAGTAGTGGGATGTAAATCTGCTGTCTCTGTCTGACACGATGCTCACCGGCACTCACTGTAGGCGAACTATCTGCTGCATGTATAGCTCCGCCAACTTCTCGGTGGAAAGCCCCACCTTGAAGGGTATGAAGTGCGCACACTTCGTCAGCCTGTCTACGATGACCCAAATGGCATCCTTCCCTCCTTGGGAACGAGGAAGCCCTGAAACGAAGTCCATCGTAATATGTTCCCACTTCCACTCGGGAATGGGTAACGGCTGCAACAAACCAGCTGGCCTCTGGCGCTCCGCCTTGACCTGCTGGCAAACTAGGCATCTCGAGATGAAACGCGATACATCCCTCTTCATCCCGTGCCACCAAAGATGTTCCCGCAAGTCACGGTATATCTTGTTAGCACCAGGGTGAATAGAATATCTCGATCGGTGCGTCTCCTGCAAGACTGCCTCTACTAGATCTCCCTTCGGCACGCACAATCGGCTGCCATGCCTCAGGGATCCATCCTCTGCTATAGTGAAGTCATCCAGCAATCCAGCTAATGCCTGGGGTCGAAGTCTGCAAAGACTCTCATCTGTAGACTGTGCCTTCCGGATCTGCTCCATCAAACCTGACTAAATGTCAAGCGCCATCATCTGTATCACTGATCCTGGACGAACTAGCTCGATACCGAGCTTCTCCAGATCCTCCCACAAATGTCGATCAATCATCAGGTACCATGCCATCGGATGCCTGCTCAGCGCATCCGCCACCACATTTGCCCTCCCGGGGTGATACTGTAAATCGATGTCAAAGTCCTTCATCAACTCCAACCATCGTCTTTGCGTCATGTTCAGCTCTTTCTGCGTGAACACATACTTCAAGCTTTTGTGGTCAGTAAAGATTTCCACACGCTCTCCGTATAAGTAATGTTTTCATAACTTGAGTGCAAAGATCACCGCAGCTAACTCGAGGTCATGGGTAGGATAATTCCTCTCATGAGTCCGCAACTGCCTAGATGCATAAGCAATTACTTTCCCATGCTGCTGTAGAACACATCCTAGCCCCTTTCCAGAAGCATCACTGTAAATGGTGAAACCTCCAGAACCTGAAGGTAAAGTCAGAACTGGAGCGGTCGTCAGCCTCCTCTTCAGCTCCTCAAATGCCGCCTGGCAGTCCTCTGACCAGATGTACTCTGCGTCCTTCCGCGTCAGCTTCGTCATGGGTTCAGCTATCCTAGCAAAGTCCTGGACGAACTTTCTATAATAGCCTACTAAACCCAGAAAGCTTCTGATCTCTGAAACTGACGTCGGAGCCTTCCACGTCTCAACTGCAGCAATCTTCCTGGGATCCACCGAGATTCCATCTCCAGTGACTACATGGCCGAGAAACTCCACTCGGTCTAAAAAGAACTCGCACTTCGGCAATTTGGCAAACAATCTCTCCTGCTGCAGAATCCCCAAAACTATTCGCAAGTACTCTGTATGCTCCTCCGGCGTCTTCGAGTATATCAGGATGTCGTCGATAAATACTACGACGAACTTATCCAGATACTGGTGAAATGTCTTATTCATCAAGTTCATAAAGACAGCTGGCGCATTTGTGAGACCAAATGGCATCACCAGAAACTCGTACTGCCTGTACTTCGTGTTGAATGTCGTCTTCTGGATGTCTGCTGGCCTAACCTTCACCTGGTGGTACCCGGATCTCAAGTCTATCCTGGAAAACACCTTCGCCCCGCTCAACTGGTCGAACAAATCATCTATCCTGGGCAGAGGATATTTGTTCTTGATGGTGATGGCATTCAAGGCCCGATAGTCAATACACAACCGGACTGTACCATCCTTCTTAGGCACAAAGAGCACTGGTGCTCCCCATGGAGAAGCACTGGATCGAATGAAACCCTTTTTCAACAGGTCATCAATCTGCTCTTTCATCTCTATGGCCTCCTTGGGATTCACTCTATAGCAAGCCCGGGATACTGGTGATGAACCCGGCACTAAATCTATAGTGAACTCCACATCTCTGTCAGGCGGAAGTCCTGGAAGATCCTCTGGGAATACATCCATAAACTCCCTAATGATAGGGTGTGGCGGTGTTGCGTCCCCGACTGTCGCACAACAGTTCGGCTCTAGGCTGATCTCTGGCCCTGTCCTCCTGACACTGAATGGTGCTGTGCCTGGGGGACTGAACAAAATACTACCCTCATGGCAATCTATAGATGCATGGGCGTAGCTAAGCCAGTCCATCCCCAATATGATATCATAACCGGGAAGCGGCATCACAAAGAATCGCCCCCTGAACTCTCTCCCGGCTATAAAAATAGAACATCTATAGATAGATCTAATAGGCACTGGTCCTCCTCCCGTCATCACTCTACTAATCTCCGCAGTAGGTGTAGCTACTAGATGATGTCTATGCATAAACTCTAATGATAGGAAGCTATGAGATGCACCAGAATCAAACAAACATACAGCTAGAAAAGTATGCAAATAAACATGACCTGTGATGACGTCAGCTAAGTAATCCGGCTCCGAAACCTGCTCCGGCTCCGGCTCAATGGCTAGGCTATAGACCTTACCCTGAGGTCCCTTCTGCTGCTGCAGATGCTGCCCAAACCTCTGCTGCTGAGTCGGGAGTGGTCCTCTAGGCTTCGCCGCTGGGCAGTTCCGAAGCTGATGGGTGGCAGACCCACAAGCCAAATACTGACCCAACCTCTTCCTGCAGACTGCGAAGTCATGACCTGGTCTTCCGCAGAAAGAACATATAGCTCCCTTCTGCTGCTGCTGCTGTCGGGGTCCCGGGGCTCGAACTGGCGGGGTCTGATGGTGGGGTGTAGAGGGACGGTAAGTCTGCTGGGGTGGCGTCGGTGCTTTCTTCTGGCTAGCCTGACGCTTGGACGGTCCCTCATGTGTACAGAAGCCGGTCTCTTGCATGACAGAAGACGCTCCTCAATACTCCGGGCCAACTCTAGGCTCTGGTAGTAGTCAGTCGTACCGTTCGCCACTATAAAGATGCCAATGTCTGGAACCAGACCATGGCAAAACCTACAGGTCATCTCCTCTGGATCAGCAACCAGACTAGGAGCAAAACGGCTCAGGCGACTAAACTCTCCCGCATAGTCATCAACAGAACGGTTCCCCTGCTGGATGTTCTGGAATCGTAGCCCCATGGCTACTCTAGCAGTGGTCGAGAAGAATTTCTTCTTGAACTGGGTCTTTAACTGGTCCCAGGTGGCTCTATCTCTCGCGAACAACGGCTCATTCCTGAACCAGACTCCGGCTAAGTCTATCAGCAGAAATCCTGCTGCCTCGACCTGAAGGTCATCCAGCATCCTAACTCCCAGAAGCTTCCTCTCTACAGAATATAGCCAGTCATCAGCTACTACTATACCCTCAGTCCCTGAGAACTCCTTGGGATTCAGACCCATGAAGTCCTTGACCGTCCCCGCTCTCTGCCGTGGCTCTACATGTGGTGGGACCACGGGACGTCCCTCAGAACGCTCCATGCTCTGGCGGAGTAGGGTAGTCTGCTCCTGATGGGTTGTTAGGACCCCTGGATCAGTGTGAGCAGCTGGGTCCGGTCGAGTGTGACGGAAGCCTGGGTGGGTATAGTGATAGGGGGTGGTGGAAGTATCGGGGCCTGCTGGGACTGGGATGTGGAAGGTGGTATTTGGGTCTGTGGATCTGTGGAGTGGGGAAATGTGGTAGGTGGAGGTGTATCAGTCAACTGGTCAGCTGACTGGATATGGAGGGCCCCATTCTCGGGGGTAACATACTGGGATGAACGAGTAAGCACCATCTAAATTACACATAAAAGACTTATAAGGACTTTGTTTAAAGTAAGCAATCATATGCAAGAAAATCTAATTATAATAGCAAACATGTGACATATTTCCTATGTTGCAATCCTAGCATTCCTCTAGGTGTTCTAAGCGTCTTTCCTAATGTTGTCTAATTACCTTAAGTTCCTAATTGCAGACATGCTTGGTACAATAACGTAACCAAACAGTTTAGTCAGGACCTGCGTGGGCCACCACTAAAAATATGTCACGACACGCTACCCAAATTGTTGGGCCAGGCCGAGTCATGCCCAGCCTACGTTGAGATAAAACGTAGTAAGCTGTTCTAAAGACAACAGGATAAGACTAAATGTGCTAACAGTTCTATAAGTGAAGAAGAATCATAAATGCTCCAAACACAAAAGGCGTCGTATATAGTAAAATATCCAAGTACAAGTAAACTGAAATGTAAAATTGGATACATGTCCAGTTATAAAATGATATAGTCTAATACATGTCTACTCTCAAAAGCCTAAGTAAACAAAAGACAACTAGGCGGGGTTCCCTGCAGGAACATCCTCGTAAAGCAGAGCCGGGTCCTCGGCAGTAACTCTATAGTATGAGTCGCAGAGTAACTCCTCCTCAGTAAGGACACCTACAACGTTATCCTGTCAGGACGGGAGCAAGTACTAAATCTAGCAAACTAGCATATGAAACATAGAAATGAACATGAGAGGAATAACTGGAAAGCATGGCATCACTCAATCTATCATGGCAAGGATACACGTGTCATAGAGACAGATGTATATGTAATGTTTAAAACTATAGCAAGTATGTGATCGGTCAATAGATGTACAATGTGCTGGAGGGCACATAATGAAATGTACATACGTACAAGTTAACAAGCATAAGTGTACATCCGTACAGACATGCGGGGTAATGGCCTGCGGCAAGGTATGCATATAGAATGCGACCGAGCTCGCTACTGTAGGGGGTCGTGATCACGTACAATAATATCAGTTTCCCCATAACCCATATTCTAATCATGTGAGAGATACATCAAGACTGTTTTAAGCATGGTAGTAACTGAAAGTACAACATGTAAAGATCTAACTTGCTACCCCAAGGATCAGCATTTAACATGGTGGGATTTGCAGTTCATTTATGTGACAATATGTAAAGTTCGTAGAAAGTACTTGCCTCTAGCAAAGCAAAACAAAACAAGCTGCGATAACAGTGCTATGGATGTCCAGTAACTCGTCGCTGTAGAAGTAAAATATAATAACTTAGTTTTACACTAAGCTAAAATACTAGGACACTAATTGGTGAAACACGACTTGTGACTGGGCACCTAGCCAAAATGATGACTTGGCCTAGGAGACCAATGTGGGGTGACACACTATGTTAACTAACTTTCTAGGGTCTTTATACTAGTAAGGGATGGGGTTCAACACGACTAAAACTCCAAATAACACAAAAAGCTACAAGTCGTAATTAATCAATAAATAAATCAAAAGATCATTGTGTTCTAACAATTTTTGAAGTAGACAAAAAGCCTAGTTTTTCTTAAAGTAAAGTACCAAGGTGATCCTTGTTAATCATAAACATTTATTATAATTTTTCTGGAATTTATTAACCAGTACAAATATTTTATAAAAATCAGTTTTCCTAAGTATACAGAAAATGAGTTTTGGTTTCATATGCCAAACTAGGGCAAAACAGTAATTTAAATACTACAAAATTTATACTAAATTAGCTAACTTAACATAGTATCTAAAAACTATTTTTCCATAATTTTAACAATACTTTAAGTATTTTTAGAAAATCAAAAATAGCAATGCACACAATAATTAATTATCTGCGTATTTGTCCATGTATATAATTTGAACCAAAGTTCAAATACAGGACCCAAGGCCATGAATCAAGTCCAATATGACTTGAACAGGTCTTGAATGTATGAAAACATATTTGAGCCCAAATACCCATGCTAGGCTTGGACACCAAATGGTTGCAGTAATTTAAATACAATAAAAATACAATTTGGTAATAGTCAAAATAAATATTATTATTTTAATAAGGCAAATTTATACAAAAGAATATATACATACCTATGCTAAAAGGATATATAGATATATAAGGAAAAATACTTAATTTATAAAGTATATATATATATATACAAATATATATATATATATATATATATATATATATATATATATATATATATATATATATATATATATATATATATATATATATATATATATATATATAAGAATACACTTAATAATATAGTGTATATATATAATATATATATATACATTGGAAAATATATACATAAACATATATATATAAAATTTACTAACTATAAAATATATACATATATATTAAATACTGTTAAAATACAGTATATATTACATATATATATATATATATTAATATATATATACATATATATATATATATATATATATATATATATATATATATATATATATATATATATATATATATATAAATACAAAATAAGAAGAAAAAGAAAAGAAAACAGAAAAGAAAAGAAAAAGGAAACAGAAAGAAGAAGGGGGGGGCTCGAACTCGGGCTAACAGAGCGGGGGGGGGGGAGGGGTTTAGTTACTGCACGCTGGCCAGTGGGCCAGTTGGCCCGTTTGTTAGGAATAGGGTTTTAGTGAATTTTATTTAGGTTAGAATGGTTTATACATAAAAAAAATAATAATCCTGTGTCCTGACAGTTAGGGACACAGGAGTCCATGTGTCGGGCTGATTTATGACACGCACGACACGTGTTTGCCGTGTCCGCACTTACCATTAGGGTTGTCGTGTGTAGGCGAGTCCTGTGCATGAGAACGAGACACAACAGGACACGGGGGGGTAGATGACACGTACGTGTCTAGGTCGGGGCTGCTGTCAGGGTGGCGACTGGGCGGCGGAGCGGTCGGGGCGGTGGCGCTGGGCGCGGCTCGTCGAGGCGAGTCTAACGGTGGTGGTGGCGACTGGCGACGATGGACGGTGGGGCGGCGCTAGGGTACGCTGGAGTTAGGGTTTAGAACCTAGGGTTTTCGCCGGAGATGAAGGGCTACGGTGGTCGTGGTGGTGGGTAGAGCTAGGGTTTTGACTGGGGGAGAGTGGGGGTTTATTTATAGGCAATTTGAGGCGGTCGGGGAGTTGTGCGCTGGCCGGAAATGGCAGGGGCAGTCGCCGGTCAGCCGTCGGTCGTCGGGCAGGGGGGTGGGTAGGAAATTAGCACTTAGGTCCCTAGAAATTTAGGATTTACAAATTAGTCCCTACTGTGTCTAAATGCAAATAGAAATTTGCATAACAGAAATAAAACAATTTCTAAATTGTAAACTGCTATAATAACAATTCAACAAATTGCATATTGATATTAAAATAATTCTAATAATTACAAAACAGTATTAAAACAATTCTAATAATTGCAAATTGATATTAAAACATTTAAATAAATTACAAATCAATATTTTTGTATTTTAAAACTCATTTAAAATCATTTAAAAATTCTAGAAAAATTCCTAAAAATTCCAAATAATTATTTAAGGCTATAAATGACATTAAAATCTAATTAACACTAATTAAAAATGAATTTGAAAATCAGGGGCTTACAGGCTGGAGTTGCGCTCGTACAAGACAAGAACGTCAACGTTGTGGTTGTCAACGGAGCAAATCCAAGCATTCTCATTTTCATCCAAGCCAAATTAATTCGACAGTCTGACCGTCATGCGTTCAACTAGAAAATCCTCGAGCCAAGTCTATATTTTCCTCGACACATTTTTAACATCCCAAGTATAGCATCCAACGGAACAATGATATTTGTACGATCGTCATTCGCCGAGTCAGAGTACCCCCGAGTTATCGCATATCGATCTTTGATACGCCTCAATACCATCGACGATATACGTAACCTGACGATCTTCCTTTGCAACCGATTTCGAGTCGTACGTTGATGCTGTTGTCCGAGTTGGATATTCCATAATTTCATTTAGTATTCAAGATCAAGTTCAACTGCTATTCCTCAAGCTAGTTTCAAGATCGTTGTTCAAACTCAAGTCACAATTTATTTGAATCAATCCGAAATCGTACGTGCGATCCTCTAAGTTTCCTCGATCAAGACCATTCATTTTCATTCATCGTTCCGAACCATTTTCTAACTCGCGTTGTCCAATGACAAGTTGTCCAGCGACATCTCGTTCGGGACTTTTGAAGTCACGACTAACTAAGCGTGACACGTTCTAAGGCTTTGCGCTATCGCATCGCTTGCCGACATACTCGTACGATCCGTAAATCTTTTAGTCTCGCTCGAACCATTGCTATGACGTCCATACACCACTAGGGTTCGAGCCACTCGACTAGTCGTCGATACTCATTCTTATTCTTCTCCGAACCAATCACATACACCACTCAGATTCAAGCCATACGATCTAGTCCTCAATCACGTTCGCGTCATGCGCTAAGACATCCTTCAGATTCGTTCGACAAATCTCTAGCGTAATCGTTCACGTCGCCTCGACGTACTAAGTCATTCGCATTGATCCTCAAAATCCAAGCCAATCTTTCGTGCACACCTAAGTGTTAGTTTTATAACGTTCCTATCGATATACACTCTAAGTGTAGCTTCGTTTTTGACCGAACGGTACTTGATATCGCTCGCAACTCGATTGCACCAAAAGTTGAGGTGCGCGACACGCGGACTAAGTTGTGCCGCATAACCATCCCGTACGGACTATATTTCGAGTTTCATGCTCAATTGCTAGGGTCATCGTAGGACTAGTTAGGCATGCACGCGATATGTTAACTTTAGCACGTGTTTTCATTCAAGACAAGTTGACACCGTTCGGCACAAAGGCCTACCGATGCATTCGAGTGAACGCTTGTACTAGCTTTTAAAAATACTTAGACTTATTGTATGGAACATCCCAAGGCACAACGAGAGAGAACGTACACTTCTTTTGTTTCAACGAGCTTTCAAAACTGAGAGAATCGAAATGAAGTCCAAGGACGTAAAGCCGTCCTCTGATACCAATCTGTCACGTTCCGCTCCCGTAGGCACGATCGTTCTCGCTAAGACGTGATGCCGCATGGGCCTAGGTTGCGCCCGTGCAAGGCCAAGTCCAGAAACGGCTGATTTGAGCTAGGCTACAGAGTCGCACAGAGTGTCCCCATTACAGCGAAAAGTAAATGAACACAAGTAGAAGCGAATTCGAACTCTTTATTGATATTCAAGAAGTTTACAAGCGGCGCTGGGCCGATATTTCAAGTCGCTCAAGCTCTCTCTCTCTGAAACATAAAAGGCGTGCCAAGTGGCTTACAACATGGAATGATTCATGGCGATGTTCCGATACATTATGTCCTGTATAAGGTGCTTAAGCTTCTTGTAACATTCCAAGGCCCCAGAGTTGGCTCCGCGCCTTAACACGTTCGATGGAAGCTCCGCACCCGCTGGCGTCTCCTGCATCCTGCAAGCAGACTGTAGGGTTATCAGTACATTGTTATGCACTGGTGGGGAGGCTTGCTCGCCCACAATGCTATCATTACCAAACATGTTCTATTTACTTTTGTGCATCTCTATCATTCATTGTCTTTCTAATCTTGCCTTAGGATCAATTTCATGGCATATGTTATAACCTATCCCGTGTTGCCAAATTCATGTATCGCATGGAAATACATACACGACTTACCCATACTTACCGTCCGGCCTTCCCTGTCCAAAGTAAACCAAGTTAGTCAACAATTCATGTGTAATAACATAACGTGATTCTTGGAAACATTCAATATCAAGGGCGTGTCCCTGCCTCAGTTTCTAGCGCATCGTAGGCGTATTCTGTAACTCATTGTACGAAGTATTCATTATCATTTGGTGTGATACATTTTAAGCCATTCAGTAGGCGATTGTTCATTTAACTTAGACTATTTTGATTTTAATGCAAGGACTTGCACGTGGACAGCCACCAGCAAGGTCCACTTAATCTATATGCACCGGTCGCTGGCATGACAAGCCATTTTGGATATTTCCCCTTGGTATTTCTCAACTTAGCATAGTGTGATTGCTGGTACACCCTGTTAAGTCTCTTGAAATACCCTGCACTTACGTCTCCCAGTGTCCAAGCCCGCACCCAGGTAGCCCGGAAGCCCCGCTTTTGATTCCACCTAGGCCGGCCATGGTGTACTCCACACAACGCACGTGTCGTAGAATCCTTCCACTACACGGCCACGGTATACTCCACACAACGCCCGTGCCGTTTGTCCACGACCATTTCGTATTATCTTGTCATTTTAACTTAATGGCTATCTCCGAGCCGTAGGCTAACCCTTAGCCATAATGCGTTATCGACCAGGTTGGCGTCCGTACAGCACGGGTAGCGAGCCCCGTTGCACGTGCCCGTCACACCTGTCGCTAACCATTCCTTTCCTTTCTTATCTTTCATGTATTCTTTCTTTTCTTTCTTTCTTTCACTTGTTCGTTCATTCATTGATTCATTCACGTATTCATTCATTCATTCATTCATTCATTCGTTGATTCATTCATTCAAGCATTACGCAACTCCCAGTGCGGGAGCTGTCTTGGCGACCTATCGGTCCCATAGTCTTTCAATGTTGCTAAACTCTACTCGGAACGACTATGTTGATAGTCTTCCCATTTTATTGTTGTAAACCATTCATTATTTCATTGTTCGAACGCATAAGGGACTTGAACGTAAGCTTGTGCCTTAGCACGAGCGTGGAGCACGGTACGAGAGTTCTCATATTTTCCATATTTCTTTCCATATTCTATACAAGCATGCAAGATGGGATTATTCCCTTAGCTAGGTGCGTTGAGTCATTTATTAGCATGTGCGGGGTTATCGCCTTGCGATTCTCGTGATAGTGTCCGTATTGTTATGTGTCTAGGCTAAGCAAAGACGGGTTCATCGGAGCCACCCACCTTAGCGATGTTCGCATCGGTCGAGCGATACTCCGAGCGCGCCTTTGAAAGTCTAAGTCTGGATTCATCTTGACGGGCCAATGTAAGCCTTGCATCGATTCTTTATCAGGTCGATGCCCACTCTTCGGGTCGACGGCTCGTTTGAGTCGTTGCACTTGCCGTTTGAATCGGCGTTCTGCTAGGGCGGACTGGGTCATTACATCCCCTGGGAACTTTCTCTTCCCCTGTAAACAAGAGAAACATGGAGCACTCCCTAAAAACGACCGAGAGGAGAAAGAAGAAAAGAGGCAAGTAGAAATGTTATTCTTAATGTTTTTAACCATTTTATAAGTACTTATATTTGTAGTCATATATATTAGTAGGTAATGATGGCAGTTAAACTTTTTTTTGTAGATGACTAAACAAAATGACGTACGTTTTCCTGATGGACCGACTACTGACACCATTATTCAGGAACATGATAATCAGATATTTACTGTACATGTAATTTTTAAAATTGTAAGAATGCTAGTTAATTTTTTTCCAAATAAACATAACGTGCATATTTTATTTATAGTTATACGATTATGATCCCGATTTCCAGACCAGGAGCATAAAAATTGGCGGACTGAGATAAACTGCCGCACATTGAAGCTAAATACCGCTTGAAAGGTTTTGGTGCATTCCTTTGGATTTTATTATTGTTGAACTTTGGTGGCCTCAACCCAACAATTTCCAACTCACAGTAGGCGAGATGACGATCACACTATGAGATGTGGCAAATAAACTAAGGTTACCTCTTACAGATTATCCTATATATTTTGATGAGCAGTTATATGCAACTAATCTGATCAGGAGGTATCTCGATGTTATATATAGTCACGACCCGCACCCGCAATAACGGGTACAAATTGTGATTGTGTCCAGCCGACGTCGTAGAACCGGTGGTAGTGAGATATTCTAGACCTTCAATAGTCGTCAAATTCTTATAAATCAAATTTTCTCATCACAGCTTGTAGTGCCCCATCCCAACACCGTACCCCGTTCCTCGTTGCGATGAGGGGCGCACAAAGAAACATTGTCGCCATCGATTGGTCGGGACCGGTTGAATCAAGATTCTTTTCTCGTTATGGATCAGCTTCTTCGGAATCAAGTCCTGTAAGCCTGCTAATTTTTGAGAATTTTTTAATTTATTTTATATGACTTTTATGTATTACACTATATTTTATTTTTATTTTAGTCATTAATACTCCTTTCCAGAGGTTTGATTTTTGGAGAACAAGAAATGTCATTCTCTCGAAACATATTTCATAAGTTTTGTTCTAAACAAGTTGATATTTATTTAATTATATTATGTTCCACTCATACTCATTCCCTTGCACTCTATTTTTGTCACACTACTTTCGGGTCAATCGGATCAATTTTACTATCTACCGTAAATCTTGACAGACTTTTCAATTTAATTTTGGGACAACTTCGATCCAACCCATATGATCCAATATATAATTTTGACCTATTTTAAGCCTACTACACACATGTCAATGGTATCCCACTCAATTGAGTTACCATGTATTATTTATTTTCAAATGGCACACAAGACCAAATTATTAGACTTTCAGAACCTATTTTTTGGTGACCCATGCAGGTCGAGTTAGCTGTTTCGGTTGCGTTACTGTACCGAACGGACCTGCGAATAGGATTAGACTCTTAGTATTCTTAATCCTCAACTGCCTTGACAATTAGCTTAGAATTTCTCTACCGTTATTGAACCTCGAACTTGCACTCAACTATTCTTCTTTACTTCTCGCGTCATTGCCTCTTGTCCTTTTCTATTTCGGAGTGTAGAATGATCCTGCTTTATAGAATTTATCTGTATTCCGTAGGTAATTGTGTAAATTAGTTTGTTTATTAAATTTTGTTTCATGATAGTATGAGGAGATTGGGATATCATATGCCATAGGTAAATTGTGGTATTAAATTTTTGCATAGTAGGCAAAGATTATAAAATTTTATTATAGCATGTGTTTGATGGGATAGTGTGACCGAAGGTGGGTAGACGTCTTCAAGGCACAATGTGACTTATTGGTGGTGAATTAATGATTGAAATGATTGAAGAAATATTTATGAATTTACAAACTTGAGAGATGGGAGATTGGATTTAATTTAAATTTTGAGGAGGTTATTATAAGATATAATTTTTTGTTTATGAAAGATTGATATTTTCTAAGGTAGGTAGAAGTTGTTTTGTCATAGTCAAAGTAGAAAGCAAATTTTTGTGACACTTAGATAGTAGTTGAGAAGGCAATTAAGTAAAATAAGATTGAAAAATTTGAGTGCTTGACTTTAAGAATTTTTAGAAGAACAGAGTATGGTTATTGAGTTAATGAGAAAAAAAAGAGTTCAAGGATAGAGATTTGACGCAAGGAGAAAAGTGACTTGAAGATTGAATTTAAAATTTTGTATAGAATTGATTTAAGAGATCTACAATTAGTGGATTGGTTAAAATTTGAGCTTGAGTGGGATGCTCAAGATTCCAAATAATGGAGATTCTCTTGTCGATATTACCAAAATCAATTTTGATAACGATATGATACTTGAATCTTTTAAAGATGCTATATGCGATCTTTTTCCTAGACCTCCTGGACGTCTCATGTCCAAGTACCTGAACCAACATTTCTACGAGCTGCATTGTATAATTTTTTATTTTTGCCTAAGACGGGATCTACTAACGAAATCACGCACTTAGAGATGCATCTCTCTACCATATTCACTTTGTTATTCCTTTTAGTCTTCCAAATACTTTGATTTTAACTATGGTAAATTGTCGCAAGAAAGGGCGCAACTTACTATATGTGATGTATCTACCGATCATCTTTTGTAGGTTTGACATTCCTTTGGACTCCTGCCCCTTTGATGACATACCCTCCTGCCTCCTTCGAGCTTGTAGGACCAGACCTCCTCCTCATATTTCTTCACATCCTGATGAGGTCGGTGATGAGAATGTCCAACCTGATGCTCATGCACCACTTCATACTTCTGGTGTTGTTTTTCCTCCTGCTGCTGAAGTCCCAGCCTCAGTTAATGAGATTCGGGCTATGATGCGTGATCGCTTTCGTCTTAAGGATGAGCGTCACAGTGCTGATCTAGAGCATCACCGTCAGACGGATTTCAGGACTACTCTCCAGGCCCCGGCTCTTGGAAACTCTATTGCTACATGCAGTGGAGTCTAGCTCATGCACCTGGTGGTCCGATTTTGTATCTCCATCACCCTCACCTTTTCGGCCCCAAATTTGAGGATCTAAAGACTCAACACTATTTTATTCCTAGAACTGTCTATTATGATCCTAACCGGCCAGCCGAGACTGGTGACGATACTACTTGAGGTTGTTGTTGGCATTTTAGTCTTTTTAAGTTACTGCTGGTTGATGGCATTATTTGTTATTGACACTTTAGTTTGGTGATGTTATCTTCTAGTTATGCATGTTTCTTTTTATTATTCTCTTTGATTATGTATCATACTTTTATGTGTGTTTATGTTTAAAAACTCTATAGTTAGTAGTGCTCTCTTTTTATGTCATGTACTCTGCTACTTGCGATATATTCTAGTTGTTATCTCCTTATTTTTGGTTCGCTTCACTCTTTTGTTGTTGTTTGTGTTCTTTATTTGTGGGGGAGCTTACATTTTTGCAACAATGACAAAGAGGAGAAAGTTACCATTATCAATGATGGTAAAATTATTCTTTTTTTAAATTATTTGGTGTATCAGCTTGAGTTTGTCAATTATCAAAATGGGGGATATTATTGGCCCATTGGTCTGGTCATACCTGATTTTACTAAGTGACTATTTAAACTATGGTTCGTTAGGCACGATAATATACATGTACTGTATTATTGCTGAACGACTACCATCATGTTGCTACACTCAATCAGAATATTTGCCAAAGATACATGTACTATATTCATATGTATGTTTTAATTTATTGATTCTAAAAAAACAACCACGATCGAACGAGATTGACACATGGCTCAGCTAAAAAATCCACTTATAAAATTGCCTACCAAATCTATTCTTTGATCAATCCACATATTCAAATCCGGCCCTCAACTCAAATAGTCGAAAAAAATCCGAAAACCCAAAGCCAATTCTTTATGACCTAATATGGATACAGGGCAGCCGAATTCGGACCGAGTTCTGCCCGAACTCGATCCCCCTGACCAAGTTCCCGAGGGAAATGGTCACCCTGAAGAATAGGTTCCTAACGTTCGATATTTTAAACGTTGGACTACCGAACTCTGTCCGAGTTCTTTTCTAGAGAACATTATAAATAGAGAAGATTTCTCCACTCAACTCACTCATCATCTCCTCTCTTCTCTATTCATTCAAGTTTTCTCAAAAAGATTTAACACTTACAAATTAAAGCTTTACAACTCCTAGCCAAGTCGGTGCCAGTTTTGATTTAATCTAGAAGTTTGGTCGAGTTGTACAAAAGGCTTGAAAATATCTTAGTTTTCATCATGTTCCTGAAGTCGGCAAGTCCTTTGGATTAAATGCTTGCAAGTTGAAGTAGTACTCTTTGGAGAAAAAGTGCGTGTTGTAAGGAGTTAGAAGCGTTTCGGATTCAAAGCTTGTATTTCATGAGATAGTGGATTCAATATCGAACTGAGTACTCGAAAATGGACTAGTCCTCTCTGTAGTGTCCTGCTCCGCAAAGACACTAGATAAACAGAGAAATCAGATTTGTTGGCTCTGCAACAGAAGACGATTGATCTGGGTGAGTGGACGAAAACTCATTTTCTGGTTCGCTTACGCCTAATAAAAATCTGAGTTTGGAATAAATTGTTATTGCTAATAACAAGATGGTAAATCATTATGAATGTTAGTTTGCGAATATGTATGCTTATAAGTGAATCCACATGTTGCTATGCTAAGAACAAAGAAAAGAGATAACCTGTATGCTAAGAAGAAGATTGATGCCTGATAATAAGAAATGAATTGTTGCCATATTTAATCAAATGAGATGATGTCATGCTAAAGATAGATTTCGTTCTAATATGACTCTTTGCTATATTTAATAAGAAAAAAAAGAGAATTGTTGGCTATGTGATCCGAAAAGAAGAAAGACGCGAAATGAACGTGTCGTGTAAGCCCACTTCCCGAATTTTAAATTATTTATTTATTTTGTTATGATTAATTTTATGATCATTGAGACTCATGTCAAAGTTTGTAGGTGAGCTACGACCATATTAAGGCCATATGATCTCTAGATAGCTTATATGTGTATTATTTAGCTATTTTTTATTTTTCTATAATTTTTGGATATTTTAGGTATTTAATATTTAAAGGTTTATTATTTTTAAGAACTTTCAGGATTTACTGTAAGGTCATTCGAGGGTATTTCGGGACCAAATATTTTTATTTGGGCTCTAGATGAATAGAAATATTTTCTAGAATATTTTAAGATTTTCTGGATTTTTCTAGAATTTTGGAAATTTTTAGATACTTAAAACCTATAGATTTTATTTTTAAAGGCTTTTAGAATTTTCTGTGGGGTCACACGATGATATTGTGAGTTAAAATATTTTTATTTAGGTTCTAGACACTTAGAAATGTTTTCTATAATTTTGTAAAAATTTTCTGGAATTTTCTATAATTTATTTGGAGTTAAAATAATTTTTAAATAATTTTCTGTAATTAAATAAATAATTACACAGTCATCCAGCCGGGACGGGCCCACCTGTCGGCGCTCAACCGCCTCTCTCTCTCTCTCTCCTATATATATACATATATATCCAAAAAAACCCTAGTATATTTCCTTGGTCGATTTTGGAGTTTTGATCTTGGTGATGCCCCGACTTCCCAAAGTGATTGTTGCCAACCCCGACATGATTTTCATGCGCTGTTTTTTATTGGAAGCATATTGAGATATATTTTCTGAATAGCTAATTTTATTTTACAATTTCGGAACCTAAATTTCTGTAAAATTCGTGGAGTATCGGTTATCCAAAATTTGACACGTTTTGGTGTTTTCGAGATTCCGGGAGAACCAGAAATCAGAATCATAAACCGTTTGAAGTTTCAGAAATCTAACACCGATATCTATGAGATATATTTTTTCCAAAAATTAATAAGTTCATCTTATATTTTAACTAATTCGTAGAACTCAGTTTTGGCCGTTGAATCATCGATTTGGTCACAGTTAGCCATAATGGCGATATCTTTTGACCAAGTCGTGATTTTGTGGCACTGTCAATCCAGTGCACTCGTGGTGCTGAAATCTCTAGGGTGCATAGTCAAATCATAGAGTTTATATCGTTTGACTACTTAGTCAATGAGGCATCTCGATTTTTGTGCTACGGTTCTCGAATTAGAAGCCGTGACTTTTTCGGGCAAAATACTTGTGTTTAATCTTTATTTCAGAATTATATTAGATTAAATTAGAATTCTTTGTGATTTATTCTATAATAAATAGAATTAGTTATGATAAACCATTAGCCACTTTCTAGGGTTTTTAGAGTGGAATTTTCATATCTAACTTATGATCATTTATGTGACGGGGTAGATCGGGCTACGACGTCTTGAGTCGTGACTTTATCCTTTTCCAGAGCAAGATAAGTTTCACTATAGCATTATATTAACTTTATTTTGTACTGCATGTATCGTTATACTGTCTTTTCACTTTACATCTTTATATTTTATGTTGTCACTGTTCTTGATTGATCATGTGTAACGCCCAAGAACCAGAATACTGGAGAGCGGGGGCGGACATAGCCAGCTACGTATATTGAAGTGCAATCCATCTCGCTATACGGTCACGGCTGTCTAGATACATGAGGATTTAACTACAAGCCATCAGTCTCCTATGGTCATGAACAAGCCTATTGTCTCAATCTCAAGTAAGAAATAGCAGTTACAAGATGTTAGAGCATCAAATATACAATAGTAAGGCATCCCATACATTACATATTTGGATGATCATGAAGTTTGTCGTACAAAATGTGAAGACTAGCAAGAGTTTTAGTCATACATGATCAACCCTAGGATTTGTTAATCATGCTACAGCCCGTAGGCAGACAGTAAGTAAAATGCAATTGAGCTAACATGTGCTCATTGGCTAAATGCCTCAAAAGAATATTTTTACAATAGAGTGGGAGAGCCAAAGGCAAAACCCACTCATTGCCCGGATTACGTCTGGTGGTCACCATCGGGCTGGAAGGTCGGTAGATCCTCTGGAGCTGCTCCAAAATCTGGTCATACAAAACCAGCTGGATCAGATCCCAGAAAGAGCAAATGCCACAAAGGAGTTTCCTTAGGAACTAAAACCAGCATATCAGAAATAAATATTAAAAGTAATTATGAAAGGGCTTTATAATAAAAGAAACAACAACAATCGAATTTGAGTACGAAGGAACCATTCAGGTAGCCAGGTCACAACCCTTAAACCAAACAAGGACCGGGGTTGTAACCCTTCACCTGAATAGAACTCCGTCTCTAATTCTTAGTGGTAAAGTAAAACATGATGAGCATGACATAGGTTGCAATAAGGGAATAAACGAAAAGAGGACACAGAACTGCTCCGGGGGCCAGGTTACAACCCTTAAACCAAACAAGGATCGGGGTTGTAACCCTTCGCCTGAACAGAACTTAGCCCCTGATCATTATTGTTGAAGGTGACAATCATGCGATCATACTGGAAACGTTCGTGCACTGAATCTGCACTATACAAGACTGAATCGGACTCCATCCAAACGTTCACAGCCAAGCAATGACTACGGCTTTCTACATTAACTAACTAGGGTTATCACAAGCCTAGTTACTAGCAATAAGCAGTGAGATTTTCCTCCAGCCACTAGCCCTGCAGCTAATCCAGGTTATCCAGGCGACTTGGATTTATTAAGCAATGCCACTTTCTTTTCTATGTATCAGTGAATCTCGACATGTGCCCTACTCGTCGGCAGACTACAAGTCCAACAATGGTGACCGGGATAACGAGATTGCTGGAAACTGGGGAAATCTCGCATTACTACTAGATTATTCTAGTTATTAGGCTTAACCAGTTTCAGCAGGTACCCTGACCGTGGTACTCAGGGATCCCCGTCCTAGAAATGATGCAAGACAATACTGGTTCATTTGTACAAACATAATCGCCCACGGTGTCCAGGCCATTCATTCTTATCATGTCATGTTAGTTGTCACAACAGGATATCGAGGTATATCATGTCAGGTTTACTTGTCAATCATTCTTGTCGTGAGCGCGCCACAACGGGCCACTGTCATGCCATGTTACATAATCAGAATTTACACGGTATAAGCATAAATGTAACAACTAAATAGTAAAAATGGGTGTAAGGGCTGTGGAGGAGTCATGCGACTCGGGGGCCAAGGGTCATGCGGCTCGGGGGCCAAGGGTCATGCGGCTCGGGATCAACCCAGCCATGTGGCAAGGGCTACGCAGCTAGCTGCCAAGAGGTAGCTATGCAGCTGCGGGGAATCAAGTTTATGCGGCTCGTAGAACCAAAGCCATGCGGCTGAAGGGAGGCAGAGCCATGCGGCAATGGGGAAAGAGCTCATACGGCCAGGGGGAACGGGTCTTATGCGGCTGGGGGACTACCAAGAGCCATACGGCTAAGGGAGAGGCAGTGTCATGCGGCCAAGTGATAAAGGGTCTTATGTGGCTGGGGCACTAGAACCATGGCCTATGCGGCAGGAGCCAACCAAGCCATGCGGCTGAGGAGCCAAGGCCTATGCGGCAATGAGAACAGGCTCATGCGGTCGGAAAACAAAGCCATGCGGCTAAGGCTCATTCGGCAATAGTCAGAGATAGCCATACAGCTAAGTCGAGCAAGCCATGCGGCTCGGCTAGAAGAAGCCATGCGGCAAGAAGGGGACAGGCTCATGCGGCTGGAGGAAAAGGGCACATGCGGTTAAGAACAGCAAGCTTATGCGGCAGAGGAATCAAGTTCATGCGGCCCGAGCCAACTTGAGTCATACGGGTGAAGGCCATACGGCACGGTTATGCGGCTTCGGGGAGCCGCAGGGGATCTAGCCGCATGAAAAGTCATACGGTCAAGCAGTGTTCTTCTTCTCCACTTTTTCGATAACAACAACCATGGAAGCCATTGCTCCCAAGCTCCAAAATCTTCATCTTATGTCAGAATCCGAACTTCCATAGGTCAAAATGGGGCAGAAAGAAATTCTCTACAACATGGAACCATCAAAACTTGAGAATAACAAGGTTTAATAGATCAAAACCCAAGAAATTCGAAAATACAACAAGCTTAGATTTACACAAAATGAGCCATGGAAATTAAAAGTGCTAAGTGCTAAAGTGTCTCAGAATCTCGTGAGAAAGATAATGGAACGATAAAAAAGAGTTCCTCCGTGAAGCAAGATGCACTTGCCTAAGCCTCTCTCTCTCTCTCTCTCTCTCTCTCTCTCTCTCTCAGGGTAGGTGGAGAGTAATGGTGAGGAAGAAGAAGAGTTATGAGAATTAATGGAAGAGAGAGAGAGTTTAGATGACTTATAAAGAAAGAGAGTGGGTGGGGGTTGGTTCATATGCAACAAAACTGAACCAAGCCGAACCAAGCAAAAAAATAAAATGCCAAAATAAACCATACAATGAGACATGCAATATGAGTCAAAATACGTACACGTATACCAAAATACGTAATACGCTACGAGCGCTACAACCCTACCCACCTTAAAAGAATTCTATCCTCAAAATTTAATTAAGAGGCTAGAGATGCAAGGACAAGTTATACTAAGCAGTCCACCCTGCAATCATTCATTCAAGCAAAGAATTCAGAGCATAAGGCATAAGAAAGACATTATACCTTACGAGTCAAACATGTCGGGATATCGCGATCGGATATCATCCTCACGCTCCCATGTTGACTCACCCAAAAAGTGATGATCCCAAGCAACACGGACTAATTTGATAGTCTTGTTCTTGAGTATCTTCTCTCTTCGGTCCAATATGGATACGAGTCTCTCCTCATACGAAAGGTTGGTACCAATAACTAATTCTGAATGATCTTGGACATGACTTGGATCTGGGATATACCGTCGTAATTGGGATACATGGAAGACATCATGCACCTCACGTAACGACGGCGGGAGAGCGAGACGATAGGATACATCTCCCACTCGCTCTAGAATGTCGAACGGTCCGATATACCTAGGACTAAGCTTTCTCCGTACGCCAAAACGAATGACGCCATGGGTAGGTGAGATCCTAAGGAATACATGGTCGTCGACAGAAAATTCAAGGGGACGTCGATGAGAATCGGCCCAATGACGCTGGCGATCTTGCGCAACTCGAAGATGATCCCTGACTTTTCTGACCATCTCAACTGTCTGAGTAATCATTTCCGGACAGAGCATCTGCCTTTCTCCAACATCATCCCATGCTAGCGGGGATCTACACTTTCTACCATACAGTGCCTCGAACGGTGCCATCTGGATATTGTCTTGGAAACTGTTGTTATACGAGAACTCCACTAGGTGCAGGTGATCTTCCCACGAACCACCAAAGTCGAGTGTACATGACCGCAACGTATCTTCAAGAGTGTAGATCGTGCGTTCTGACTGACCATCAGTATGCGGGTGATAAGCTGAACTAAACTTGAGACGAGTTCCCAAACTCTCTTGCAGACTGCGCCAAAAGTATGACATAAATCTTGAATCTCTGTCCGAGGTGATACTGACTGGAACACCGTAAAATCTGACAATCTGCCTGAGTACATCTCTGCTAGCTGAGCCGTCGACTGACCAACTCTGAACAGAAAAAAGTGAGCCACTGTAGTGAGCCTGTCTACTATAACCCAAATAGCATCTCTACCGGTCGGGGACCTAGGTAATCTAGTCACGAAATCTATGTTTATATGCTTCCACTTCCATTCTGGAATCGGCAAGGGCTGAAGAAGTCCAGCTGGCCTCTGATGTTCAGCTTTAACTTGTTGGCAAACTAAACACCGAGAGACAAACCGGCCTATCTCCCTCTTCATGCCATTCCACCAAAAGTGCTGACGGATATCACGGTACATCTTTGTGCCACCCAGATGAACGGAATACTGTAAACTGTGAGCTTCTACCATGACTTCCTGTCTGATATCTCTACTAGGTACACAAAGACGCTTTCTATGTCGAAGTGTACCATCTTTATGGATACATAACTCTGGCCGTCATCCTGCCTCACACTCTGCTCTGAGTCACTGAAGCTTGGAATCTGTTGACTGCACCATCCGGATCCTCTCAACTATAGTGGACTGAACTTGCATGTTGGCCATCAATGCCACATGGGTAGGAAGAACAACTTCAATACCCATCTTCTGAAGATCTGACAATAACTCTGGCTGCACTATAAGGAAGTAAACTCCGGCTCTCCTACTCAGCGCATCTGCTACTACATTGGCTTTCCCTAGGTGATACTGGAGGTTGACATCATAATCCACAAGTAGCTCTAGCCACCTTCTCTGACGCATGTTAAGATCCTTCTGAGTGAATACATACTTCAGGCTCTTTTGTTCGGTAAAAATTTCTACCCTATCCCCACACAAGTAGTGCCTCCACAACTTAAGTGCAAACACTACTGCTGCCAGCTCCAAGTCATGGTTTGGGTAATTCCTCTCATGATCACGGAGCTGACGTGATGCATAAGAAATTACCTTCCTATGCTGCATCAAAACATATCCCAAACCTCTGTCTGAAGCATCATAGTAAACTGAGAATCCTCTGGTCTCGTCTGAAAGCGTGAGAATGGGTGCAGTCATCAAGCCTCGTTTTAACTTCTCAAAAGAATCCTGACACTCTGCTGTCCAAGCAAACTGTACATCCTTGTGGATCAACTGGGTCAATGGTGCTGAAATTCGAGTAAAGTCTGAAACAAATCACCGGTAGTAGCCGGCTAAGCCAAGAAAACTGCGAACTTCTGCAACTGTGCTGAGTACTGGCCATGTCTCAATAGCCACGATCTTCTGGGGATCCACTTCTACTCCTCTTCTGGTGATGATATGACCCAAGTATGAAATACGATCGAGCCAGAATTCGTATTTACTGAACTTCGCGTACAACTGGTGCTCTCTGAGAATCTAGAGGACAACTCTGAGATGCTGCTCATGCTCCGCTTCACTCTTGCTGTAGACCAGGATGTAGTCCATGAATATAATTACGAACTGATCCAAATAAGGCATGAAGATACGATTCATGAGGTCCATGAATACAGTCGGCGCATTGGTTGCTCCAAATGGCATAACAAGGAACTCCCAATGCCCATATCTGGATCTGAAAGCTGTCTTCGGGATGTCCTGCTCTCTGACTCTAATCTGATGGTATCCTGACCACAAATCAATCTTCGAAAATACTGATGCCCCCTTGAGTTGATCAAACAAGTCATCTATCATCGGGAGAGGGTATCTGTTCTTGATTGTCACTGAGTTCAAGGTACGATAATCTACACATAATCTGGATGTACCATCCCTCTTTTTCACAAGAAGCATCGGGGCTCCCCAAGGCGATCCACTAGCATGAATAAATCCTTCGGTTCTAAGTTCTTCAATCATCTGGTACAATACCTCTAACTCTGACGGCGCCATCCTGTAGACTCTCTCCGACACTAGTGCTGTTCCTGGGATCAAGTCGATAGTAAACTCGATCTCTCGCTCTGACGGCATTTCTGGAAGCTCTTCTGGGAAAACATCTGAAAATTCCTCGACTATCCGGGGTAACTGTACTGCTGCTACTGCTATCCGTAATACCAAAGGAGAAGGTTCTACTTTGCCTCGAAAAAAGGAAAACACTGGCTCGCCTGGAATGCTAAAAATAACCCTGCCAACATGGCAGTCTATCCTCGCATACTGGTTCCTTAACCAATCCATCCCTAAGACCACATCATAATCGGCCATCGGAAACTCTATTAACCTAGCGAAAAACTTTCTATCGCTAACTACGATCCGACACAAGGAAAATACTTTATCTACTCCCACAAGACCGTTACCAGTAAGTATATTGAGCCTTACTGATAATAACTCGGGCTCCAGTCCTATCCGTGTCACGAATCGTACAGACATAAATGAATACGATGCACCAGAGTCAAATAACACTGAAGTTGACGAGAATAGTACCTGTCACTACCACACCTGGCACTACTTCTTCTTCTCCCATAGTTAAAGCCAGCACTTGTCCTTATCCTCTGGGTACCGGCCCCCTCTGCTGGAACCCTCTCTGCCTATTCTGAACTTGGGCCTGGGCATACTGCTGAGGCCTTTGTTGTTGAAAAGCTTAGGTCTGTATCAATAATGGCCTCGGAGATGGGAACTGCCGGGGCTGGACTGGTACTGGTGTTGGACCTCTAACCGATGAACTAGTCATGGCTGGTGATGAGTCAGTCCTAAACGGGCAGGACCCTACTTTATGGTCTGGTGCTCCATAAAGTAAACACAATCTTTATGCCTTGCGACATTCTGAAATAACATGTCCAGGCTTCCTATAATAAGAGCAGCCCATGGTGGAAGACTGCCTCTGCTTCTGTTGTTGAGGATACGTCGGGGTTGAATGTTGAACCAACGTTACTGAGGCCGCCCGCCTCAGAGCTCCAATGGTCAATGCCCTAGCTGCCGGGGCTGGTGTTGAAGACTGGTTCATCTGACTATAGGATCGCTTCCGACCTCCGGTCTGGTCCACGATCCTCTGAGAGGTATACTTATGCTTCCTGGCTGCTCTCAATACTGCATCAAAAGTCTGATGCTCAAACTGCTCCACCGCCAGTAAAATCTCCAGGTGGAGTCCCTACTGGAATCGCTGAGCTCTGTCGAACTCGGTCGCCACCTAGGTAGGAGCAAACCGACTAAGCCTAGAAAACTCGGCCCCATATCCATCGACCGTCCTGTCCATCTGTTTCAAATTGGTGAACCTCATCTGTAGATCGTACCGAGCTACAGCATCAAAGTGCTTGGTCCAAAATCTCTTACGAAATACTGTCCAGGCAATAGGCGCCACTAATCCAATGGCTTGTGCCGCCCACCAGCTGTGGGCTAGATCTAATAACTGTAGGCGCACTACGGCCACCTTCACATCTTCTGGGGTCTTTGCTACCTCCAAAATCACCTCTGTATCCTGAAACCATGCATCAGCAACGATAGCATCTTAACTGCCGTCGAAGAATGGAGGGTTCAGGAACTTAAAACTGTTTGTTGCACTATTTCCAAGGTGTCTACCTCTGTTCAGGACATCTGTCACTGCCTGGTGCAAGGCATCTCTACGACGGTCCTGTAATGCAAGCAACTCCCTGACGAGTCCAACCAAGGCTCCATCAACCTGCCTTGCAGACTGGGCTGGCTGCACTGGGGGTTCTGGATCTCCAAAAAGAATGACCCGGAAAGCTGCTCCTGAGTGCTGAGCTTGATCCTCTTCTTGCGGGGGTACTCGCTGAGCTCCTTTCGGTTGATTGGCATGACCGAGAATAGTGCCGCTGAAGAAAATGACACATGGAACAATAAGGAAGGACCAGGACAGATCAAAGATACAAGTATGTAATTAGGTCAAGATTTCAGGAATTTAGAGGATACGAGCAGAGATCAAGGGCGAGTGCTGATTGAGACATATATTCAGTAAACCCTCATATCTTGATTTACAAGACCTGCATGGGCCACCACTTAAACCATGTAACGCCCCAGAACCAGAATACTGGAGAGCGGGGGTGGACATAGCCAGCTACGTATATTGAAGTGCAACTCATCTCGCTATATGGTCATGGCTGTCTAGATACATGAGGGTTTAACTACAAGCCATCAGTCTCCTATGGGCATGAACAAGCCTACTGTCTCAATCTCAAGTAAGAAATAACAGTTACAAGATATTAGCGCATCAAATATACAATAGTAAGGCGTCCCATACATTACTTATTTGGATGATCATGAAGCTAGTCATAAAAAATGTGAAGACTAGCAAGAGTTTTAGTCATACATGATCAACCCTAGGATTTGTTAATCATGCTACAGCCCGTAGGCATACAGTAAGTAAAATGCAATCGAGCTAACACGTGCTCGTCGGCTAAACGCCTCAAAAGAATATTTTTACAATAGAGCGGGAGAGCCAAAGGCAAAACCCACTCATTGTCCAGATTACGTCTGGTGGTCACCATCGGACGGGAAGGTCGGTAGATCCTCTGGAGCTGCTCCAAAATTTGGTCATACAAAACCAGCTAGGTCAGATGCCAGAAAGTGCAAGTGCCACAAAGGGGTTTTCTTAGGAACTAAAACCAGCATATCAGAAATAAATATTAAAAGTAATTATGAAAGGGCTTGATAATAAAAGAAACAACAACAATCGAATTTGAGTACGAGGGAACCATTCAGGTAGCCAGGTCATAACCCTTAAACCAAACAAGGACCAGGGTTGTAACCCTTCACCTAAATAGAACTCCGTCTCTAATTCTTGTTGGTAAAGTAAAACATGATGAGCATGACGTAGTGTACAATAAGACAATAAACGAAGAGAGGACACAGAATTGCTCCGGGGGCCATGTTACAATCCTTAAACCAAACAAGGACCGGGGTTGTAACCCTTCGCCTGAACAGAACTTAGCCCCTGATCATTATTGTTGAAGGTGACAATCATGCGATCATATTGGAAACGTTCGTGTACACAATCTACACTATACAAGACTGAATTGGACTCCATCCAAACGTTCACGGCCAAGCAATGACTACGGCTTTCTACATTAACTAACTAGGGTTATCACAAGCCTGGTTACTAGCAATAAGCAGTGAGATTTTCCACCAGCCACCAGCCCTGTAGCTAATCCAGGCTATCCAGACGACTTGGATTTATTAAGCAATGCCTCTTTCTTTTCCATGTATCAGTGAATCTAGACATGTGCCCTACTCGTCGGCAGGCTACAAGTCCAACAATGGTGATCGGGATAACGGAATTGCTGGTAACTGGGGAAATCTCGCATGACTATTGGATTATTCTAGTTATTAGCCTTAACCAGTTTCAGCAGGTACCCCTCACCGTGGTACTCAGGGACCCCCGTCCTAGACATGATGCAAGACAATACTGGTTCATTTGTATAAACATAATCATCCATGGTGTACAGGCCATTCATTCTTATTATGTCATTTTAGTTGTCGCAACAGCATATCGAGGTATATCATGTCAGGTTTACTTGTCAATCATTCTTGTCGTGAGCGCACCACAATGGGCCACTGTCATGCCATGTTACATAATCAGAATTTATACGGTATAAGCATAAATGTAACAACTAAATAGTAATAAGGGGTATAATGGCTGTGGAGGAGTCATGCGGCTCGGGATTAATCCAGCCATGTAGCAAGGGCCACGCAGCTAGCTGCCAAGAGATAGCTATGCAGCTGCGGGGAATCAAGTTTATGCGGCTCGGGGAACCAACGCCATGCGGCTAAAGGGAGGCAGAGCCATGCGGCAATGGAAAAAGAGCTCATGTGGCCAGGAGGAACGGGTCTTATGCAGCTGGAGGACAACCAAGAGCCATGCGGCTAAGGGGAGGCAGTGCCATGCGGCCAAGAGGTAAAGGGTCTTATACGGCTGGGGCACTAGAACCATGGCCTATACGGCAGGATCCAACCAAGCCATGCGGCTGAGGAGCCAAGGCCTATGCGACAATGAGGACAGGCTCATGCGGCTGGAAAACAAAGCCATACGGCTGAGGCTCATATGGCAATAGTCAGAGATAGCCATGCAGCTAAGTCTAGCAAGCCATGTGGCTCGGCTAGAAGAATCCATGCGGCAAGAAGGGGACAGGCTCATACGGCTGGAGGAAAAGGGCGCATGCGGTTAAGAACAGCAGGCTTATGCGGCAGAGGAATCAAGTTCATGCGGCCCAAGCCAACTTGAGTCATGCGGGTGAAGGCCATGCAGCAAGGTTATGCGGCTTCGGGGAGCCGCAGGGGATCTAGCCACATGAAAAGTCATGCGGTCAAGCACTGTTCTTCTTTTCCACTTTTTCGAGAAGAACAACCATGGAAGCCATTGCTCCCAAGCTCCAAAATCTTCATCTAAGGTCAGAATCCGAACTTCTATAGGTCAAAATAGGGCAGAAAGAAATTCTCTACAACATGGAACCATCAAAACTTGAGAATAACAAGGTTTAATAGATCAAAATCTAATAAATCTGAAAATACAACAAGCTTAGATCTACACAAAATGAGCCATGGAAATTAAAAGTGCTAAGTGCTAAAGTGTCTCAGAATCTCGTGAGGAAGACAATGGAACGATAAAAACAGAGTTCCTCTGTGAAGCAAGATGCACTTGCCTAAGTCTCTCTCTTTCTCTCTCAGGGTTGGTGGAGAGTAATGGTGAGGAAGAAGAAGAAGAGTTATGAGAATTAATGGAAGAGAGAGAGAGAGAGAGAGATGTTAGGTGGCTTATAAAGGAAGAGAGTGGGTGGGGGTTGGTTCATATGCAACAAAACCGAACAAAGCCGAACCAAGCAAAAAAATGAAATGCCAAAATAAACCATACAATGAGACATGCGATATGAGTCAAAATACGTACACGTATACCAAAATACATAATACGAACTACGAGCGCTACATCATGGTTACTGCTTGTACAAGAGAGTTAGAGTCGCTAGAGTATATGTTCATGTTCATGCCTTACTTCTAGTTTATCATGATCATCGTTTATCATCTTGTTAATGTTTATCATATTGGACATGTACTTGTAAGATAGTCGGGTGGGAGAATACGACTAGTCGACATGTGGTACCCCGGTGTAGCCCATAGTTTATTCGGTCAGAGAACCATCTGACAGTGTTTGTTCAGTCAATACACCTCATGTGTTGACTATCCGATTCCTAACCCAACCACATGTAGAACGTTGGTATTCTAAAACACACAGTACACATGATCTTATTGCTATATTATTCATTAATTTCTTTTCCATCGAGTCGACTGTCATGTTGTTCTTATGTTATAACTTTACTTTTTCATGTCATGCATCTATTTCGTTTTCCTTATTATTGTTTCCTTTATGAATGTATATTATATTGTGTAGTGTGGTGTTATGGTGAACTTGCTCTAATCCCGACTGGATATATTTTTTCAGTTAACGGATTCTTGAGGACTTGCTCTTGTCACGACCCGCACCCGCTATAAGGGCACGTGACGTGACAACGCCCAGCCCTCACAGGAAAAATGGCGTAGAATGCTGTAGATTTTCTAGTCTAACAACAATTTATATATATATCAAAAACCTGTCGAGAATATGGTCAACTCCGAACGGAGGACAAGCAATGAATATATATGAGTGCTCAATCACAACTCTAAGATGATAAAGTAAGGACTGAAAGATAAAGACAACAAGACGATAAAATATAACCTGTCAAGTCCAAACACAAATAATATACAAGTCCAGTCTCCAATGTAATACAGTCTCAAAAGTAACTGGAGACAAAGTCCAGTACAAAAGACCTACTCTAACTAAGCAATAGGTAAAGTCTCGTCAGGCGGAGCTAAGCCCTGCAGGACCAAGTCTAAGCCCACTACGTCATCCGGACCGTAGTAGGTACTGCAATCTCCCTCATCTGCATTTGTAATATTTTGTCAACATATCCAGTCAGGATGGAACGAGTACATATATCTCATAACAGATCTCAAGATAGAATAAAAGTTATAAGACTATAAATAGAGCATATACAATGAATCATGGAGTGTACATATATGTATCATGGCATGGTAAGCTGCAGAGCTAGAGCTAGAACAAGAAAGTAGAATGGAATCATGGTATGTACACAAGTTAAGGTAAGCCATATGTCCAATGTGTGTGAGTAGTAGTTTCAGCTTGTGATCGGCTTGGGTACCTGTCAAGAACTGGCCTGGCAAGTCATATATGCGGTATATGACTCACACTGTTCGGGAATGCGGGATGGATCTGATCACAGGCATACGCTACTACTCCCCTACCCCAATTGGTAGAATGGATCCAAACAGGACACGTCACTGCACGGGATTCTAATGAGAAGGTAGTGTAGAAGCATGGAAAATGATCCATGCGGCTAGGAAATCTCATGCGGCTCATAAAGCCCATGCGGCTCATAAAGTCATGCGGCATAAGGGACTATGCGGCCCGAGACATCCCATGCGGCTCAAAAGATACGTGGCATAACAGTGTTCCCCTCCGCCCTATGCCGCATTAATTACTTTGACGACTGACAACTCTGAAAAAAGTGACAGCCCTGACACAAGAGAGGCAATTATGACTGTCATAATGACAGACCCCAAGAAAAGAGAAAGAGATCTCTGACACAATCCCCCGAGATCCATAAAAATGCCACGTAGCACTGCCGCGTGGACGTTCGTATGCGGCTCGAGCGAAGTCTTTCCATGCGGTTCAGAATGAAGCCGTCCTATGCGGCTCAGGCCGAAACAGTCTCATGCGGCTCAAGCAAAGGATTTCTCATGCGGCTCAAGAGGACCATTTCCATGCGGCTCAGGCGGATGCATCCCTATGCGGCTCGCAATGATCATCTCCATGCGGTTCAAAGGTTCGAAAAGCAGCCCTAACACGTGGCCCAAACCTTATGCGCCCTAAATCTTATGCGGCTCAATCTTCATGCGGTTCAGATCCCTCCAGTTGTCACGCCCCGACCCAAAATCACCCGAATCATCGTCCTCGCTGGGGCGTAATGCTGCACGAGCCTGGAGTTGCGCTCATACAAGGCAAGATGACAAGTTCTCAAATGGTTATCTTTGAATTAAACGTTAACAATGAAAGGAAAATAGAGTATACGAAAATGATTCTCTTTATTGATATTCGAAATCAGATTACAAAGGCTTTCGATAGCCAAACAGAATTTGCCAGATTGGCTACAACACTCAGGTTCTCTCTTTCCCATAAAGGATTTTGTCGTTTCATACATCATGCCTTCTATATCTCGGCCGCATCAATCCTGTCGCGAGTCCGAGCGTCAATACGATCGCACGCTTCAATACACTTCGGCATTCCAAGCCTCAACGCGTTCAAGCAACGCTTTGTCGCGAGCAATCCATTCCCTGCACCCTACATGAAGCTGGTGGGGGATCAGTACGTTCGTCCTCGCATGTACTGAAGCAAAGATCTTCTTTCCAAACCGGCATTTTTAATATTTATGTTGAATCATGCAACTTAGCTTATGATCTTGCTATGTTCTCCTTAAGGTCAATTTCATGGTATATTCGAAAGCGTAAAGCATGTTATCATAGCAAGCATGTTATCGAATTGAATAGGCAAGCAAGTATTCTCGTGTTTGATTCGTGGCACAACTTAGCAATATTGACGCACTCGCCCTTGCACCGACGCAAGGTGAATACGCCTATCTGTCTTCCCTGTCACGTTATAAGTGCCCTCTATTCGGATCTTATCCATGCAGGATACGTATACCTTGCACTTTCAAACCCATCGCCCTTAACTATATGAAGGTCACTAGCTTATCGGGCAAGAATGGACTTATATTTATCGAATCGAATATGTAAGACGACAATCACTAAGTTGTGGTTGCTAACCACAATCAGAGGACCCCCGAAGTACTCGTGTAAGTGGCTTATCACATTCACTAGACAGTCGCTACCCGTCTAGTCGAAGTGCACCAACAATACCGATTATCGCAGTCCCTCCTAGGCCGAACGGTCCCAGCGCCCTGGTGATTACGTTCGAGGGAAGAAACACCCGTGCACGGGCAATAGTCTTTAAGTCCATTTGACCATGCAACGAATCTTATATTTCATACAACCAAGCAAGTTCGCTTATCTCTATTTCAATTGGCACAACGCCCCAATGATCTCAACGAACGCCCGAAGGCCGCGAACATTTCGAAGGGTACCATGCCACATTATCATCTCATATTTCTTTCGTTAACTTTCTATGTTCTTACGTTTCATACTTCGTTTCAATGTTTCAATGGCATCATGCCTCAACTCAATGCTCGTCAACCGAACGATCCGAAGGTCCTAAACACCCTTCGAGGCATTATATCATATCCGACAGTTCTGCCACATCCATGCCACAACTGTATTCTTTCGCAACGAAGCCATCTTTTATTATCTTGTGCACGAAGGCACGTTTCGACCGTATTTCCGATGTTCTATGACTTAGCATTCAATATCCGTGGCTTGCGCGCTAGGGCGCTCGCCTATTGTCTTTCAATGTTCTAGCCGTTCTAACTCGTGCGCGAAGGCACGGTATGGTTCGTGCATTAAGGTACTCGCCGAGTACAGTTATCCCATGTTCTTGCGGCTTGCACACCGAGGCGCTCGCCTTTGCGATATCCAATGTTCTATAGCGACTCGTACGTTTGCCGTACGATTCATTTCAATTGTTCTATCTAGTGTTCGACACGCACTACGTTTATCTCTCTATCGAGCCACGCCCGTGGCATTGATAGGTTAACTCAGCATACAATGATATATTTGACTTATCGAATGAAGGAGTAAAAGGAAGTCAATCCTCCCACCTTGAGTCGATACGCCTTTATCGTTTTGTCGAGCCGATGCGGCTCGATTCCCTAACTTTGTTGCACGGCCACTCTCCTGACTTAGCCATTCGAGCACTTCGTGCTTATTGAGTTTGTACGTCCGATTTGGGCTTACCGTGCCAATGCCTCAGTCCGTCGCAAGGCGACGATTTGCTTTCGCGGACCCCTTACTGAATAAGGCAAAAGATCGACCTCTAATATTTCAGCATAAACGTATAGCCTGCACACGAAACCAACTAAAATCAATACTTGCATCGATTCGGACTTACGCCTTGGTCGATTCGATTTCTTAGAATCTTCGAGCCGTCTCAATGCACTTATCCTTCGAGGCAACGCGGCGCTTCGCATCGATTCACTCGATGCATTCTTTGGGACAAGGCAACTCTTTGCATCGACTTAGTTCGATGCATTGCTCGGGACAACTTAACACTTTGTATCGATTCGCATCGATACGTAATCGGGTCAACGCAACTCTTCGAGTCAATGACTCAGCATAATGTGCCGTGCGGAGCGGAGCATTACAGAATATACCACTCAAAACAAGGTTCGTCCCGAACTGAAACCAAATACTAAATTTCTAAGGGTTTCATTAGATCGTTCTACGATCTCGTCTCACTATCGTTCGGATTGTAGAACTTAGTTTGGAATCATATACATATTTTAGGCGTTCCACCAATATATGTATTTCAGCCAAGCTCAGTTGTAAGATATCGAAACAATGCAAACACGTAACTTCTCATTCTCAATTACTTTCCATCTCGTACTCTCGATCGGACTTGGCTCTGTTACTTGTTCTCGCAATTCTAGTGCACATGCATATTGATACATATGCGATTCTTCAACAAAAGTTAAGGCACACGATGCGATCCAAAAATTGCATTTCTCACTTTGTATGTTTCATATGGACTACCAACTCTATGCGTCGCGTCGAGCCATCGTGCATCCAATCACAACGAGTCTCCGCAACACCTTGCGTTCGAAGTTGCCACCCAACTATTTTTGAAGTCTTTCTTATGCAACTTAACTCGATACGATTTCCTTTGTTGACTTGCAAACGCATCAACATTCAGGACTACGTCCGCTAGGTTACTTACCTAGAAACCGTGCTCAAATCCTTCCGACGCAAGTTTAAATTGACATTGCACAAAGGCAACAATCTATCCGACACACAAAGTTTAGATCAAGGCGACGGTGCTCAAGACAACGATCGCCTTGACACGAAGGTCTTTACGATGCGCCTTACGTTCGATTCCTAACGAGTAGGAATTCACTAGCCAAATTCCCAACTTATCCGTCTCGCAACATCGAACTTAATTTCGTTTCATGCAAGCTCAATTGCAAGGTGAATCCGAATCTAACGACATGACTCGTAAGTCATTCTCTTATCGTTCTCTCTCGTGCATCGCATGAATCTCGCAATCGCCTATCCGAATTACCAAGTTTGTTGGTGAATTTCTAGTTTGATCGTTGACCAACATAACCATTCAAGCATTCATCCGACGAATACTCAAATCTAACTATATCATTCTCAATCAAAAGTTGTTCGAACCATTCTCGATCGTCTAGACTTATCGTCAACATGTGCCGTGTTATATTTGTTATCGGTGCAATCTCATATGTGATATCGCATGGGTCATCTTACGGTCTGCAGTATTCAATTTGATTTGGCGGTCAAGTCTTCTAGGGTCAGCTGCCCCGAAGCTACGCTCGATAATTGTGGATCATCACTGAAGGACAGTTTACTACGAACCATGCTATATCTTATTTCGGAGCCAAATCACGTTCCGACGATTTCTATGCGACTTTCCAATTTCGGACAAAACCATTTCTATCGGCGCAACTGATGCGCAACTATCCTCCGAGTAAAGTCATGCATTGCCGTCGATGATTCTGCAATTTACGAAACATCTACTTGTATCGAGTTCGAGTCTATCTTATTTCGCGGTCGACACACGAGATGCTATACGCATCGAGCAATCGTCGATTACTTATAGTCTCGTCTTTGATAAATCACAACGTTCATGATCAACCAGTTCATTTCAATCTCGTATCGTTACTTACAAAATTTTATAGCACGAGGCACACTCTATTTTGTATTCTCACATTGCTTACGTTTTCTTACGTATCGATCTCGATACGCCGTATCCATTTTGATAACGTAAGGGTCAACTCTGAATCCGTTTTCAACGTCAACTTAACTCGTATCGCATACATCCAACTTCGCAACGAACTTTTCCATACGCATCGACTCGTTCTTCGATTTGCCGCATCTTGGTATACTTCGATCGCGTAACTGAGTTACCAATTATCCAACATCGAACCTTCAAGTCATACGATCTCGCCCTCTAAGTTTCGCGTGTTTTCAGTCGTACTCAAATGAGTTTCGCCGCAACGTAACCCACTATTTCTTAGGCACGATTACTCATGTCAACCAACTCTTCACCGAAGTCGCACATCGTGCGATTCGATTATAATTCGCATCGCCCAACATTTCTATCAAAATTGCAAGTCGTGCGATTCGATTCGCCTAGCCAAACATTTCTATCGAGATCGCAAATTGTGCGATTCGATTCGTCTCGTCCAACATTTCAATCGGGATCATAAGTCGTGCGATTCGATTATAATTTGTATCGTCCAACATTTTCATCGAGGCCGCAAGTCGTGCGGTTCGATTTCAACGTTTCGAGTTTCCTATCCCGTTGATCCGATTGTTTCCTCAAGGCATAGTCGTTTCGCTAGTTCCCGTCATTCGTCCGACACATAAATTTTTCATTCGACGTATCGTTCAATGTTACAAGTCCCGCCTTACCGTTCTAACCGATCATCGAAGAACACTTGCATCAACATGCCGTCGTACAAATTCTCAATCGAGTCTCGGTGTTATCCCGTCTGTTGCGGACAAACCTTCCGTAATTCTCACAATACGTCGATACAATTCATCGTACAAATGGTATTACATATACCACTCAGAATCGAGCCATTCATTGCATCGGTGGTATGCCATATACCACCCAGAAATTAAGTTACTTCCGTCGTAACGTACTCTTTACGAACCAACGATCTCTTCCGACTCACGATTTTCGCAGTGATCGTGCTTGATCACAATCATAACTTTGATTAAAAATTCGACGCAACTCGGCCAATGCATTCATTTGCCAACGCAAGCTCGGTGCGCAACCGAACCGATTTCGTTTCTCGATTTATAACTTTTGTTTTCTTCCGTTGCATCTTGTGCAAAATTTCATTTTTGATATCCGTTGTACTTCGTGCAGCGATTACTTTGATACGCGTTGCACCACGTACAATAATTTTACTTTTGACATACGTTGCACCACGTGCAATATTTTACTTTTTCAATACGTATTGCACATCGTGCAACGATTTATTTCCGATAATTACCGTACCTCGTGCTTCGATTTATTCTCGAAACGCATTGCACATCGTGCAACATTTCCTTTTCGACATTCAAAGTCAATGCTCAAATCCGTTTCAACACATTTGATATTGATTTACCGCTTTTCATCGCAAACGCATATTCGAAATCGATATGTGAATCCGTTCGACACATTCCATATCAACTTTCATTTCTTTTCAACGCATCGTTTACAATCAACGCGTGGCAATTGCTGCAGCAACATTCTACGACTATCATTGTATCGATGCAACCAACATTTCTCGTATCGTTCGTTGTAAACAACGAATATCTCAAACCACATTTTACGACGTGTTGTATCTACGGCAACAAATTCTTGAATTCACATCTCGCAACTCGTTGCACTTGTAGCAACAAACCTTTTCCGACTTTTCCAACTAACACCATGTAATTTCCAAACAACATGCGGCAAAATTACATGATTTGTATTAGACTTATTGTATGGAACATCCAGTGCGGTATCGAGTAGAGTCAAGAGTGATTTCGATTGGTGGTGGGCAACTTTTAGAACTGAAATGAAGTAAGCGTCCAGAGGAAATTGAGCCTAGAGCTCTGATACCAATTTGTCACGCCCCGACCCGGAATCACCCGAATCATCGTCCTCGCTGGGGCGTGATGCCGCACGAGCTTGGAGTTGCTCGCGTGCAAGGCAAGATGACAAGTTCTCAAATGGTTATCTTTGAATTGAACGTTAACAATGAAAGGAAAACAGAGTATACGAAAATAATTCTCATTATTGATATTCGAAATCAGATTACAAAGGCTTTCGATAGCCCAATGGAATTTACCAGATTGGCTACAACACTCAGGTTCTCTATTGCCTACAAAGGATTTTGCCGTTCCATACATCATGCCTTCTATATCTCGGCCGCATCAATCCTGTCGCGAGTCCGAGAGTCAATGCGATCGCACGCTTCAATACGCTTCGGCATTTCAAGCCTCAATGCGTTCAAGCAACGCTTTGCCGCGAGCAATCCATTCCCTGTACCCTGCATGAAGCTGGTGGGGGATCAGTACGTTCGTCCTCGCATGTACTGAAGCAAAGATCTTCATTCCAAACCGACATTTTTAATATTTATGTTGAATCATGCAACTTAGCTTATGATCTTGCTATGTTCTCCTTAGGGTCAATTTCATGGCATATTCGAAAGCGTAAAGCATGTTATCATAGCAAGCATGTTATCGAATTGAATAGGCAAGCAAGCATTCTCGTGTTTGATTCGTGGCACAACTAGCAATATCGACGCACTCGTCCTTGCACCGACGCAAGGTGAATACGTCTATCCGTCTTCCCTGTCATGTTATAAGTGCCCTCTATTCGGATCTTATCTATGCAGGATACGTATACCTTGCACTTCCAAACCCATCGCCCTTAACTATATGAAGGTCACAAGCTTATCGGGCTAGAATGGACTTATATTTATCGAATCGAATATGTAAGACGACAATCACTCAGTTGTGGTTGCTAACCACAATCAGAGGACCCCCAAAGTACTCGTGTAAGTGACTTATCACATTCACTAGACAGTCGCTACCCGTCTAGTCAAAGTGCACCAACAATACCGATTATCGCAGTCCCTCCTAGGCCGAACGGTCCCAGCGCCCTGGTGATCACGTTCGAGGGAAGAAACACCCGTGCACGGGCAATAGTCTTTAAGTCCATTTGACCATGCAACGAATCTTATATTTCATACAACCAAGCAAGTTCGCTTATCTCTATTTCAATTGGCACAACGCCCCAATGTTCTCAACGAACGCCGAAAGGCCGCGAACATTTCGAACGGCACCATGCAGTATTATTATCTCATATTTTTTTCGTTAACTTTCTATGTTCTTACGTTTCATACTTTGTTTCAATGTTTCAATGGCATCATGCCTCAACTCAATGCTCGTCAACCGAACGACCCAAAGGTCCCGAACACCCTTCGAGGCATTATGTCATATCCGACAGTTCTGCCACATCCATGCCACAACTGTATTCTTTTGCAACGAATCCATCTTTTATTATCTCGGGCACGAAGGCACGTTTCGACCGTATTTCCGATGTTCTATGACTTAGCATTCATTATCCGTGGCTTGCGCGCTAGGGCGCTCGCCTATTGTCTTTCAATGTTCTAGCCGTTCTAACTCGTGCGCGAAGGCACGGTATGGTTCGTGCATTAAGGCACTCGCCGAGTACAGTTATCCCATGTTCTTGCGGCTTGCGCACCGAGGCGCTCGCCTTTGCGATATCCAATGTTCTATAGCGACTCGTACGTTTGCCGTACGATTCATTTCAATTATTCTATCTAGTGTTCGACACGTACTACGTTTATCTCTCTATCGAGCCACGCCCGTGGCGTTGATAGGTTAACTCAGTATACAATAATATATTTGACTTATCGAATAAAGGAGTAAAAAGAAGTCAATCCTCCCACCTTGAGTCGATACGCCTTTGTCATTTTGCCAAGCCGATGCGGCTCGATTCCCTAACTTTTTTGCACGGCCACTCTCCTGACTTAGCCATTCGAGCACTTCGTGCTTATTGAGTTTGTACGTCCGATTTGGGCTTACTGTGCCAACGCCTCAGTCCGTCGCAAGGCGACGATTTGCTTTCGCGGACCCCTTACTGAATAAGGCAAAAGATCGACCTTTAACTTTTCAGCGTAAACGTATAGCCTGCACACGAAACCAACTAAAATCAATACTTGCATCGATTCGGACTTGCGTCTTGGTCGATTCGATTTCTTAGAATCTTCGAGCCGTCTCAACGCACTTATCCTTCGAGGCAACGCGACGCTTCGTATCGATTCACTCGATGCATTCTTTGGGACAAGGCAACTCTTTGCATCGACTTAGTTCGTTGCATTGCTCGGGACAACTTAACACTTTGTATCGATTCGCATCGATACGTAATCGGGTCAACGCACCTCTTCGAGTCAACGACTCAGCATAATGCACCGTACGAAGCGGAGCATTACACCAGTGACTCCTAGGACACGTGTCCTAAGCCGATCAATTTCCCAGATTTATTACAATCAGAGATTGGGTCAAATTCCAATAATCTGGGACATGTGGCAGGAGAATAAATCAAATTTATTCGCAGACATCAGAAGATCATTATGAGGAAGATTTATTCCAATCAGCATTAATTGCTGATAAGATTTGGTGTAATCTACACTTAATGGACCAGATTCATCACACTCAAAACTAATAGCCTAGATTGACCAATCCACAGGCCGCCGCCATCTCCAGGAAGCAATCATTTGCAACCCTAATGATCACATCCCATTCCTATAAATAGCAAGGTGCCATTCCCTTGCAAAGATACATTCCCTGGCAATATACACAACGGAGAGAGTATGACCAGAGAGACCCCTTTTTGAGATCAGAGAGAGCACCACATACTTGGAGAGAAAAAGCAGAGAGAGAGCAAAGAGAGCATTTCTTCAACGCTGAACAAATCTTCTGGAGCCAAGGCTGCATACCGATCGTCCAAGGAGTAAGGCAGGGCTGCCGTCGCCTTCCCGAGCCTCTATCGTCACCCTCCAGAATCTAAAATAAACAATTGTACTTAGTCTGCTGTACCTAGGCTTTCGTCCCTAGGCTTTCTTTGTACAAGCGAGTTTGTATTATGAGTCTAAGTTCAGTCCTCCCATAAAACTGTTCTGTACTTTTACAATCAATGGCAAACACGATGGCGACTCTGCTGGGGACAAACTTCTCCACGGCAGAGGAGTTGGTGACGCAGTCGGATACAGCCAAGCTTGGATCCACGCAACAGAAGATGGTCGTCCGTTTCGACCAACAAGCGTTTGAAGAGATGCTCTCGGATGGAAGTGCTGGCCCGATCCAGAAGCGAACCCGCACAAAGAAAGCTCGCTGCGAGTGGAGGCCAAAATCGTTTACTCCTCCATAAACTCTGGACGGGGTACTCTCTGCTACCCAAGGCGTCGAGGGTGATTCTCATACGGCTCCACTTCGAGCCGTAGAGAACTCTGCTGTCCCCGAGTCCGGCAGAGGAAAGCATTACGATGCTGGACTTGCAGGGACAAAGAGCGACTCTACACACCCCAAGAAGAAGTCGAGCACTCCTGTGGCCAAATCTGTCAAACACATGCAGGAGGCTCATGAGGGTGGATCTACCGACCGCATGAAGAAAATCCATACGGCCAGATCATCCAGCCGCATAACGAAGACTCATGCGGCTGAGACTTCCAGCCGCATGAAGAAAGCCTATGCGGCTACGTCTGCCAGCCACATACGGACCAACAATGACAGCCGCATGACGCCTACTCCCCGCGGCTCTGTCTTCGACCGCCTCTCGTACGGTCCTGATCTCTTGTGCTCCCAAGAAGATATGTCTGACTCTCTCCAGTATCACTTAGACTCTTCCTACTATGTGCCCGTACGTACTAGAGCGAAGAAGTCTAAAGCAGCGCGAGCTTGGCGAGTTCGGTCCGCTGATCTGACCTCCGACCATCTGAGCGTTTCGCATACTGCTACGCGGGCCTCGGATGGGAAGTTGTACAGAACCACTCGAGTCCAGCCCCCAGCGGCCGACGGACAGAGAGGTTCGCAAAAGTCTCCCAAAATCCCGAGAGCAAACATGGTCGGTCCAGACCCATCTGACTTGCGTGAGGCCATCCTCCACAAACGCAAGGAAAGAGAAGATACATCGGGGTGCCAAGAGTCCTCCCACGGACGCTACTGCACCCAAGTCATCGTCAACTGCTGCTGCAACAACGCGACGATATGAGAAGACCGGTAGTCTGTCTTTCAAAGACTGCAACAGCCATCTTCAGAAGACGAGGCACTACCCGTCGCCTCCTGCAACTCCGCTCGGAAAGTCCCCGCTGATGGAAGGGGAAGAAGACAAATGTTCCCAGCCCGAAGATTTCAACCACTGCGACTAAAAGACTGTCGTCCAAACGGGTGCCCACCACCGGAGTTTTCTAAAGTACTCGCTCTAAGACGAAATCTGCTACAATGGAAGATTCGTCGTCCACAACGCAGGGGGTTGCTGGGGCTGGGGGTAGCACCCCTCCGATCCTCCACTGCAATCCGATGTTCCAAAAAGACGAGCCAGGGGAGACAACTCTCCCATCCGATACAGCAAACCTCGACGTCCCCGAGGACGTCCACACCTTCCAAGACGAGGCAAACTCGGAGACTGGGGGTACTGTTCCTTCCGAGTCTGAATCAGAAGGGAACATACCCACATATCCCGATGACTTCTCACTACAGGGGTACGATTCGGAGGGCGCTTCCTCCACCGCTTCGTCTATCTCTCCTCATGTGAAGACGGTATTTATGACAGACAGCAATCAAGGTGGTTCCAGTGATCGCCAACGCATCGACAGTCTCGAAGCCATATTGCTTGCTTTGGTCAAGTCTGTAGACGAGATTAAAGCGGCCCTTCCAACTCTGTAAGGAGGAACGCCTGGCCAAATAAGCGCGGGTCCCGCGGTCAATGCGGACTCGAATTCGACGGCACCAAACCCGGGAAACGATCCTCCTGGAACAACGACCCCCACCGCCGTGGATGAGGCCCGCAAAGCGAGAAGAGAGGTACAAGAGCTCCGAGCCATGTTCCACGCTCGAGAAAACTCTCAAGACCTCAGAATACGGCAACCATACCCTGCTGCATGGAGGGATGTTCCATTCCCACCAAGATATAAGCCATTCAACATCAATCCTTATGACGGCAAGACCTCAGCAAGTCGATACATCACTTACTTCGAGGTCACCACCGACCATCTGCCCCATGACGATGCCATTCTCATACGATTATTTATCGGGGCATTGGAAGGAGTCGCCTTCGATTGGTATCGCAATCTGCCGGACAACTACATCCACTCCTTCGCCGTCTTCAAGCGTATGTTCTTGGAGAGATTCTACGAGGTAGGGCAGGACATCACCATCTCTACCCTCATGGACGTCGTCCAAGGGGAGAAAGAGCTGACAAGGAACTACATCGAGCGATTTCGCCAAACCGCAATGAAGTTGCCGTCTGGAAACCCGGATTCCTCCTTGATTGAAATTTGCCAAAAGAGACTGCTCCCAACAATCAGTCTCTGGATGAGCGAAAGTTAATTCAAGGATTGGAAGACATTCATCATCAGTGCCACAAGTGCCGAAGAACGATTGAAGAAGGCTCGCCAACTGGGATTGCACATCTTGGACGGAGAGAACAAGGGCAAGCGTCCCAACAACGATAATGGGGGTAGCCCCTCCAACAATCGGGACAGCAGGGGAAAGCGGGCTATGGTGGCCGATACAACACAGAAACCTGAGCCAAAGCCAGCAGACAAACAATGGCCGCAAATCACTTACTCCTTCGAAGACGGTCACGTCAAGCCCATCTTGGACATGCTCATACAAGGAGACAGAATCCAGCTTCCTCCACCAAGACGGGAATCGCGGTCGGCAGAGATGGAGAACCCAAAGTACTGCCATTATCACCGCTACGTCCACCATGCTACACACGACTGCTACCAGCTAAAACGGTACATCCAAAACCTAATCGACTCGAATGCTCTGGCTATCGATTTCGAAGAGGTAACCGTGGCAGCCAACATGGTGTCAGTACAATTCGGCAGCTTCCCTCCGACGGAAACTCAAGACGGAGTGGTCCCCATTCCTCTGGCAACAATGGAGATCGCTAATCTTCCTCCTCCCCGAGATCAGACCGCTGGTCTAGTACCCCTCACCACATCATGAGGGGAGGTCATGTGGATCCATCCAGACTTAGTATCGGAAGTGACTCGGCCCATATCGCCTTCTACCTACAAGAAGAAAATTGGAAAAATCAGGTCCTGCCGTACAATCTCGGCAGACATCGAAGAAGCTACAGCCGTCGTCACACGGTCTGGGGCACAATCCCAACCTATGGTTGACAATCCAGCTGAAGATTATCAACCCACTACAACTGATGCTCCGAGACCGGCTCAGCCTCCGACGACCGACAAGCCTAGGCCGAGGGAGACTCGCTTTGACAAATCCCTCCGAAAAGAGGCATCACAAGGGCTGGAGAAGCCCTACAACTTCGACATCTTGGCACAATTGGCCAACACACCGACCAAGTTGTCATTATACGAGCTTCTGAGACTCTCCAAGGATGTTCGTGCGGCTTTGAGTGATGCACTCCAAAACGTCGACGCGTACCTCGCTCAGCTCAACCTCACAGGAGAGATCCCGCCTACAGATCTCCAAGACAGTGCCTGTACGGGAGCAATGCCTAACATCGTCTTCACTCCGCAGGACATGCTTATCAAAACCAACCTGCACGATCGTCCGCTATACTACACTGGATACATCAGCGACGTAAAGGTGGATCGGATGCACATTGATCCTGGCTCTTCCATAAGCATTATCCCGAAGGGTCTGCTACATCATCTCCGTATCCCAATGCATCGCCTGACGCCTACAAGCACCGCCATCAGCGGTTTTCAATTCAGACAGGAGCTACCCAATTGGAAAGATTCGTCTGAAGTGTCAAATTGGCGACCTCCAATCCGAAGTCACCTGCTACGTCATAGATACAGACACTTCTTACAACATCCTCTTGGGGTATCCATGGATACACGATTATATGATCGTGCCTTCCACGCTGCACTAATGCTTCAAATATGTCGACAAATACGGCTTCGTGAGAACGGAATTTGCTGATATCGATCCCTTCAAAGGGGTCGAATCCTACTACTCAGACTCCTGCCTGTACAAAAAATTGAAGAAGCATCTTGGTGAAGAAGATGTACGAGCTAGTACCGAGACAACCACAGGATCAGAAGAGCCTTTGACGATCCACCTCCAAGCTCGTAAACCTGGCAAGTCAGCACCCCTTACTGCCACTCTGCGTAAGGACGCAATCAGCCTCTCAGCAGAAGAAGAGCAGATGATAATCCGGCTGCCAAGGTCTGGCCAAGTGCCAAGACCCACAACGGAGCCGCTGACAATTAGGCTACCGAGAGCCGGTCAGCCTCAAACGAAGAAGCTCAATCCCTCCGACAAGACAATGACGATACGCCTTCCCAAGAAGGGTCGTCACCCCGATGCAAGGCCTGGAACTTCTAGCAAACCAACCACTCCCCGCCCAGCATCGAGTGCCAAGCTGGGGGTCGCTAGTTTGCCAACAACTCCATGCTCTGAACCGCTGACGATCAAGCTGCCCAGGTCGTCCTCTCAGTCTTCGTTTATACAGGGGTAGCTGAAGAGAAACCGGAGATAGCCAAGTATGTGGCTGTCCACACTGATGTTCCCTCCGCAGATGATGTAATCCCCTAGAAAAGATACCTTACTTCATCAATAAAGGGCTATCTTTGAACTACCTCGAGCTTAATAAGCTATGTACGATGTATGCTATAGAACACGGTATAGGCACTCACCTCCACACACAGGTAACAAATGTGCACACCGCAGTCCAGCTTACTCCAGCAGAAGACGCTTACCGCATAATCGAGGGAGGGGACCACCCAATCATCTTCGGCCGGAAGGACGACCCTCATCCCTTCACCATAGAAGAAGTCGACCTTGGACCAGATGTCGGGAGACTGCCTCTGTATCTTTATAGTCCCCAATCTAAATATCTCATGCAAAAACAAGGGTATGATCTAGAGACTACGCCGGGCTTGAACTACGACACGGGACGACGATTACCTTGGAAGCCACCGGTCCCGGCAGGCAAACCACGGGACTACTATAGCAAGACTCGATATCGATTAGGGTATGTAACACCCACGATGATCCCTGAAAGTTCAGATGAAGAATGTGACTGGCATTCACATTCAACCGGGTCACCAACATCTGACTCTGATACCAGCATCGGAGATGTATTCAGACAAGTCTTGTCAGTCAATATGACATTCGCCGACGCTTATGAAGAGGACGAAGACATCCCCGAAATCCTTGAACTAGAGTCGTGGGCACAGCAGCTGGATGCGCAATGGGAAAAGCGGTTCGAACTGAGGGACCCTCCTACTGAAGATGAGGTTATCTAGGTCGACCTCGGTAGTGAATCTTCTCCAAAACCAATCTTCGTCAGTCAAAGCTTAACAGACAAGGAGCGAGAACCACTGCTGGAACTTGTCAAAGAATAAATTGATGTGTTCGCATGGAGCTATGAAGACATGCCGGGGTTAAATCCCGATATTGCTCTTCACAAGCTCAACATTCGGCCGGACGCAAAGCCAGTCAAGCAACAACAGCGACGCTTCCGCCCAGGCATCATGGATGCGATCGAAGCCGAAGTCAACAAATTGATAACCAGTGGCTTCATACGTGAAGAGCAACATCCCGACTGGGTCGCCAACATAGTACCCGTCCTCAAGAAGAATAGAAAGATTCGAATCTGCATCGACTTCCGCAATCTGAACGAGGCGTGTCCCAAAGATGAATTCCCCCTCCCTATCACAGACATCATGATTGACAACACATACGGCTTCGAACGTATGTCATTCATGGATGGATTCTCGGGGTACAACCAAATCAAGATGTCTCCTGACGACGAAAAGCATACATCATTCCGAACACCAATCAGCACATACTGCTACACAGTCATGCCTTTCGGTTTGAAGAATGTTGACGCTATATATCAAAGAGCCATGAGTATCATCTTCAGAGACCACTTACGCAAGACGGTGGAGTGCTACGTTGATGACATCGCCGTCAAGAGTCGCCGTAAGGGAGACCATCTGCAGGATCTAAGGACGGTATTCGACCTGATGCGAGCACACAATTAGAAGATGAACCCTACGAAGTCCTTCCTGGGCGTATCCAGCGGGAAGTTCTTGGGTTTCATCATCACCGCCCAGGGTATCCATGTAGACCCCGAGAAGGCAAAGGCAATTATGGAGATGGGTCCCCCGAAAAATCTCCGCGAACTCAGAGGCCTTCAAGGGAGGCTAGCTTACATCAGGAGGTTCATTTCTAACCTCTCCGGACGATGTCGACCATTCACCTACCTCATGAAGAAAGGCGTCTCGTTCGTGTGGGACGAAGAATGTCAGCAGGCCTTTGACAGCATCAAAGAATATTTGTCGAACCCTCCAGTTCTGGTGGCCCCGGTTGCTGGGAAACCATTCCTGCTCTACGTACGAGCAATGGAACATTCCCTCGGGGCTCTGCTGGCACAAAACAATGATGCAGGCCATGAACAAGCCATATATTACCTCAAAAGAATGATGATTGGGCCAGAGCACCGATACACCGTTGTGGAGAAGGAATGCCTTGCCCTGGTGTTCGTTATTCAGAAAATGCGGCACTATGTCACCGGACAAACAATACATGTGATCTCACGAGTCAACCCTCTCAGGGTCCTCATGACTAAGCCAGGGGCACTCAGCTCTCGTCTCGCTACATGGGCAATATTGCTGTCCCCGTATCATATGATCTTCGTCCCGCAAAAGGCCGTCAAAGGTCAAGCCTTGGCAGACTTTTTGGCAGCCCACCCGGGTTCGGAGTCGTCCAGGATATATGAAGAAATTCCAGATGAGGTCGCCGACTCGAATGCAGCCTCTCACGATAACATATGGCGGATGTTCTTCGACGGCGCTTCAAGAACAGGACCCAAGGGCAACATCATTGTCGGAGTCAGGGTGGTGCTAGTCTTCCCTTCCGGATTGGTGATTAACCGCGCTTACTCCCTCACGGAACCCTGCTCTAACAATGTGGCCGAGTACAACGCTCTGGTCATTGGCCTCCAACTTGCAAGGGAGTTGGGGGTAGAATATCTTGAAGCATACGACGATTCTCAGTTAATCGTCAATCAAATCCGGGGCTCATACGAAGTTCGCCACGAAGACATGATCCCCTATCACCAAATAGCAATCGACATCATCTTATCGTTCGAGGGGTTCTTTATCGAACATATCCCCAGACTCCGAAATATCGAAGCCGATGCCTTAGCAGGCCTGGCCGCTTCCCTTGCATTGCCGAATCATACCCATCAATCGGTAGATGTGAGAGGCCACGAGTTGGTCTGCCCCAAGAACAATGTTCAATTCGTGGCAAGTTATTCTGCTCAGGCGATTGATGATGCCCCAGATTGGAGACAACCATTCATCGACTTCGTCGTCTACGACATCCTCCCCGAGAACCCAAAGGAGGCCACCTCCATTAGACGACGTTCCCTCAGATTCTTCTATGATATAGAGACGAAAATGCTGTATCGACGATCCTACGATGGATTATTGCTTCGGTGTCTGTCAAACGCAGAAGCCAAAGAAGCCGTACGAGAAGCGCATGACGGTGTCTGCGGGGCCCATCAGCCTGGTCCTAAATTGCAAGACCGTCTTCGCTGAATGGGCTACTACTGGCCTACAATGGTAGCGGATGCGATAGACTACGCAAGAAGGTGCAAAGCCTGCCAAGTCCACGCAGACTTCATTCACCAGCCATCCGAATTTCTACATCCGACAGTAGCATCCTGGCCCTTCGAAGCATGGGGGATGGATATCATTGGTCCAATTACTCCACCTTCCTTCCGTGGACATCGCTTCATACTTGCGATCACGGATTACTTCTCCAAATGGGCAGAAGCTGTTCCACTTGCAGAAGTCAAAACTTCGAACGTGATCAGCTTCCTCAAGCATCACGTCATCTATCGCTTTGCACTACCCCGAAGCATCATCCATGACAATGGTCCGCAGTTTGCGAGCCACACCTTCTATCGGTTTTGCGATAAGCACCATATCCAGAATTTTGCTTCGACACCATATAACCCAGCAGCAAACGGGTTGGCAGAGGCATTCAACAAAACAATCATCAAACTCCTCAAGAAATTTGTCTCTTCCAACAAACGCGACTGCAACGAGAAGCTCGGTGAATGTTTATGGGCGTACCGTACTACAGTCCGAACAGCTACCGGGAGCACACCATTCTTCCTGGTGTACGGAAGTGAGGCAGTTCTCCCATTAGAGACTCAAATACCCTCGCTCCGCGTTGCCCTCACTTATCAATTGACGACGGATGATAACTACCGACGCCGACTACAAGAGTTAGAGGCCTTAGATGAAAAGCGCCTCCTAGCTCAGCAAAGGATTGAAATATACCAAGCACGCATCTCCGGAGCCTTCAACAAGAAGGTCAAGATCAGAACATTCCAAGTGGGCGATCTCGTTCTGGCGGTCCGGAGACCGATGGTCATGACTCACAAGACCGCCGACAAGTTCCAGCCAAAATGGGAAGGCCCATTTATCATTGAGGCCGTATTCTCCAATGGAGCTTACCGCCTCGCAAAACAGAATGGGGATTTGCTCATGTTGCCCGTCAACGGCAAGTTTCTGAAGAAATTATATGTCTAAAATGACATTCTCCAGATCATGGAGTCATGTGCCCGCTGGTGCCGCTGAACTCACATCCATAATTTTCCAGATTTTTGAGTCACGTGCCCGCTAGCACCGCTGAACTCACCTTTACAATTTTCCTAGATCATTGAGTCATGTACCCGCTGGTACCGCTGAACTCACATTCACTATTCTCTAGATTCCTGAGTCATGTACCCTCTCGTGCCTCTGAACTCACATCTACAACATCCCAGATTATCGAGTCATGTGCCCGCTGGTGCCACTGAACTCACACATTCATAATATCGAGTCATGTACCCGCTGGTGCCTCTGAACTCACATCCCGGTCACTCTTTCAGATAGTAAGTCATGTATGATCATACCTCTGAACTTTCTTCCTGGAAGAGATCCTCCCTCATGATCCAATACTCGCACTTCCAGTGCACAAAAAGGGTAAGCGATCCACAAATTTCTAAAACGGCCATGTCCTCATTACCTCTGAGTCGTTTCACTTCCGCCAAAAACAAATCACCCCCTATATAGAACTTCCATGTCCTCATTACCTCTGAGTCGTTCTATGTACCCCCTCTTCATTGAGCCCACTCCTGCCACGTCCTCATTACCTCTAAGTAGAAAGGCTCCGTAGAAGAAACCTTCATACTTGCCATGTCCTCATTACCTCTGAATAAGTATGTCGATTCCCTTTCAACCTATTTTCTGTACCCACAACCGGAGTACGACAAAGATAATTGGTCCACAAACGTCCTCTGTTGACCACAAATATCCTCCGTGAATTCACTCCTGCCATGTCCTCATTACCACTGAGTAGGAAGATTCCACGATAAAACCCTCATACTTGCCATGTTCTCATAACCTCTGAGCAAGTATGTTGGTTTCCTTTCATCCTATTATCCGTATCCTAAACCAAGGTATGCCGAGGATAATAGGCCCACAAATATGCTCTGTTAAGTTTCTTAGCACAAGCCCACCATCTCATCATGCCCCGAGAGCTCAGCTGCTCTACGGCATTCTTTTTTCCGATACCAAGAGCACCCACGACCACTTTGCCATGACTGTCCCAGGTATCCTAACCAAACTTGTTATCCGTACCTAAAACCAAGGTATGCCATGGATGACGAGTCCACAAACAAGTCCCCCGCGCGGGGCAAACACCACCATCATATCATGGGTACAACAAGCAATGCAAATGAAGGATAGAATGGAAAGTACTCTTTATTTGAAAGAAGAAAAATGCATTACATCTTTTGGGACCACGTCCCTCTCAAAAAGAAAACAGGAACAAAACAAAAGAAAGAAAAGCCAACTACATTTCGACATTACTCAATTCTAGGAGACGGCTTCTCACTAAGGTGGTCCCCCGCTCAATCCGCTGTCGAGCCCGACGCTCAGCCTCCCGGGATAACCGCTCCCCATCGTCCAAATCCATGAACGCCTGGCAGTCGTCTTCCAACTTCTTCAGGGCAGTTTCCAGGTCAGTTGAAGCTTGATTAACCCTGTCAGCCTCCCGAACAATCAGCCCCCTGTCAGTACGGGCAACCTCAAGTTCGGACTCCAAGAAAGTCAACTTCCTCTGAAGCGCGAGAATCTGCTCCCGCGTGTCAATAATCCCACGAGAGGCAGTCTCCTCCCGGGCTGTGATGTCTTCATTCGCGTGACTCAATTGATCATACCGATCAGATAAATCGCTGAGGTCCTTCAGTATGGCCGACCTGGTTTTATTCCGAGCAGCTTTAGTCCTCTCTATGACGGCGATAAGGGAACCCCGCTCCTCATTTATAACAGCAGACAGATCAGCCTGCCGCAATACCCGGAGCTCGGCCACCAGCCGATTAGTCTCTAACAATTTCGCCTCCAGAAATGCGGCCATCCCTGCATCACCAGGGAGATTCCTAAGGATATCGACTTGACCCTGGGCGCATTGCCGGGCCAAGGTGAAGTAGGTCCCTCTTTCCACGGCAGCTTCTATTCCCCTCTTCAAATGACGATGAAAACTGGCAACCACGTCCTGTAACGCATCGTCCAAAACTTCCGCAGAGGATGGCGTCAGAGGAAGCGAGGACGGCAACATCGGAGGAGTGACGCTGGAGCTTGCCACCAGAGGAACAAAGTCTGAGCAGAATGATGCATGAATAGCGGCCAACTCGTCTTCCGCCGCCCGGAGAGCTTGGATACTCGGTAGGGTAGAAAGGTCGATTCTCGGAGCCACCGGAGCAGAGGATGACGCAAGGACCATCGTTCCCTGCCCCGACTGCCCCGATACCTAGCCCGCTAAACTCGAGCCCCTAGAAGGCCCATCAAAACGAGTCGGAAGGTAAGGAGGTACACCCCTCTCCACCAGTGCCCCTTCGGTTGGGTTTGTCTCAACAATGTCCGTCCTCGGCACTGGAGAGGCAGGACCTGTATGCCCAGAATAACAATCAATCGACGTAACCCGAAGGACGTGATGATAGAGCAGATAGGCCTCCTCACAGGTTAGGATTCGGCTTATCTTACCAAGGGTGGAGCATGGAGGCTGTAGCTCATTCACAGCTGGCATGGTCCCCTCATCCGCAATCTCTAAATTAAGCTCGACAGCGTCCTCTGTCCCTGTCACCTCGAAGGAGGATATGGCTCGATCGGCATCGTCTCGAAGAGATTCCGCGATCCCAGAGACAGACTCACCGAAGCCCCCGCCATCCCGGGTCACCACCTTGGCATCTTGAGACTCCTCTTCTTCTCTTGACACCTATAAGCAGGAAAGAAGATAATTAAAACCAAAGCTAGAAGGAAAGAAGGAAGGAAGAATCGGGAGCGGTTTGGTTACCTCTGACACGGGATTGACCTCTTCTCCACTTTCTCTTATAGTTAGCTGGCGGTGTCTGGTTGCAACCAGCTTCCGGGAGCGAGATATACCGCCAGCAGGAGAAACTTGCCTGCTACACTTTGGAGCAGGGCCAAGCGCAACGGGTGGCTGATCCTCCAACATCTCATCTGGCAAGATTGGCGGCTGATCCACCTCTACGTCTGCCGCCGGGAGGGTAGAGTCATCTCCATCATGCTCGTTGCCCTCATCATCCTCGGCCACAGAATCCAAATCTGGCACTTCGGCTCTATTCTTTCTCTTCTTGGCCCCTTGAGACCCTTCCTCCAGGCCGGTACCAACAATAAAACTGGCACCCGGGTTAAAACCGACCGGAGGTTTGTTCGCCATGACATGGTACAAGGCTGCCATGTAGAAGATCTCCACTGACGCCTTAATGGTAGGGACTGAGAAAATGGTACGGGTATAGAATGTGTCGTAGTATTGCCAAGCCCTGATGCCATCAAGAAGGCTGCCCTCAAAGCCCAGACAGGTGCTGGGATTGACTAAACAAAGCTGGCTGTATCCAAACTGACGGGCAAACCTGCTAGGCAGATAAGGCTCCAGAAAAACAGTATTGCGGTTACGATACACCAGATGTGCAGGGCGGATGTTACGCAGCCATAGGAGCATCTGGCCGTCCAGAAGTTGAGGGGGCACAATACCGTCAAGATGTACAGCCTCTATGTCCCTGGCAGTAAAGCGAGGGACGGATACGAAAATATGATACATATCTGCCCTCGCCAATGCCATCCGGCAAGTCCGCATGGTCTCACACTCCCAAGGCTCGTCACGATAGCGGAAGATAAATGCGTCATCATCAGTCACACCGTCTACAGAGCCCGGTCTCATCAAAGACGGATAATGTATCAACAGCCACCCCATCAAATAGTGATAGGACAACTCAGTTCGTTCAAAATCCTTGGTTACGTCACGAGCAATGACCTTGGCGGTGAATCTACGAAGGCTACGGTGTATGCTGCTGTCACACCCCAGAACCAGAATACTGGAGAGCGAGGGCAGACATAGCCAGCTACGTATAATGAAATGGAATCCACGTCACTATACGGTCACGGCTGTCTAGATATATGAGGGTTTAACTACAATCCATCAGTCTCTTATGGTCAAGAACAAGCCTATTGTCTCAATCACAAGCAAGTAGTAACAGTCACAAGATATTAGAGCATCAATATACAATAGTAAGGCGTCCCATACATTACATATTGGATGATCATGAAGCTAGTCGTACAAAATGTCAGGACTAGAAAGAGTTTTAGTCAATACATGATCAACCCTAGGATTTGTCAATCATGTTACAGCCCGTAGGCAGACAGTAAATAGAGGTGCAATACGAGCTAACACGTGCTCGCCGGCTAAACGCCTCAAAAGAATAATTTTACAAATAGAGTGTGAGGACAAAAGAAACCCACTCGTTGCCCTGGTTACGCCTGGTGGTCACCATCGGGCTGGAAGACAGGTGGATCCTCTGTTGCTGCTCCGATATCGGGCCACACAAAACCAGCTGGGTCAGACCCCAGAAAGAGCAAGTGCCACAAAGGAGGCTTCACTTAGGAACTAAAACCAGCATATCACAATAGAATATTAGAGATAATAAATAAAGAACTGATAATAATAGAGATAACAACAGTAAACTGAGTACGAGGAAACTATTCAAGTAGCCAGGTCACAACCCTTAAACCAAACAAGGACCGGAGTTGCAGCCCTTCACCTGAATAGAAACCCGTCTCAAATACTATTGGTACAGTAAAGACAATAAATGAAGAGAGGACACAGAACTGCTCCGGGAGCCAGGTTACAACCCTTAAACCAAACAAGGACTGGGGTTGTAACCCTTCGCCTGAACAGAACTGGACCCCTGATCTTTATTGCTAAGTCCAGCATAATTAATCATGGTATTGAAGTAAAGGTAAAACATGACGAGCATGACAGGAGGTTACAATAAGACAATAAACGAAGAGAGGACACAGAACTGCTCCGGGAGCCAGGTTACAACCCTTAAACCAAACAAGGACCGGGGTTGTAACCTTTCGCCTGAACTGAACTGGACCCCTGATCTTTATTGTTAAGGCGGGCACAATAAGCAGGACGATATATGATAAGATAACCATGGAACTATTCAGATAGCCAAGTTACAACCCTTAAACCAAACAAGGACCGGGGTTGTAACCCTTCATCTCAACAGAACTTGGTATCCCATCATTTATCGATACAAGAAATCATTTCCTGATACAATCTTGTACAGGATCAGGATAAGACTAAGCTGGAATAAACTTCATCCAATCAATCACGGCCAATCAAGAGTACGGCTTGATACTTTTAACTAGCTAGGGTTATCACAAGCCTAGTTACTAGCAAGATGCAATGAGATTATCCCGACAGCCACAAGCCCTGCAGACCATCTGGTTATCCAGGTCGAATGTCTATTTAGGAAGAATGCAACACATGACTGTGTGCTGGAAATGTGCCCTACTCGTCGGTAGGCTACAAGTCCACTGAATGCGCCCAGATAACGGGATTGCCTGTAGCTGGGAATCTCTTCATGACTATTGAATCATTCTAGTTAATTAGCCTTAGTCAATTTCAGTAGGTACCCCTGACCGTGGTACTCAGGGATCCCCATCCTAGATATGATGCAAGACAGTACTAGTTTATTACAAACACAATCGCCCACGGTGTCCAGGTATTTCATACTTGTCATGTCAGGCTAGCTGTCGTAACAGCACGCCAAGATATATCATGTCAGTTTACTTGTCAAGAGTGCGCCACAGCGGGCCACTATCGTGTTCTATTCTTACAATATTATGAATGAGAGAAACTTGCATAAAATAACTAGAGACATATTCTTGCTGCTAAGGAAAAGATCTACAACTTCCACGTTGGGAGTTGGGAGAAATTCGAGCAATAATTCAGTCAATTAGGACATATAATAGTTAGTAATAGTCAAAATATGCATTATACGGCCTATTCTGCGACATGCATGCAACTGCGACACCATATGCGCCTACTGCGACATGCGCCTTAATGCGGCTCATGCGCGACATGATATGCGCCTATCGCGACATGCACCTCATGTGGCTCAACTGCGACATGATATGCGCCTATCGCGACATGCGCCTCATTGCAACATGCGCCTACTGCGACATGCGCCTTCTGCGACATGATATGCGGCTACTGCGACATGCGCTTCATTGCAACATGCGCCTTCAGCGACATGTGCCTTCTGCGACATGATATGCGGCTACCGCGACATGCGCTTCATTACAACATGCGCCTTCAGCGACATGCGCCTTCTGCGACATGATATGCGGCTACCGCGACATGCGCTTCATTGCAACATGCGCCTTCAGCGACATGCGCCTTCTGCGATATGATATGCGGCTACCGCGACATGCACTTCATTGCAACATGCGCCTTCAGCGACATGCGCCTTCTGCGACATGATATGCGGCTACCGCGACATGCGCTTAATTTCAATATGCGCCTTCAGCGACATGCGCCTTCTGCGACATGATATGCGGCTACCGCGACATGCGCTTCATTGCAACATGCGCCTTCAGCGACATGCGCCTTCTGCGACATGATATGCGGCTACCGCGACATGCGCTTCATTGCAACATGCGCCTTCAGCGACATGCGCCTTCTGCGACATGCGGATTATGCTGCAGATGAACCTAGAAATGACCAGAAATGGTTTTGGCCATAACTTCCTCATCCGAAGCCGAAATCAAGTGAAACAAAAGCCAAAACTGCATGAAATTGAATTCTCTACAACATAGAAACACTAGTTTTCGAAAATAACCAAGTTTTAAAGATCAAAACCAAGAAAACCGAAAAGTTTACAAACTTAGATCTACAAGAATCCATCCATCAAATCCAAAAATGTCAAGTTCTAAAGAGGCTTAGAATCAAGTAAGGAAGAGAATGGAACAATAAAACTTGAGATCCATCATGAAGCAAGTTTGCACTTGCCTAGCTCTCTTTCCTGGTAGATGGAAGAGTAATGGTGGAGAAGAAGAAGTGAATGAGAAGAATAAATGAAGAGAGAGAGAGTTAGGTGGAAATATAAATAAGGGTGGTGGTGGTAGGTGGGGGTTTTCTTTTGGTTCATGATGAACCCACAAGCAAACCAAACCAAGCTAAGCCGAACCAAGCTAAGCCATAACCAATGACATGCCAAAATAACCATGCAGGAAAATACGCAATACGAGTCAAGAATACGTACACGTATACCAAGATACGTAATACGAACTATAGGCATTACAACTCTACCCACCTTAAAAGAGTTCCGTCCTCGGAATTTAATCAAGAGGCTAGAATTGCAAGGACAAGCTATACTAATCGTAAGCTATAACAAGCAGTCTATCATGCAGTCATTTATTCAAGCAAGGAATTGAAAGCATAAGGCATAAGGAAGACATTATACCTTACGAGTCAAACAGGTCGGGATATCACGATCGGATATCATCCTCACGCTCCCACGTCGACTCACCCAAAGAGTGATGACCCCAAGCAACTCGGACTAACTTGATAGTCTTGTTCTTGAGTGTCTTCTCTCTTCGGTCCAATATAGACATGGGCCTCTCCTCATACGAAAGGTTGGTACCAACAACCAATTCCGAATGATCCAGGATGTGGCTCGGGTCCGAATATACCGTCGCAGTTGGGATACATGGAATACGTCATGCACCTTACGTAGCGACGGTGAAAGAGCGAGACGATAGGATACATCTCCTACTCGCTCCAGAATGTCGAACGGACCCTATATACCTAGGACTAAGCTTTCCTCGCACGCCGAAACGAATGACGCCACGGGTAGGCGAGATCCTAAGGAATACATGGTCGCGACAGAAAATTCAAGGGGTCGCCGATGAGAATCGGCCCAATGACGCTGGCGATCTTGGGCAACTCGAAGATGATCTTTGACTCTTCTGACCACTTCAATGGTCTGAGCAAACATTTCCGAACCAAGCATCTACCTCTCTCCAATATCGTCCCAGGCTAGCGGGGATCGATACTTCCTACCATACAATGCCTCGAACGGAGCCATCTGGATACTGGCTTGGAAACTGTTGTTGTACGAGAACTCCACCAGGTGCAGGTGATCTTCCCATGAACCACCGAAGTCGAGTGTACATGACCGCAACATATCTTCAAGAGTCTGGATCGTACGCTCCGACTGGCCATCTGTCTGCGGGTGATAAGCTGAACTGGACTGGAGGTGAGTTCCCAAACTTTCTTGCAAGCTACGCCAAAAGTGCGACAGTAAATCTTGAATCTCTGTCTGAAGTGATACTGACTGGTACACCGTGCAACCTGACAATCTGCCGGAGATACATCTCCGCTAGCTGAGCCGTCGACTGACCAACTCTGAACGGGAGAAAGTGAGCCACCTTCGTGAGCCTGTCTATGACAACCCAAATAGCGTCTCTGCCCACCGGGGATCTAGGCAATCCAGTCACAAAGTCCATGGTTACATGCTCCCATTTCCACTCAGGAATCGGCAATTGGTTGAAGTAGTCCAGCTGGTCTCTGATGTTCAGCCTTAACTTGCTGGCAGACTAAACAACGAGAGACAAATCGGGCTATCTCCCTCTTCATGCCATTCCAGCAAAAGTGCTGGCGGATATCACGGTACATCTTCGTGCCACCAGGATGAATGGAATACTGCGAACTGTGAGCCTCCGTCATGATCTCCTGTCTAATATCTCCACTGGGTACACAAAGACGCTTACCATGTCGAAGTGTACCATCTTCATGAATGCATAACTCTGGTCTTCAGTCCTGCCTCACACTCTGCTCTAAGTCGTTGAAGCTTGGAATCTGCTGACTGCGCCATCCGGATCCTCTCGACTATAGTGGACTGAACTTGCATGCTGGCCATCAATGCCACACTGGAAGGGAGGACAACTTCTATACCCATCTTCTGAAGATCGGCTAACAGTTCTGGTTGTGCTGTCAGAAAATAAACTCCTGCCCTCCTGCTCAATGCATCTGCAACAACGTTGGCCTTCCCTGGGTGATACTGCAGGTTGACATCATAATCCACAAGCAGCTCTAGCCATCTCCTCTGACGCATGTTGAGATCCTTCTGGGTGAAAACATACTTCAGGCTCTTGTGGTCGGTGAAAATTTCCACCCTATCTCCGTATAGGTAGTAGCCTCCACAACTTAAGTGCAAACACTACTGCTGCCAGCTCCAAGTCATGGGTTGGGTAATTTCTCTCATGATCACGAAGTTGTCGTGACGCATAAGATATTACCTTCCCATGCTGCATCAGAACACATCCTAAACCTCTGTCCGAAGCATCACAATATACTGAGAATCCTCCAGTTCCATCTGGAAGCGTAAGAATAGGAGCCATCATCAAGCCTCGCTTCAACCTCTTAAAAGAATCCTGGCACTCCGCTGTCCAAGCAAACTGCACATCCTTACGGGTCAACTGGGTCAATGGCGCTGAAATTCGAGCAAAGTCTGAAACAAATCGCCGGTAGTAGCCAGCCAAGCCAAGAAAACTACGGACTTCTGCCACTGTGCTAGGTACTGGCCATGTTTCAATGGCCACGATCTTCTGGGGATCCACTTCAACTCCTCCTCGGGTGATGATATAACCCAAGTACGAAATACGATCGAGCCAGAACTCGTATTTACTGAACTTGGCATACAACTGGTGCTCTCTGAGAATCTAAAGAACAACTCGGAGATGCTGCTCATGTTCCGCTTCACTCTTACTGTAGACCAGGATGTCATCTAGGAACACAATCACGAACTGATCCAAATAAGGCATAAAGATACAATTCATGAGGTCCATGAATACAGCCGGCGCATTGGTTGCTCCAAATGGCATCACAAGGAACTCCCAATACCCATATCTAGATCTGAAAGCTGTCTTCGGGATGTCCTGCTCTCTGACTCTGATCTGGTGGTATCCTGACCGCAAGTCGATCTTCAAAAATACTGACGCCCCTCTGAGTTGATCAAACAAGTCATCTATCCTCGGGAGAGGGTATCTGTTCTTGATTGTCACCGAGTTCAAGGTACGATAATCAACACACAATCTGGACGTACCATCCTTCTTTTTCACAAGAAGCATCGGGGCTCCCCAAGGCAATCCACTAGCACGAATGAATCCCTTGGTTCTGAGTTCTTCAATCATCTTGTACAATATCTCTAGCTCTGACGGCTACCATCCTGTAGACTCTCTCTGACACTGGGGCTGTTCCGGGAATCAAGTCGATGGCGAACTCGATCTCCCGCTCTGGCGGCATCCCTGGAAGCTCTTCGGGGAAAACATCCGGAAACTCTTCGACTATCCGAGGTAACTGCACTGCTGCTACTGCCATCCGCAATAATGGAGGAGAAGGTTCAACTTCGCCTCGGGAGAAAGAAAACTCTGGCTCGCCTGGAATGCTAAAAATAACCCTGCCAATGTGGCAGTCTATCCTAGCATACTGGTCCCTCAACCAATCCATCCCTAAGACCACATCATAATCGGCCATCGGGAACTCTATCAATCTAGCGGGGAATTCTCTACCGCTAACTACGACCCGACACGAGGAAAACACTCTATCTACTCCCACAAGTCCGTTACCAGTAAGTATATTGAGCCTTACTGATAATGACTCGGGCTTCAGTCCTACCCGTGTCGCAAATCGTGTAGACATAAATGAATGCGAGGCACCAGAATCAAATAATACTGAAGCTGGAAAGGTGTTGACGAGAATAGTACCTGCTACCACCTCACCTGGTGCTATTCCTTCTTCTTCCATGGTTAAAGCCAGCACTTGACCATGTCCTCTGGGTGCGGGTCCCCTCTGCTGAAAATTCCTCTGTCTGCTCTGGATCAAGGCTTGGGCTTGGGCAAACTGTTACGGTCTCTGCTGCTGGAATGCCTGGGCCTGCGTCGGCAATGGCCTCGGGAACGGGTACTGCAGCTGCTGCTGCTGGATTGGTGCTGGTCCTCTAACTGAAGAACTAGAGAAGGCGGATGAACTCCTCCTGTTCGGGCAATTCCCAACCCTGTGGTCCGGGGCACCACAAACCAAGCACAAACCCTGTGCTCTACGACATTCTGATACCACATGTCCTGGCTTCCCGCAGTGTGAACATCCCACTACGGAAGACTGCTTCTGCTTCTGCTGCTGAGGGTGCGTCGGGGTAAAATACTGAACCGACGTCACTGAGGCCGCCCGCCTCGGAGCTCCAATGGTCAAAGCCCTGGCTGTCGGGGCTGGTGCTGAAGACTGATTCATCTGGCCGTGAGATCGCTTCCGACCTCCGGTCCTGTCCACGATCCTCTGGAAGGTATATTCATGCCTCCTGGCTGCTCTCAACACTGCATCAAAAGTCTGATGCTCAAACTGCTCCACCGCCAATAAAATCTCTAGGTGGAGCCCCTGCTGGAACCGCTGGGCTCTATCGAACTCGGTCGCCACCAAGGTAGGAGCAAACCGACTAAGCCTGGAGAACTCGGCCGCATATCCATCGACCGTCCTGCCCATCTGCTTCAGATTGGTGAACCTCGTCTGTAGATCATATCGAGCTACAGCATCAAAATACTTGGTCTGGAATCTCTCCCTGAATACGGCCCATAAAATAGGGGCCACTAATCCATCGGCCTGCGCTGCCCACCAGCTGCGGGCAAGATCTAGTAACTGCAGGCGCACTACGGCCACCTTCTCGTTCTCTGGAGTCCTGGCTGCTTCTAGAATCACCTCTGTGTCCTGAAGCCAAGCATCTGCAGCGATCGCATCTTCACTGCCGTCAAAGAAGGGAGGGTTCAAGCGCTTGAAGCTGTTGGCCGTACTATTACCCTGATGACCTCCTCTGGTCAAAGCATCTGCCACCGCCTGGTGCAAGGCATCTCCGTGATGATCCTGGGAAGCTAATAGGGACCTGATGAGACCCACCAAAGTGCCATTATCAGGCTCTGCAGGCTGGACGGGCTGAATTGGGGTTCTCCTTCGGTAGGCATGACTCTGGAGGCTACTCCTGAATGTTGGGCTTGATCTCCAGGTTGTTGCTGGTTCGCGGGAGGTGCACCGCCTTGCTGATCGGCAGGTCCAGGAACAATGCCGCTGAAGAAGACGACATAGGGAACAATAAGGAAGGACCATGACAGATCAATGATATAAGCATGTGATCAGGTCAAGATTTTCAGGGATCAAGAGGATACGAGTAGAGATCAAGGGCGAGTACTGATTGAGACATCTATTCGGTAATCCCTCACATATCTTGATTTACAAGACCTGCATGGGCCACCACTAAAACCATGTCACGCCCCAGAACCAGAATACTGGAGAGCGGGGGCAGACATAGCCAGCTACGTATAATGAAATGGAATCCACGTCACTATACGGTCACGGCTGTCTAGATATATGAGGTTTAACTACAATCCATCAGTCTCTTATGGTCAAGAACAAGCCTATTGTCTCAATCACAAGCAAGTAGTAACAGTCACAAGATATTAGAGCATCAATATACAATAGTAAGGCGTCCCATACATTACATATTGGATGATCATGAAGCTAGTCGTACAAAATGTCAGGACTAGCAAGAGTTTTAGTCAATACATGATCAACCCTAGGATTTGTCAATTATGTTACAGCCCGTAGGCAGACAGTAAATAAAGGTACAATATGAGCTAACACGTGCTCGCCGGCTAAACGCCTCAAAAGAATAATTTTACAAATAGAGTGGGAAGGACAAAAGAAACCCACTCGTTGCCCTGGTTACGCCTGGTGGTCACCATCGGGCTGGAAGACAGGTGGATCCTCTGTTGCTGCTCCGATATCTGGCCACACAAAACCAGCTGGGTCAGACCCCAGAAAGAGCAAGTGCCACAAAGGAGGCTTCACTTAGGAACTAAAACCAGCATATCACAATAGAATATTAGAGATAATAAATAAAGAACTGATAATAATAGAGATAACAACAGTAAACTGAGTACGAGGAAACTATTCAAGTAGCCAGGTCATAACCCTTAAAACCAAACAAGGACCGGAGTTGCAGCCCTTCACCTGAATAGAAACCCGTCTCAAATACTATTGGTACAGTAAAGACAATAAACGAAGAGAGGACACAGAACTGCTCCGGGAAGCCAGGTTACAACCCTTAAACCAAACAAGGACCGGGGTTGTAACCCTTCGCCTGAACAGAACTGGACCCCTGATCTTTATTGCTAAGTCCAGCATAATTAATCATGGTATTGAAGTAAAGGTAAAACATGACGAGCATGACAGGAGTTTACAATAAGACAATAAACGAAGAGAGGACACAGAACTGCTCCGGGAGCCAGGTTACAACCCTTAAACCAAATAAGGACCTGGGGTTGTAACCCTTCGCCTGAACAGAACTGGACCCCTGATCTTTATTGTTAAGGCGGGCACAATAAGCAGGACGATATATGATAAGATAACCATGGAACTATTCAGATAGCCAAGTTACAACCCTTAAACCAAACAAGGACCGGGGTTGTAACCCTTCATCTGAATAGAACTTGGTATCCCATCATTTATCGATACAAGAAATCATGTCCTGATACAATCTTGTACAGGATCAGGATAACTAAGCTGGAATAAACTTCATCCAATCAATCACGGCCAATCAAGAGTACGGCTTGATACTTTTAACTAGCTAGGGTTATCACAAGCCTAGTTACTAGCAAGATGCAATGAGATTATCCCGACAGCCACAAGCCCTGCAGACCATCCGGTTATCCAGGTCGAATGTCTATTTAGGAAGAATGCAACACATGACTGTGTACTGGAAATGTGCCCTGCTCGTCGGTAGGCTACAAGTCCACTGAATACGCCCAGATAACGAAATTGCCTGTAGCTGGGAATCTCTTCATGACTACTGAATCATTCTAGTTAATTAGCCTTAGTAATTTCAGTAGGTACCCCTGACCGTGGTACTCAGGGATCCCCATCCTAGATATGATGCAAGACAGTACTAGTTTATTACAAACACAATCGCCTACGGTGTCCAGGTATTTCATACTTGTCATGTCAGGCTAGCTGTCGTAACAGCACACCGAGATATAATGTCAGTTTACTAGTCAAGAGTGCGCCACAGCGGGCCACTATCGTGTTCTATTCTTACAATATTATGAATGAGAGAAACTTGCATAAAATAACTAGAGACATATTCTTGCTGCTAAGGAAAAGATCTACAACTTCCACGTTGGGAGTTGGGAGAAATTCGAGCAATAATTCAGTCAATTAGGACATATAACAGTTAGTAATAGTCAAAATATGTATTATGCGGCCTATTCTGCGACATGCATGCAACTGCGACACCATATGCACCTACTGCGACATGCGCCTTAATGCGGCTCATGCGCGACATGATATGCGCCTATCGCGACATGCACCTCATGTGGCTCAACTGCGACATGATATGCGCCTATCGCGACATGCGCCTCATTGCAACATGCGCCTACTGCGACATGCGCCTTCTGCGACATGATATGCGGCTACTGCGACATGCGCTTCATTGCAACATGTGCCTTCAGCGACATGTGCCTTCTGCGACATGATATGCGGCTACCGCGACATGCACTTCATTGCAACATGCGCCTTCAGCGATATGCGCCTTCTGCGACATGATATGCGGCTACCGCGACATGCGCTTCATTGCAACATGCGCCTTCAGCGACATGCGTCTTCTGCGACATGATATGCGGCTACCGCGACATGCGCTTCATTGCAACATGCGCCTTCAGCGACATGCGCCTTCTGCGACATGATATGCGGCTACCGCGACATGCGCTTCATTGCAACATGCGCCTTCAGCGACATGCGCCTTCTGCGACATGATGCGGCTACCGCGACATGCACTTCATTGCAACATGCGCCTTCAGCGACATGCGCCTTCAGCGACATGCGCCTTCTGCGACATGATATGCGGCTACCGCGACATGCGCTTCATTGCAACATGCGCCTTCAGCGACATGTGCCTTCTGCGACATGCGGATTATGCTGCAGATGAACCTAGAAATGACCAGAAATGGTTTTGGCCATAACTTCCTCATCCGAAGCCGAAATCAAGTGAAACAAAAGCCAAAACTGCATGAAATTGAATTCTCTACAACATAGAAACACTAGTTTTCGAAAATAACCAAGTTTTAAAGATCAAAACCAAGAAAACTGAAAAGTTTACAAACTTAGATCTACAAGAATCCATCCATCAAATCCAAAAATGTCAAGTTCTAAAGAGGCTTAGAATCAAGTAAGAAGAGAATGGAACAATAAAACTTGAGATCCATCATGAAGCAAGTTTGCACTTGCCTAGCTCTCTTTCCTGGTAGATGGAAGAGTAATGGTGGAGAAGAAGAAGTGAATGAGAAGAATAAATGAAAGAGAGAGAGTTAGGTAGAAATATAAATAAGGGTGGTGGTGGTAGGTGGGGTTTTCTTTTGGTTCATGATGAACCCACAAGCAAACCAAACCAAGCTAAGCCGAACCAAGGTAAGCCATAACCAATGACATGCCAAAATAACCATGCAGGAAAATACGCAATACGAGTCAAGAATACGTACACGTATACCAAGATACGTAATACGAACTATAGGCATTACATGCCACCAAGGCCAGGAGGAGAGCTAGCCTGATTCGTAAAACTAACTTTACAGCCGGAAGGATGAAGTTACGACTGATTCTCTCGATAGAACCAGCTCCTCCAGAGACTACACAGTTTCGCAGCCATACCATTAAAAATCCCGCCAGGAGCGCTTTTTCTGACAACTCTTGGGTATCCTGGTAGAAATAACCGAAAGAGTCGGTTTTACTCCCAAATCTGTCACTGGTGGTGGCCACCCTCTTAGCCGACGACACCAAGTCTTTCACCGCCTCCCGGGATCGAGGGCAACGGGAAGTAATTCGTCCTGAAGCATCTGTCGGAAGAGATAGTGCACCCAGTCCTTGGTATGGGAGCATTCCCTTCCGAGTTGTTATCTTTTCTGGCCGTCTGATGACATGTGCTGTGGCATAATATCTCTTGATAAAGGACACGAAGCCTGGATACTGTCTTTCCAAATCTTCGAACTCCTCATTCGTGGGAGTATACGCCTCAAAAGCTTCGTCCCTCCAAGGAAGCTTGGAGACCGCGTGCATTTCGTGGAGCGCAAGCCCCATTTCCCCTATCGGTGTATAGAAGGTTCCCGTACGGCAATTATACATCTCCAGCAGAGACATGAACAATTTCTTGTTTACGGGCAAGCCATGGCTGGTGCCCGAATAGCATGGTAAAGGCTAATCTCACACAAAAAGGCCTCGTACTTTTACAAGATCCATGTAGACAAATTGGTCCACGAGGGAACAGGATGTGTCCAACTAGGGAGCGTCAACCAGCCGATGGGGTAGGAGCCCTTCCGAGCAAGTTGATTTATAAAAGTGTCAGCGGTAGAAAATAAAATTGGGGCCCGGCACGTTCAGGAAAGTACCCGGGACCAATCCCGTTATAGAACAGCTGGTGTGCACCTTGCCTGCAGTCACTGACTTCATGCTGTTGTTATAATGGATGTCCCCACAAACATCCCACTCGGGTAGGAGTTAAAGCCTCTCCCATCTTCCGGTCTAGTGGAAGCATATTGAACCAAGATAACGGGAAGTGTCGCCCATTTGGGGGATGCGGATCGTCATCCCGTTAGAGGATAAACTCCAGTTCTCCGACACCTCCAAAACATGACTGTTCTCCACGGTTAAGGCGTCTCCAAAGAAGAAAGTAGGCTTCAAATATTTTCTTTCAAATTTCTTGGAGTTTATCATAGCGTTAAGGAAATGGAAAGACTGGTGCTTGATGGCATTCAGTCTAGCCAGAGGCTCATCGCTCGAAAATGGTCCGTCATATGCTGAACAATATGGTCGTACCTATAGCCGAGAGCGGCTTGGGCGCTACCCACCAAGAGTTCTCCAGCAGCGTTGACCGACAGATTTACTGAAGAAAACACAGAGAAAGATAAGTTAAACGGATGGATAAAGAGAGCTGATTGGGTGCTTTCAAGCCTCATGCGGTTCAGAAAAACATCTATACGGCTCCGAAGCCTTATGCGGCTCCAAAAGCCTCATGTGGCTCAAGCTCAGAAGAGCATTTATGCAGCTCCGTGCAATAAAAGTCTATGTGGTTTAGCGTCGCTTATGCGGCTTCGCCGACGAAGCGCATATGCAGACACAGTAGTTTTCTTATGCGGCTCGCAGCTCAGCCGTAGGACGAACATGCGACTTACAAAGACTCGTGCATAAAGTATGCGACGTAGCCATGGCAGTTAGGGTTCTTTAACTCATACATTGTCCTTACCAGTATGGGGGGGTGAACGTCAGGATGAACATCGGGTACGACGACGGCGGAGGAGCAGCCGCAGTCGAGGCAGAAGTAGAGGCTGCCTTCTTGCCCTTTGCTGCCACGGTCTTCTTGGGAGCCATTAGTTATCGAAGAGGAGAAGGACAATCGAGATAGGGAAGATTTAAGGAAAAAGAAAGAAAGTAAAGAAGCCATTTCTCTCTTCAAAACTCTCCTATTTGTAGGAGGACGGGAGAAGGAGGACACGTGGGCCAATAACCGCCTCAAAAAAGCGAAACCGACTCCTCGGGTTTGTCTCCAAGATTCACCCAGGGCGTAAAATTCGAAAAATTTAAATGAGCCGACCTTTGGGATTTTTTCCTACAAAACGGTACTGAATAAATTTAAGGCAATTAAAGACCCGCACACGTGGCAAGAAGCTATGCGGCAGAACCACCTATGGCTGAACAATCTATGCGGCCAAGATATCTATGCGGTCAGGGTTTCATATGAGGCCAGAAGAATATACAGCCATGCTTCTTATTCAAAGTATTTCAATTTTGCAAATTGAAAACTTTGAAGGGGGTCTTGTAGAAGCATGGAAAATGATCCATACGGCTAGAAAATCTCATGCGGCTCATGAAGTCCATGCGGTTCAGAAAGTCATGCGGCATAAGGGACTATGCGGCCCGAGACATCCCATGCGGCTCAAAAGATACGTGGCATAACAGTGTTCCCCTCCGCCCTATGCTGCATTAATTACTTTGACGGCTGACAACTCTGAAAAAAGTGACAGCCCTGACACAAGAGAGGCAATTATGACTCTGTCATAATGACAGACCCCTAGGGAAGAGAAAGAGATCTCTGACACAATCCTCCGAGATCCATAAAAATGCCACATGGCCCTGCCGCATGGACGTTCGTATGCGGCTGGAGCGAAGTCTTCCCATGTGGTTCAGAATGAAGCCATCCTATGCAGCTCAGGCCAA
>JANAVB010015400.1:10870675-10915675 GCA_029216955.1 Iris pallida
TCCACAACTTAAGTGCAAACACTACTGCTGCCAGCTCCAAGTCATGGTTTGGGTAATTCCTCTCATGATCACGGAGCTGACGTGATGCATAAGAAATTACCTTCCTATGCTGCATCAAAACATATCCCAAACCTCTGCCTGAAGCATCATAGTAAACTGAGAATCCTCTGGTCTCGTCTGAAAGCGTGAGAATGGGTGCAGTCATCAAGCCTCGTTTTAACTTCTCAAAAGAATCCTGACACTCTGCTGTCCAAGCAAACTGTACATCCTTGTGGGTCAACTGGGTCAATGGTGCTGAAATTCGAGTAAAGTCTGAAACAAATCACCGGTAGTAGCCGGCTAAGCCAAGAAAACTGCGAACTTCTGCAACTGTGCTGAGTACTAGCCATGTCTCAATAGCCACGATCTTCTGGGGATCCACTTCTACTCCTCTTCTGGTGATGATATGACCCAAGTATGAAATACGATCGAGCCAGAATTCGTATTTACTGAACTTCGCGTACAACTGGTGCTCTCTGAGAATCTAGAGGACAACTCTGAGATGCTGCTCATGCTCCGCTTCACTCTTGCTGTAGACCAGGATGTAGTCCATGAATATAATTACGAACTGATCCAAATAAGGCATGAAGATACGATTCATGAGGTCCATGAATACAGTCGGCGCATTGGTTGCTCCAAATGGCATAACAAGGAACTCCCAATGCCCATATCTGGATCTGAAAGCTGTCTTCGGGATGTCCTGCTCTCTGACTCTAATCTGATGGTATCCTGACCACAAATCAATCTTCGAAAATACTGATGCCCCCTTGAGTTGATCAAACAAGTCATCTATCATCGGGAGAGGGTATCTGTTCTTGATTGTCACTGAGTTCAAGGTACGATAATCTACACATAATCTGGATGTACCATCCCTCTTTTTCACAAGAAGCATCGGGGCTCCCCAAGGCGATCCACTAGCATGAATAAATCCTTCGGTTCTAAGTTCTTCAATCATCTGGTACAATACCTCTAACTCTGACGGCGCCATCCTGTAGACTCTCTCCGACACTAGTGCTGTTCCTGGGATCAAGTCGATAGTAAACTCGATCTCTCGCTCTGACGGCATTTCTGGAAGCTCTTCTGGGAAAACATCTGAAAATTCCTCGACTATCCGGGGTAACTGTACTGCTGCTACTGCTATCCGTAATACCAAAGGAGAAGGTTCTACTTTGCCTCGAAAAAGGAAAACACTGGCTCGCCTGGAATGCTAAAAATAACCCTGCCAACATGGCAGTCTATCCTCGCATACTGGTTCCTTAACCAATCCATCCCTAAGACCACATCATAATCGGCCATCGGAAACTCTATTAACCTAGCGAAAAACTTTCTATCGCTAACTACGATCCGACACAAGGAAAATACTTTATCTACTCCCACAAGACCGTTACCAGTAAGTATATTGAGCCTTACTGATAATAACTCGGGCTCCAGTCCTATCCGTGTCACGAATCGTACAGACATAAATGAATACGATGCACCAGAGTCAAATAACACTGAAGTTGACGAGAATAGTACCTGTCACTACCACACCTGGCACTACTTCTTCTTCCCATAGTTAAAGCCAGCACTTGTCCTTATCCTCTGGGTACCGGCCCCCTCTGCTGGAACCCTCTCTGCCTATTCTGAACTTGGGCCAGGGCATACTGCTGAGGCCTTTGTTGTTGAAAAGCTTAGGTCTGCATCAATAATGGCCTCGGAGATGGGAACTGCCGGGGCTGGACTGGTACTGGTGTTGGACCTCTAACCGATGAACTAGTCATGGCTGGTGATGAGTCAGTCCTAAACGGGCAGGACCCTACTTTATGGTCTGGTGCTCCATAAAGTAAACACAATCTTTATGCCTTGCGACATTCTGAAATAACATGTCCAGGCTTCCTAATAAGAGCAGCCCATGGTGGAAGACTGCCTCTGCTTCTGTTGTTGAGGATACGTCGGGGTTGAATGTTGAACCAACGTTACTGAGGCCGCCCGCCTCAGAGCTCCAATGGTCAAGCCCTAGCTGCCGGGGCTGGTGTTGAAGACTGGTTCATCTGACTATAGGATCGCTTCCGACCTCCGGTCTGGTCCACGATCCTCTGAGAGGTATACTTATGCTTCCTGGCTGCTCTCAATACTGCATCAAAAGTCTGATGCTCAAACTGCTCCACCGCTAGTAAAATCTCCAGGTGGAGTCCCTGCTGGAATCGCTGAGCTCTGTCGAACTCGGTCGCCACCTAGGTAGGAGTAAACCGACTAAGCCTAGAAAACTCGGCCCCATATCCATCGACCGTCCTGTCCATCTGTTTCAAATTGGTGAACCTCATCTGTAGATCGTACCGAGCTACAGCATCAAAGTGCTTGGTCCAAAATCTCTTACGAAATACTGTCCAGGCAATAGGCGCCACTAATCCAATGGCTTGTGCCGCCCACCAGCTGTGGGCTAGATCTAATAACTGTAGGCGCACTACGGCCACCTTCACATCTTCTGGGGTCTTTGCTACCTCCAAAATACCTCTGTATCCTGAAACCATGCATCAGCAACGATAGCATCTTAACTGCGTCGAAGAATGGAGGGTTCAGGAACTTAAAACTGTTTGTTGCACTATTTCCAAGGTGTCTACCTCTGTTCAGGACATCTGTCACTGCCTGGTGCAAGGCATCTCTACGACGGTCCTGTAATGCAAGCAACTCCCTGACGAGTCCAACCAAGGCTCCATCTACCTTGCAGACTGGGCTGGCTGCACTGGGGGTTCTGGATCTCCAAAAAGAATGACCCGGAAAGCTGCTCCTGAGTGCTGAGCTTGATCCTCTTCTTGCGGGGGTACTCGCTGAGCTCCTTCGGTTGATTGGCATGACCGAGAATAGTGCCGCTGAAGAAAATGACACATGGAACAATAAGGAAGGACCAGGACAGATCAAAGATACAAGTATGTAATTAGGTCAAGATTTCAGGAATTTAGAGGATACGAGCAGAGATCAAGGGCGAGTGCTGATTGAGACATATATTCAGTAAACCCTCATATCTTGATTTACAAGACCTGCATGGGCCACCACTTAAACCATGTAACGCCCCAGAACCAGAATACTGGAGAGCGGGGGTGGACATAGCCAGCTACGTATATTGAAGTGCAACTCATCTCGCTATATGGTCATGGCTGTCTAGATACATGAGGGTTTAACTACAAGCCATCAGTCTCCTATGGGCATGAACAAGCCTACTGTCTCAATCTCAAGTAAGAAATAACAGTTACAAGATATTAGCGCATCAAATATACAATAGTAAGGCGTCCCATACTACTTATTTGGATGATCATGAAGCTAGTCAAAAAATGTGAAGACTAGCAAGAGTTTTAGTCATACATGATCAACCCTAGGATTTGTTAATCATGCTACAGCCCGTAGGCATACAGTAAGTAAAATGCAATCGAGCTAACACGTGCTCGTCGGCTAAACGCCTCAAAAGAATATTTTTACAATAGAGCGGGAGAGCCAAAGGCAAAACCCACTCATTGTCCAGATTACGTCTGGTGGTCACCATCGGACGGGAAGGTCGGTAGATCCTCTGGAGCTGCTCCAAAATTTGGTCATACAAAACCAGCTAGGTCAGATGCCAGAAAGTGCAAGTGCCACAAAGGGGTTTTCTTAGGAACTAAAACCAGCATATCAGAAATAAATATTAAAAGTAATTATGAAAGGGCTTGATAATAAAAGAAACAACAACAATCGAATTTGAGTACGAGGGAACCATTCAGGTAGCCAGGTCATAACCCTTAAACCAAACAAGGACCAGGGTTGTAACCCTTCACCTAAATAGAACTCCGTCTCTAATTCTTGTTGGTAAAGTAAAACATGATGAGCATGACGTAGTGTACAATAAGACAATAAACGAAGAGAGGACACAGAATTGCTCCGGGGGCCAGGTTACAATCCTTAAACCAAACAAGGACCGGGGTTGTAACCCTTCGCCTGAACAGAACTTAGCCCCTGATCATTATTGTTGAAGGTGACAATCATGCGATCAATTGGAAACGTTCGTGTACACAATCTACACTATACAAGACTGAATTGGACTCCATCCAAACGTTCACGGCCAAGCAATGACTACGGCTTTCTACATTAACTAACTAGGGTTATCACAAGCCTGGTTACTAGCAATAAGCAGTGAGATTTTCCACCAGCCACCAGCCCTGTAGCTAATCCAGGCTATCCAGACGACTTGGATTTATTAAGCAATGCCTCTTCTTTTCCATGTATCAGTGAATCTAGACATGTGCCCTACTCGTCGGCAGGCTACAAGTCCAACAATGGTGATCGGGATAACGGAATTGCTGGTAACTGGGGAAATCTCGCATGACTATTGGATTATTCTAGTTATTAGCCTTAACCAGTTTAGCAGGTACCCCTCACCGTGGTACTCAGGGACCCCCGTCCTAGACATGATGCAAGACAATACTGGTTCATTTGTATAAACATAATCATCCATGGTGTACAGGCCATTCATTCTTATTATGTCATTTTAGTTGTCGCAAACATATCGAGGTATATCATGTCAGGTTTACTTGTCAATCATTCTTGTCGTGAGCGCACCACAATGGGCCACTGTCATGCCATGTTACATAATCAGAATTTATACGGTATAAGCATAAATGTAACAACTAAATAGTAATAAGGGGTATAATGGCTGTGGAGGAGTCATGCGGCTCGGGATTAATCCAGCCATGTAGCAAGGGCCACGCAGCTAGCTGCCAAGAGATAGCTATGCAGCTGCGGGGAATCAAGTTTATGCGGCTCGGGGAACCAACGCCATGCGGCTAAAGGGAGGCAGAGCCATGCGGCAATGGAAAAAGAGCTCATGTGGCCAGGGGAAGGGTCTTATGCAGCTGGAGGACAACCAAGAGCCACGGCTAAGGGGAGGCAGTGCCATGCGGCCAAGAGGTAAAGGGTCTTATACGGCTGGGGCACTAGAACCATGGCCTATACGGCAGGATCCAACCAAGCCATGCGGCTGAGGAGCCAAGGCCTATACGACAATGAGGACAGGCTCATGCGGCTGGAAAACAAAGCCATACGGCTGAGGCTCATATGGCAATAGTCAGAGATAGCCATGCAGCTAAGTCTAGCAAGCCATGTGGCTCGGCTAGAAGAATCCATGCGGCAAGAAGGGGACAGGCTCATACGGCTGGAGGAAAAGGGCGCATGCGGTTAAGAACAGCAGGCTTATGCGGCAGAGGAATCAAGTTCATGCGGCCCAAGCCAACTTGAGTCATGCGGGTGAAGGCCATGCAGCAAGGTTATGCGGCTTCGGGGAGCCGCAGGGGATCTAGCCACATGAAAAGTCATGCGGTCAAGCACTGTTCTTCTTTTCCACTTTTTCGAGAAGAACAACCATGGAAGCCATTGCTCCCAAGCTCCAAAATCTTCATCTAAGGTCAGAATCCGAACTTCTATAGGTCAAAATGGGGCAGAAAGAAATTCTCTACAACATGGAACCATCAAAACTTGAGAATAACAAGGTTTAATAGATCAAAATCAATAAATCTGAAAATACAACAAGCTTAGATCTACACAAAATGAGCCATGGAAATTAAAAGTGCTAAGTGCTAAAGTGTCTCAGAATCTCGTGAGGAAGACAATGGAACGATAAAAACAGAGTTCCTCTGTGAAGCAAGATGCACTTGCCTAAGTCTCTCTCTTTCTCTCTCAGGGTTGGTGGAGAGTAATGGTGAGGAAGAAGAAGAGTTATGAGAATTAAAGAGAGAGAGAGAGAGAGATGTTAGGTGGCTTATAAAGGAAGAGAGTGGGTGGGGGTTGGTTCATATGCAACAAAACCGAACAAAGCCGAACCAAGCAAAAAATGAAATGCCAAAATAAACCATACAATGAGACATGCGATATGAGTCAAAATACGTACACGTATACCAAAATACATAATACGAACTACGAGCGCTACATCATGGTTACTGCTTGTACAAGAGAGTTAGAGTCGCTAGAGTATATGTTCATGTTCATGCCTTACTTCTAGTTTATCATGATCATCGTTTATCATTGTTAATGTTTATCATATTGGACATGTACTTGTAAGATAGTCGGGTGGAGAATACGACTAGTCGACATGTGGTACCCCGGTGTAGCCCATAGTTTATTCGGTCAGAGAACCATCTGACAGTGTTTGTTCAGTCAATACACCTCATGTGTTGACTATCCGATTCCTAACCCAACCACATGTAGAACGTTGGTATTCTAAAACACACAGTACACATGATCTTATTGCTATAATTCATTAATTTCTTTTCCATCGAGTCGACTGTCATGTTGTTCTTATGTTATAACTTTACTTTTTCATGTCATGCATCTATTTCGTTTTCCTTATTATTGTTTCCTTTATGAATGTATATTATATTGTGTAGTGTGGTGTTATGGTGAACTTGCTCTAATCCCGACTGGATATATTTTTTCAGTTAACGGATTCTTGAGGACTTGCTCTTGTCACGACCCGCACCCGCTATAAGGGCACGTGACGTGACAACGCCCAGCCCTCACAGGAAAAATGGCGTAGAATGCTGTAGATTTTCTAGTCTAACAACAATATATATATATATATCAAAAACCTGTCGAGAATATGGTCAACTCCGAACGGAGGACAAGCAATGAATATATATGAGTGCTCAATCACAACTCTAAGATGATAAAGTAAGGACTGAAAGATAAAGACAACAAGACGATAAAATATAACCTGTCAAGTCCAAACACAAATAATATACAAGTCCAGTCTCCAATGTAATACAGTCTCAAAAGTAACTGGAGACAAAGTCCAGTACAAAAGACCTACTCTAACTAAGCAATAGGTAAAGTCTCGTCAGGCGGAGCTAAGCCCTGCAGGACCAAGTCTAAGCCCACTACGTCATCCGGACCGTAGTAGGTACTGCAATCTCCCTCATCTGCATTTGTAATATTTTGTCAACATATCCAGTCAGGATGGAACGAGTACATATATCTCATAACAGATCTCAAGATAGAATAAAAGTTATAAGACTATAAATAGAGCATATACAATGAATCATGGAGTGTACATATATGTATCATGGCATGGTAAGCTGAGAGCTAGAGCTAGAACAAGAAAGTAGAATGGAATCATGGTATGTACACAAGTTAAGGTAAGCATATGTCCAATGTGTGTGAGTAGTAGTTTCAGCTTGTGATCGGCTTGGGTACCTGTCAAGAACTGGCCTGGCAAGTCATATATGCGGTATATGACTCACACTGTTCGGGAATGCGGGAGTGGATCTGATCACAGGCATACGCTACTACTCCCCTACCCCAATTGGTAGAATGGATCCAAACAGGACACGTCACTGCACGGGATTCTAATGAGAAGGTAGTGTAGAAGCATGGAAAATGATCCATCGGCTAGGAAATCTCATGCGGCTCATAAAGCCCATGCGGCTCATAAAGTCATGCGGCATAAGGGACTATGCGGCCCGAGACATCCCATGCGGCTCAAAAGATACGTGGCATAACAGTGTTCCCCTCCGCCCTATGCCGCATTAATTACTTTGACGACTGACAACTCTGAAAAAAGTGACAGCCCTGACACAAGAGAGGCAATTATGACTGTCATAATGACAGACCCCAAGAAAAGAGAAAGAGATCTCTGACACAATCCCCCGAGATCCATAAAAATGCCACGTAGCACTGCCGCGTGGACGTTCGTATGCGGCTCGAGCGAAGTCTTCCATGCGGTTCAGAATGAAGCCGTCCTATGCGGCTCAGGCCGAAACAGTCTCATGCGGCTCAAGCAAAGGATTTCTCATGCGGCTCAAGAGGACCATTTCCATGCGGCTCAGGCGGATGCATCCCTATGCGGCTCGCAATGATCATCTCCATGCGGTTCAAAGGTTCGAAAAGCAGCCCTAACACGTGGCCCAAACCTTATGCCCTAAATCTTATGCGGCTCAATCTTCATGCGGTTCAGATCCCCCAGTTGTCACGCCCCGACCCAAAATCACCCGAATCATCGTCCTCGCTGGGGCGTGATGCGCACGAGCCTGGAGTTGCGCTCATACAAGGCAAGATGACAAGTTCTCAAATGGTTATCTTTGAATTAAACGTTAACAATGAAAGGAAAATAGAGTATACGAAAATGATTCTCTTTATTGATATTCGAAATCAGATTACAAAGGCTTTCGATAGCCAAACAGAATTTGCCAGATTGGCTACAACACTCAGGTTCTCTCTTTCCCACAAAGGATTTTGTTCATACATCATGCCTTCTATATCTCGGCCGCATCAATCCTGTCGCGAGTCCGAGCGTCAATACGATCGCACGCTTCAATACACTTCGGCATTCCAAGCCTCAACGCGTTCAAGCAACGCTTTGTCGCGAGCAATCCATTCCCTGCACCCTACATGAAGCTGGTGGGGGATCAGTACGTTCGTCCTCGCATGTACTGAAGCAAAGATCTTCTTTCCAAACCGGCATTTTTAATATTTATGTTGAATCATGCAACTTAGCTTATGATCTTGCTATGTTCTCCTTAAGGTCAATTTCATGGTATATTCGAAAGCGTAAAGCATGTTATCATAGCAAGCATGTTATCGAATTGAATAGGCAAGCAAGTATTCTCGTGTTTGATTCGTGGCACAACTTAGCAATATTGACGCACTCGCCCTTGCACCGACGCAAGGTGAATACGCCTATCGTCTTCCCTGTCACGTTATAAGTGCCCTCTATTCGGATCTTATCCATGCAGGATACGTATACCTTGCACTTTCAAACCCATCGCCCTTAACTATATGAAGGTCACTAGCTTATCGGGCAAGAATGGACTTATATTTATCGAATCGAATATGTAAGACGACAATCACTAAGTTGTGGTTGCTAACCACAATCAGAGGACCCCCGAAGTACTCGTGTAAGTGGCTTATCACATTCACTAGACAGTCGCTACCCGTCTAGTCGAAGTGCACCAACAATACCGATTATCGCAGTCCCTCCTAGGCCGAACGGTCCCAGCGCCCTGGTGATTACGTTCGAGGGAAGAAACACCCGTGCACGGGCAATAGTCTTTAAGTCCATTTGACCATGCAACGAATCTTATATTTCATACAACCAAGCAAGTTCGCTTATCTCTATTTCAATTGGCACAACGCCCCAATGATCTCAACGAACGCCCGAAGGCCGCGAACATTTCGAAGGGTACCATGCCACATTATCATCTCATATTTCTTTCGTTAACTTTCTATGTTCTTACGTTTCATACTTCGTTTCAATGTTTCAATGGCATCATGCCTCAACTCAATGCTCGTCAACCGAACGATCCGAAGGTCCTAAACACCCTTCGAGGCATTATATCATATCCGACAGTTCTGCCACATCCATGCCACAACTGTATTCTTTCGCAACGAAGCCATCTTTTATTATCTTGTGCACGAAGGCACGTTTCGACCGTATTTCCGATGTTCTATGACTTAGCATTCAATATCCGTGGCTTGCGCGCTAGGGCGCTCGCCTATTGTCTTTCAATGTTCTAGCCGTTCTAACTCGTGCGCGAAGGCACGGTATGGTTCGTGCATTAAGGTACTCGCCGAGTACAGTTATCCCATGTTCTTGCGGCTTGCACACCGAGGCGCTCGCCTTTGCGATATCCAATGTTCTATAGCGACTCGTACGTTTGCCGTACGATTCATTTAATTGTTCTATCTAGTGTTCGACACGCACTACGTTTATCTCTCTATCGAGCCACGCCCGTGGCATTGATAGGTTAACTCAGCATACAATGATATATTTGACTTATCGAATGAAGGAGTAAAAGGAAGTCAATCCTCCCACCTTGAGTCGATACGCCTTTATCGTTTTGTCGAGCCGATGCGGCTCGATTCCTAACTTTGTTGCACGGCCACTTCTGACTTAGCCATTCGAGCACTTCGTGCTTATTGAGTTTGTACGTCCGATTTGGGCTTACCGTGCCAATGCCTCAGTCCGTCGCAAGGCGACGATTTGCTTTCGCGGACCCCTTACTGAATAAGGCAAAAGATCGACCTCTAATATTTCAGCATAAACGTATAGCCTGCACACGAAACCAACTAAAATCAATACTTGCATCGATTCGGACTTACGCCTTGGTCGATTCGATTTCTTAGAATCTTCGAGCCGTCTCAATGCACTTATCCTTCGAGGCAACGCGGCGCTTCGCATCGATTCACTCGATGCATTCTTTGGGACAAGGCAACTCTTTGCATCGACTTAGTTCGATGCATTGCTCGGGACAACTTAACACTTTGTATCGATTCGCATCGATACGTAATCGGGTCAACGCAACTCTTCGAGTCAATGACTCAGCATAATGTGCCGTGCGGAGCGGAGCATTACAGAATATACCACTCAAAACAAGGTTCGTCCCGAACTGAAACCAAATACTAAATTTCTAAGGGTTTCATTAGATCGTTCTACGATCTCGTCTCACTATCGTTCGGATTGTAGAACTTAGTTTGGAATCATATACATATTTTAGGCGTTCCACCAATATATGTATTTCAGCCAAGCTCAGTTGTAAGATATCGAAACAATGCAAACACGTAACTTCTCATTCTCAATTACTTTCCATCTCGTACTCTCGATCGGACTTGGCTCTGTTACTTGTTCTCGCAATTCTAGTGCACATGCATATTGATACATATGCGATTCTTCAACAAAAGTTAAGGCACACGATGCGATCAAAAATTGCATTTCTCACTTTGTATGTTTCATATGGACTACCAACTCTATGCGTCGCGTCGAGCCATCGTGCATCCAATCACAACGAGTCTCCGCAACACCTTGCGTTCGAAGTTGCCACCCAACTATTTTTGAAGTCTTTCTTATGCAACTTAACTCGATACGATTTCCTTTGTTGACTTGCAAACGCATCAACATTCAGGACTACGTCCGCTAGGTTACTTACCTAGAAACCGTGCTCAAATCCTTCCGACGCAAGTTTAAATTGACATTGCACAAAGGCAACAATCTATCCGACACACAAAGTTTAGATCAAGGCGACGGTGCTCAAGACAACGATCGCCTTGACACGAAGGTCTTTACGATGCGCCTTACGTTCGATTCCTAACGAGTAGGAATTCACTAGCCAAATTCCCAACTTATCCGTCTCGCAACATCGAACTTAATTTCGTTTCATGCAAGCTCAATTGCAAGGTGAATCCGAATCTAACGACATGACTCGTAAGTCATTCTCTTATCGTTCTCTTCGTGCATCGCATGAATCTCGCAATCGCCTATCCGAATTACCAAGTTTGTTGGTGAATTTCTAGTTTGATCGTTGACCAACATAACCATTCAAGCATTCATCCGACGAATACTCAAATCTAACTATATCATTCTCAATCAAAAGTTGTTCGAACCATTCTCGATCGTCTAGACTTATCGTCAACATGTGCCGTGTTATATTTGTTATCGGTGCAATCTCATATGTGATATCGCATGGGTCATCTTACGGTCTGCAGTATTCAATTTGATTTGGCGGTCAAGTCTTCTAGGGTCAGCTGCCCCGAAGCTACGCTCGATAATTGTGGATCATCACTGAAGGACAGTTTACTACGAACCATGCTATATCTTATTTCGGAGCCAAATCACGTTCCGACGATTTCTATGCGACTTTCCAATTTCGGACAAAACCATTTCTATCGGCGCAACTGATGCGCAACTATCCTCCGAGTAAAGTCATGCATTGCCGTCGATGATTCTGCAATTTACGAAACATCTACTTGTATCGAGTTCGAGTCTATCTTATTTCGCGGTCGACACACGAGATGCTATACGCATCGAGCAATCGTCGATTACTTATAGTCTCGTCTTTGATAAATCACAACGTTCATGATCAACCAGTTCATTTCAATCTCGTATCGTTACTTACAAAATTTTATAGCACGAGGCACACTCTATTTTGTATTCTCACATTGCTTACGTTTTCTTACGTATCGATCTCGATACGCCGTATCCATTTTGATAACGTAAGGGTCAACTCTGAATCCGTTTTCAACGTCAACTTAACTCGTATCGCATACATCCAACTTCGCAACGAACTTTTCCATACGCATCGACTCGTTCTTCGATTTGCCGCATCTTGGTATACTTCGATCGCGTAACTGAGTTACCAATTATCCAACATCGAACCTTCAGTCATACGATCTCGCCCTCTAAGTTTCGCGTGTTTTCAGTCGTACTCAAATGAGTTTCGCCGCAACGTAACCACTATTTCTTAGGCACGATTACTCATGTCAACCAACTCTTCACCGAAGTCGCACATCGTGCGATTCGATTATAATTCGCATCGCCCAACATTTCTATCAAAATTGCAAGTCGTGCGATTCGATTCGCCTAGCCAAACATTTCTATCGAGATCGCAAATTGTGCGATTCGATTCGTCTCGTCCAACATTTCAATCGGGATCATAAGTCGTGCGATTCGATTATAATTTGTATCGTCCAACATTTTCATCGAGGCCGCAAGTCGTGCGGTTCGATTTCAACGTTTCGAGTTTCCTATCCCGTTGATCCGATTGTTTCCTCAAGGCATAGTCGTTTCGCTAGTTCCCGTTTCGTCCGACACATAAATTTTTCATTCGACGTATCGTTCAATGTTACAAGTCCCGCCTTACCGTTCTAACCGATCATCGAAGAACACTTGCATCAACATGCCGTCGTACAAATTCTCAATCGAGTCTCGGTGTTATCCCGTCTGTTGCGGACAAACCTTCCGTAATTCTCACAATACGTCGATACAATTCATCGTACAAATGGTATTACATATACCACTCAGAATCGAGCCATTCATTGCATCGGTGGTATGCCATATACCACCCAGAAATTAAGTTACTTCCGTCGTAACGTACTCTTTACGAACCAACGATCTCTTCCGACTCACGATTTTCGCAGTGATCGTGCTTGATCACAATCATAACTTTGATTAAAAATTCGACGCAACTCGGCCAATGCATTCATTTGCCAACGCAAGCTCGGTGCGCAACCGAACCGATTTCGTTTCTCGATTTATAACTTTTGTTTTCTTCCGTTGCATCTTGTGCAAAATTTTATTTTCGATATCCGTTGTACTTCGTGCAGCGATTACTTTGATACGCGTTGCACCACGTACAATAATTTTACTTTTGACATACGTTGCACCACGTGCAATATTTTACTTTTTCAATACGTATTGCACATCGTGCAACGATTTATTTCCGATAATTACCGTACCTCGTGCTTCGATTTATTCTCGAAACGCATTGCACATCGTGCAATATTTCCTTTTCGACATTCAAAGTCAATGCTCAAATCCGTTTCAACACATTTGATATTGATTTACCGCTTTTCATCGCAAACGCATATTCGAAATCGATATGTGAATCCGTTCGACACATTCCATATCAACTTTCATTTCTTTTCAATGCATCGTTTACAATCAACGCGTGGCAATTGCTGCAGCAACATTCTACGACTATCATTGTATCGATGCAACCAACATTTCTCGTATCGTTCGTTGTAAACAACGAATATCTCAAACCACATTTTACGACGTGTTGCATCTACGGCAACAAATTCTTGAATTCACATCTCGCAACTCGTTGCACTTGTAGCAACAAACCTTTTCCGACTTTTCCAACTAACACCATGTAATTTCCAAACAACATGCGGCAAAATTACATGATTTGTATTAGACTTATTGTATGGAACATCCAGTGCGGCATAGAGTAGAGTCAAGAGTGATTTCGATTGGTGGTGGGCAACTTTTAGAACTGAAAAAAGTAAGCGTCCAGAGGAAATTGAGCCTAGAGCTCTGATACCAATTTGTCACGCCCCGACCCGGAATCACCCGAATCATCGTCCTCGCTGGGGCGTGATGCCGCACGAGCTTGGAGTTGCTCGCGTGCAAGGCAAGATGACAAGTTCTCAAATGGTTATCTTTGAATTGAACGTTAACAATGAAAGGAAAACAGAGTATACGAAAATAATTCTCATTATTGATATTCGAAATCAGATTACAAAGGCTTTCGATAGCCCAATGGAATTTACCAGATTGGCTACAACACTCAGGTTCTCTATTGCCTACAAAGGATTTTGCCGTTCCATACATCATGCCTTCTATATCTCGGCCGCATCAATCCTGTCGCGAGTCTGAGAGTCAATGCGATCGCACGCTTCAATACGCTTCGGCATTTCAAGCCTCAATGCGTTCAAGCAACGCTTTGCCGCGAGCAATCCATTCCCTGTACCCTGCATGAAGCTGGTGGGGGATCAGTACGTTCGTCCTCGCATGTACTGAAGCAAAGATCTTCATTCCAAACCGACATTTTTAATATTTATGTTGAATCATGCAACTTAGCTTATGATCTTGCTATGTTCTCCTTAGGGTCAATTTCATGGCATATTCGAAAGCGTAAAGCATGTTATCATAGCAAGCATGTTATCGAATTGAATAGGCAAGCAAGCATTCTCGTGTTTGATTCGTGGCACAACTAGCAATATCGACGCACTCGTCCTTGCACCGACGCAAGGTGAATACGTCTATCCGTCTTCCCTGTCATGTTATAAGTGCCCTCTATTCGGATCTTATCTATGCAGGATACGTATACCTTGCACTTCCAAACCCATCGCCCTTAACTATATGACGGTCACAAGCTTATCGGGCTAGAATGGACTTATATTTATCGAATCGAATATGTAAGACGACAATCACTCAGTTGTGGTTGCTAACCACAATCAGAGGACCCCCGAAGTACTCGTGTAAGTGGCTTATCACATTCACTAGACAGTCGCTACCCGTCTAGTCAAAGTGCACCAACAATACCGATTATCGCAGTCCCTCCTAGGCCGAACGGTCCCAGCGCCCTGGTGATCACGTTCGAGGGAAGAAGAACACCCGTGCACGGGCAATAGTCTTTAATACCATTTGACCATGCAACGAATCTTATATTTCATACAACCAAGCAAGTTCGCTTATCTCTATTTCAATTGGCACAACGCCCCAATGTTCTCAATGAACGCCGAAAGGCCGCGAACATTTCGAACGGCACCATGCCGTATTATTATCTCATATTTTTTTTGTTAACTTTCTATGTTCTTACGTTTCATACTTTGTTTCAATGTTTCAATGGCATCATGCCTCAACTCAATGCTCGTCAACCGAACGACCCAAAGGTCCCGAACACCCTTCGAGGCATTATGTCATATCCGACAGTTCTGCCACATCTATGCCACAGCTATATTCTTTTGCAACGAATCTATCTTTTATTATCTCGGGCACGAAGGTACGTTTCGACCGTATTTCCGATGTTCTATGACTTAGCATTCAATATCCGTGGCTTGCGCGCTAGGGCGCTCGCCTATTGTCTTTCAATGTTCTAGCCGTTCTAACTCGTGCGCGAAGGCACGGTATGGTTCGTGCATTAAGGCGCTCGCCGAGTACAGTTATCCCATGTTCTTGCGGCTTGCGCACCGAGGCGCTCGCCTTTGCGATATCCAATGTTCTATAGCGACTCGTACGTTTGCCGTACGATTCATTTCAATTATTCTATCTAGTGTTCGACACGCACTACGTTTATCTCTCTATCGAGCCACGCCCGTGGCGTTGATAGGTTAACTCAGTATACAATAATATATTTGACTTATCGAATGAAGGAGTAAAAGAAGTCAATCCTCCCACCTTGAGTCGATACGCCTTTGTCGTTTTGCCAAGCCGATGCGGCTCGATTCCCTAACTTTTTTGCACGGCCACTCCCCTGACTTAGCCATTCGAGCACTTCGTGCTTATTGAGTTTGTACGTCCGATTTGGGCTTACTGTGCCAACGCCTCAGTCCGTCGCAAGGCGACGATTTGCTTTCGCGGACCCCTTACTGAATAAGGCAAAAGATCGACCTTTAACTTTTCAGCGTAAACGTATAGCCTGCACACGAAACCAACTAAAATCAATACTTGCATCGATTCGGACTTGCGTCTTGGTCGATTCGATTTCTTAGAATCTTCGAGCCGTCTCAACGCACTTATCCTTCGAGGCAACGCGACGCTTCGTATCGATTCACTCGATGCATTCTTTGGGACAAGGCAACTCTTTGCATCGACTTAGTTCGTTGCATTGCTCGGGACAACTTAACACTTTGTATCGATTCGCATCGATACGTAATCGGGTCAACGCACCTCTTCGAGTCAACGACTCAGCATAATGCACCGTACGAAGCGGAGTATTACACCAGTGACTCCTAGGACACGTGTCCTAAGCCGATCAATTTCCCAGATTTATTACAATCAGAGATTGGGTTAAATTCCAATAATCTGGGACATGTGGCAGGAGAATAAATCAAATTTATTCGCAGACATCAGAAGATCATTATGAGGAAGATTTATTCCAATCAGCATTAATTGCTGATAAGATTTGGTGTAATCTACACTTAATGGACCAGATTCATCACACTCAAAACTAATAGCCTAGATTGACCAATCCACAGGCCGCCGCCATCTCCAGGAAGCAATCATTTGCAACCCTAATGATCACATCCCATTCCTATAAATAGCAAGGTGCCATTCCCTTGCAAAGATACATTCCCTGGCAATATACAAAACGGAGAGAGTATGACCAGAGAGACCCCTTTTCGAGATCAGAGAGAGCACCACATACTTGGAGAGAAAAAGCAGAGAGAGAGCAAAGAGAGCATTTCTTCAACGCTGAACAAATCTTCTGGAGCCAAGGCTGTATACCGATCGTCCAAGGAGTAAGGCAGGGCTGCCGTCGCCTTCCCGAGCCTCTATCGTCACCCTCCAGAATCTAAAATAAACAATTGTATTTAGTCTGCTGTACCTAGGCTTTCGTCCCTAGGCTTTCTTTGTACAAGCGAGTTTGTATTATGAGTCTAAGTTCAGTCCTCCCATAAAACTGTTCTGTACTTTTACAATCAATGGCAAACACGATGGCGACTCTGCTGGGGACAAACTTCTCCACGGCAGAGGAGTTGGTGACGCAGTCGGATACAGCCAAGCTTGGCTCCACGCAACAGAAGATGGTCGTCCGTTTCGACCAACAAGCGTTTGAAGAGATGCTCTCGGATGGAAGTGCTGGCCCGATCCAGAAGCGAACCCGCACAAAGAAAGCTCGCTGCGAGTGGAGGCCAAAATCGTTTACTCCTCCACAAACTCTGGACGGGGTACTCTCTGCTACCTAAGGCGTCGAGGGTGATTCTCATACGGCTCCACTTCGAGCCGTAGAGAACTCTGCTGTCCCCGAGTTCGGCAGAGGAAAGCATTACGATGCTGGACTTGCAGGGACAAAGAGCGACTCTACACACCCCAAGAAGAAGTCGAGCACTCCTGTGGCCAAATCTGTCAAACACATGCAGGAGGCTCATGAGGGTGGATCTACCGACCGCATGAAGAAAATCCATACGGCCAGATCATCCAGCCGCATAACGAAGACTCATGCGGCTGAGACTTCCAGCCGTATGAAGAAAGCCTATGCGGCTACGTCTGCTAGCCACATACGGACCAACAATGACAGCCGCATGACGCCTACTCCCCGCGGCTCTGTCTTCGACCGCCTCTCGTACGGTCCTGATCTCTTGTGCTTCCAAGAAGATATGTCTGACTCTCTCCAGTATCACTTAGACTCTTCCTACTATGTGCCCGTACGTACTAGAGCGAAGAAGTCTAAAGCAGCGCGAGCTTGGCGAGTTCGGTCCGCTGATCTGACCTCCGACCATCTGAGCGTTTCGCATACTGCTACGCGGGCCTCGGATGGGAAGTTGTACAGAACCACTCGAGTCCAGCCCCCGGCGGCCGACGGACAGAGAGGTTCGCAAAAGTCTCCCAAAATCCCGAGAGCAAACATGGTCGGTCCAGACCCATCTGACTTGCGTGAGGCCATCCTCCACAAACGCAAGGAAAGAGAAGATGCATCGGGGTGCCAAGAGTCCTCCCACGGACGCTACTGCACCCAAGTCATCGTCAACTGCTGCTGCAACAACGCGACGATACGAGAAGACCGGCAGTCTGTCTTTCAAAGACTGCAACAGCCATCTTCAGAAGACGAGGTACTACCCGTCGCCTCCTGCAACTCCGCTCGGAAAGTCCCCGCTGATGGAAGGGGAAGAAGACAAATGTTTCCAGCCCGAAGATTTCAACCACTGCGACTAAAAGACTGTCGTCCAAACGGGTGCCCACCACCGGAGTTTTCCAAAGTACTCGCTCTAAGACGAAATCTGCTACAATGGAAGATTCGTCGTCCACAATGCAGGGGGTTGCTGGGGCTGGGGGTAGCACCCCTCCGATCCTCCACTGCAATCCGATGTTCCAAAAAGACGAGCCAGGGGAGACAACTCTCCCATCCGATACAGCAAACCTCGACGTCCCCGAGGACGTCCACAACTCCCAAGACGAGGCAAACTCGGAGACTGGGGGTACTGTTCCTTCCGAGTCTGAATCAGAAGGGAACATACCCACATATCCCGATGACTTCTCACTACAGGGGTACGATTCGGAGGGCGCTTCCTCCACCGCTTCGTCTATCTCTCCTCATGTGAAGACAGTATTTATGACAGACAGCAATCAAGGTGGTTCCAGTGATCGCCAACGCATCGACAGTCTCGAAGCCATATTGCTTGCTTTGGTCAAGTCTGTAGACGAGATTAAAGTGGCCCTTCCAACTCTGTAAGGAGGAACGCCTGGCCAAATAAGCGCGGGTCCCGCGGTCAATGCGGACTCGAATTCGACGGCACCAAACCCGGGAAACGATCCTCCTGAAACAACGACCCCCACCGCCGTGGATGAGGCCCGCAAAGCGAGAAGAGAGGTACAAGAGCTCCGAGCCATGTTCCACGCTCGAGAAAACTCTCAAGACCTCAGAATACGGCAACCATACCCTGCTGCATGGAGGGATGTTCCATTCCCACCAAGATATAAGCCATTCAACATCAATCCTTATGATGGCAAGACCTCAGCAAGTCGATACATCACTTACTTCGAGGTCACCACCGACCATCTGCCCCATGACGATGCCATTCTCACACGATTATTTATCGGGGCATTGGAAGGAGTCGCCTTCGATTGGTATCGCAATCTGCCGGACAACTACATCCACTCCTTCGCCGTCTTCAAGCGTATGTTCTTGGAGAGATTCTACGAGGTAGGGCAGGATATCACCATCTCTACCCTCATGGACGTCGTCCAAGGGGAGAAAGAGCTGACAAGGAACTACATCGAGCGATTTCGCCAAACCGCAATGAAGTTGCCGTCTGGAAACCCGGATTCCTCCTTGATTGAAATTTGCCAAAAGAGACTACTCCCAACAATCAGTCTCTGGATGAGCGAAAGTTAATTCAAGGATTGGAAGACATTCATCATCAGTGCCACAAGTGCCGAAGAACGATTGAAGAAGGCTCGCCAACTGGGATTGCACATCTTGGACGGAGAGAACAAGGGCAAGCGTCCCAACAACGATAATGGGGGTAGCCCCTCCAACAATCGGGACAGCAGGGGAAAGCGGGCTATGGTGGCCAATACAACACAGAAACCTGAGCCAAAGCCAGCAGACAAACAATGGCCGCAAATCACTTACTCCTTCGAAGACGGTCACGTCAAGCCCATCTTGGACATGCTCATACAAGGAGACAGAATCCAGCTTCCTCCACCAAGACGGGAATCGCGGTCGGCAGAGATGGAGAACCCAAAGTACTGCCATTATCACCGCTACGTCCACCATGCTACACACGACTGCTACCAGCTAAAACGGTACATCCAAAACCTAATCGACTCGAATGCTCTGGCTATCGATTTCGAAGAGGTAACCGTGGCAGCCAACATGGTGTCAGTACAATTCGGCAGCTTCCCTCCGACGGAAACTCAAGACGGAGTGGTCCCCATTCCTCTGGCAACAATGGAGATCGCTAATCTTCCTCCTCCCCGAGATCAGACCGCTGGTCTAGTACCCCTCACCACATCATGAGGGGAGGTCATGTGGATCCATCCAGACTTAGTATCGGAAGTGACTCGGCCCATATCGCCTTCTACCTACAAGAAAAAAATTAGAAAAATCAGGTCCTGCCGCACAATCTCGGCAGACATCGAAGAAGCTACAGCCGTCGTCACACGGTCTGGGGCACAATCCCAACCTATGGTTGACAATCCAGCTGAAGATTATCAACCCACTACAACTGATGCTCCGAGACCGGCTCAGCCTCCGACGACCGACAAGCCTAGGCCGAGGGAGACTCGCTTTGACAAATCCCTCCGAAAAGAGGCATCACAAGGGCTGGAGAAGCCCTACAACTTCGACATCTTGGCACAATTGGCCAACACACCGACCAAGTTGTCATTATACGAGCTTCTGAGACTCTCCAAGGATGTTCGTGCGGCTTTGAGTGATGCACTCCAAAACGCCGACGCGTACCTCGCTCAGCTCAACCTCACAGGAGAGATCCCGCCTACAGATCTCCAAGACAGTGCCTGTACGGGAGCAATGCCCAACATCGTCTTCATTCCGCAGGACATGCTTATCAAAACCAACCTGCACGATCGTCCGCTATACTATACTGGATACATCAGCGACGTAAAGGTGGATCGGATGCACATTGATCCTGGCTCTTCCATAAGCATTATCCCGAAGGGTCTGCTACATTATCTCCGTATCCCAATGCATCGTCTGACGCCTACAAGCACCGCCATCAGTGGTTTTCAATTCAGACAGGAGCTACCCAATTGGAAAGATTCGTCTGAAGTGTCAAATTGGCGACCTCCAATCCGAAGTCACCTGCTACGTCATAGATACAGACACTTCTTACAACATCCTCTTGGGGCATCCATGGATACACGATTATATGATCGTGCCTTCCACGCTGCACTAATGCTTCAAATATGTCGACAAATACGGCTTCGTGAGAACGGAATTTGCTGATATCGATCCCTTCAAAGGGGTCGAATCCTACTACTCAGACTCCTGCCTGTACAAAAAATCGAAGAAGCATCTTGGTGAAGAAGATGTACGAGCTAGTACCGAGACAACCACAGGATCAGAAGAGCCTTTGACGATCCACCTCCAAGCTCGTAAACCTGGCAAGTCAGCACCCCTTACTGCCACTCTGCGTAAGGACGCAATCAGCCTCTCAGCAGAAGAAGAACAGATGATAATCCGGCTGCCAAGGTCTGGCCAAGTGCCAAGACCCACAACGGAGCCGCTGACAATTAGGCTACCGAGAGCCGGTCAGCCTCAAACGAAGAAGCTCAATCCCTCCGACAAGACAATGACGATACGCCTTCCCAAGAAGGGTCGTCACCCCGATGCAAGGCCTGGAACTTCTAGCAAACCAACCACTCCCCGCCCAGCATCGAGTGCCAAGCTGGGGGTCGCTAGTTTGCCAACAACTCCATGCTCTGAACCGCTGACGATCAAGCTGCCCAGGTCGTCCTCTCAGTCTTCGTTTATACAGGGGTAGCTGAAGAGAAACCGGAGATAGCCAAGTATGTGGCTGTCCACACTGATGTTCCCTCCGCAGATGATGTAATCCCCTAGAAAAGATACCTTACTTCATCAATAAAGGGCTATCTTTGAACTACCTCGAGCTTAATAAGCTATGTACGATGTATGCTATAGAACACGGTATAGGCACTCACCTCCACACACAGGTAACAAATGTGCACACCGCAGTCCAGCTTACTCCAGCAGAAGACGCTTACCGCATAATCGAGGGAGGGGACCACCCAATCATCTTCGGCCGGAAGGACGACCCTCATCCCTTCACCATAGAAGAAGTCGACCTTGGACCAGATGTCGGGAGACTGCCTCTGTATCTTTATAGTCCCCAATCTAAATATCTCATGCAAAAACAAGGGTATGATCTAGAGACTACGCCGGGCTTGAATTACGACACGGGACGACGATTACCTTGGAAGCCACCGGTCCCGGCAGGCAAACCACGGGACTACTATAGCAAGACTCGATATCGATTAGGGTATGTAACACCCACGATGATCCCTGAAAGTTCAGATGAAGAATGTGACTGGCATTCACATTCGACCGGGTCACCAACATCTGACTCTGATACCAGCATCGGAGATGTATTCAGACAAGTCTTGTCAGTCAATATGACATTCGCCGACGCTTATGAAGAGGACGAAGACATCCCCGAAATCCTTGAACTAGAGTCGTGGGCACAGCAGCTGGATGCGCAATGGGAAAAGCGGTTCGAACTGAGGGACCCTCCTACTGGAGATGAGGTTATCTAGGTCGACCTCGGTAGTGAATCTTCTCCAAAACCAATCTTCGTCAGTCAAAGCTTAACAGACAAGGAGCGAGAACCACTGCTGGAACTTGTCAAAGAATAAATTGATGTGTTCGCATGGAGCTATGAAGACATGCCGGGGTTAAATCCCGATATTGCTCTTCACAAGCTCAACATTCGGCCGGACGCAAAGCCAGTCAAGCAACAACAGCGACGCTTCCGCCCAGGCATCATGGATGCGATCGAAGCCGAAGTCAACAAATTGATAACCAGTGGCTTCATACGTGAAGAGCAACATCCCGACTGGGTCGCCAACATAGTACCCGTCCTCAAGAAGAATAGAAAGATTCGAATCTGTATCGACTTCCGCAATCTGAACGAGGCGTGTCCCAAAGATGAATTCCCCCTCCCTATCACAGACATCATGATTGACAACACATACGGCTTCGAACGTATGTCATTCATGGATGGATTCTCGGGGTACAACCAAATCAAGATGTCTCCTGACGACGAAAAGCATACATCATTCCGAACACCAATCAGCACATACTGCTACACAGTCATGCCTTTCGGTTTGAAGAATGTTGACGCTATATATCAAAGAGCCATGAGTATCATCTTCAGAGACCACTTACGCAAGACGGTGGAGTGCTACGTTGATGACATCGCCGTCAAGAGTCGCCGTAAGGGAGACCATCTGCAGGATCTAAGGACGGTATTCGACCTGATGCGAGCACACAATTAGAAGATGAACCCTACGAAGTCCTTCCTGGGCGTATCCAGCGGGAAGTTCTTGGGTTTCATCATCACCGCCCAGGGTATCCATGTAGACCTCGAGAAGGCAAAGGCAATTATGGAGATGGGTCCCCCGAAAAATCTCCGCGAACTCAGAGGCCTTCAAGGGAGGCTAGCTTACATCAGGAGGTTCATTTCTAACCTCTCCGGACGATGTCGACCATTCACCTACCTCATGAAGAAAGGCGTCTCGTTCGTGTGGGACGAAGAATGTCAGCAGGCCTTTGACAGCATCAAAGAATATTTGTCGAACCCTCCAGTTCTGGTGGCCCCGGTTGCTGGGAAACCATTCCTGCTCTACGTACGAGCAATGGAACATTCCCTCGGGGCTCTGCTGGCACAAAACAATGATGCAGGCCATGAACAAGCCATATATTACCTCAAAGAATGATGATTGGGCCAGAGCACCGATACACCGTTGTGGAGAAGGAATGCCTTGCCCTGGTGTTCGTTATTCAGAAAATGCGGCACTATGTCACCGGACAAACAATACATGTGATCTCACGAGTCAACCCTCTCAGGGTCCTCATGACTAAGTCAGGGGCACTCAGCTCTCGTCTCGCTACATTGGCAATATTGCTGTCCCCGTATCATATGATCTTCGTCCCGCAAAAGGCCGTCAAAGGTCAAGCCTTGGCAGACTTTTTGGCAGCCCACCCGGGTTCGGAGTCGTCCAGGATATATGAAGAAATTCCAGATGAGGTCGCCGACTCGAATGCAGCCTCTCACGATAACATATGGCGGATGTTCTTCGACGGCGCTTCAAGAACAGGACCCAAGGGCAACATCATTGTCGGAGTCAGGGTGGTGCTAGTCTTCCCTTCCGGATTGGTATTAACCGCGCTTACTCCCTCACGGAACCCTGCTCTAACAATGTGGCCGAGTACAACGCTCTGGTCATTGGCCTCCAACTTGCAAGGGAGTTGGGGGTAGAATATCTTGAAGCATACGACGATTCTCAGTTAATCGTCAATCAAATCCGGGGCTCATACGAAGTTCGCCACGAAGACATGATCCCCTATCACCAAATAGCAATCGACATCATCTTAGTCGTTCGAGGGGTTCTTTATCGAACATATCCCCAGACTCCGAAATATCGAAGCCGATGCCTTAGCAGGCCTGGCCGCTTCCCTAGCAGTGCCGAATCATACCCATCAATCGGTAGATGTGAGAGGCCACGAGTTGGTCTGCCCCAAGAACAATGTTCAATTCGTGGCAAGTTATTCTGCTCAGGCGATTGATGATGCCCCAGATTGGAGACAACCATTCATCAACTTCGTCGTCTACGACATCCTCCCCGAGAACCCAAAGGAGGCCACCTCCATTAGACGACGTTCCCTCAGATTCTTCTATGATATAGAGACGAAAATGCTGTATCGACGATCCTACGATGGATTATTGCTTCGGTGTCTGTCAAACGCAGAAGCCAAAGAAGCCGTACGAGAAGCGCATGACGGTGTCTGCGGGGCCCATCAGCCTGGTCCTAAATTGCAAGACCGTCTTCGCTGAATGGGCTACTACTGGCCTACAATGGTAGCGGATGCGATAGACTACGCAAGAAGGTGCAAAGCCTGCCAAGTCCACGCAGACTTCATTCACCAGCCATCCGAATTTCTACATCCGACAGTAGCATCCTGGCCCTTCGAAGCATGGGGGATGGATATCATTGGTCCAATTACTCCACCTTCCTTCCGTGGACATCGCTTCATACTTGCGATCACGGATTACTTCTCCAAATAGGGCAGAAGCTGTTCCACTTGCAGAAGTCAAAACTTCGAACGTGATCAGCTTCCTCAAGCATCACGTCATCTATCGCTTTGCACTACCCCGAAGCATCATCCATGACAATGGTCCGCAGTTTGCGAGCCACACCTTCTATCGGTTTTGCGATAAGCACCATATCCAGAATTTTGCTTCGACACCATATAACCCAGCAGCAAACGGGTTGGCAGAGGCATTCAACAAAACAATCATCAAACTCCTCAAGAAATTTGTCTCTTCCAACAAACGCGACTGCAACGAGAAGCTCGGTGAATGTTTATGGGCGTACCGTACTACAGTCCGAACAGCTACCGGGAGCACACCATTCTTCCTGGTGTACGGAAGTGAGGCAGTTCTCCCATTAGAGACTCAAATACCCTCGCTCCGCGTCGCCCTCACTTATCAATTGACGACGGATGATAACTACCGACGCCGACTACAAGAGTTAGAGGCCTTAGATGAAAAGCGCCTCCTAGCTCAGCAAAGGATTGAAATATACCAAGCACGCATCTTCGGAGCCTTCAACAAGAAGGTCAAGATCAGAACATTCCAAGTGGGCGATCTCGTTCTGGCGGTCCGGAGACCGATGGTCATGACTCACAAGACCGCCGACAAGTTCCAGCCAAAATGGGAAGGCCCATTTATCATTGAGGCCGTATTCTCCAATGGAGCTTACCGCCTCGCAAAACAGAATGGGGATTTGCTCATGTTGCCCGTCAACGGCAAGTTTCTGAAGAAATAATATGTCTAAAATGACATTCTCCAGATCATGGAGTCATGTGCCCGCTGGTGCCGCTGAACTCACATCCACTAATTTTCCAGATTTTTGAGTCACGTGCCCGCTAGCACCGTTGAACTCACCTTTACAATTTTCCTAGATCATTGAGTCATGTACCCGCTGGTACCGCTGAACTCACATTCACTATTCTCTAGATTCCTGAGTCATGTACCCTCTCGTGCCTCTGAACTCACATCTACAACATCCCAGATTATCGAGTCATGTGCCCGCTGGTGCCACTGAACTCACACATTCATAATATCGAGTCATGTACCCGCTGGTGCCTCTGAACTCACATCCCGGTCACTCTTTCAGATAGTAAGTCATGTATGATCATACCTCTGAACTTTCTTCCTGGAAGAGATCCTCCCTCATGATCCAATACTCGCACTTCCAGTGCACAAAAAGGGTAAGCGATCCACAAATTTCTAAAACGGCCATGTCCTCATTACCTCTGAGTCGTTTCACTTCCGCCAAAAACAAATCACCCCCTATATAGAACTTCCATGTCCTCATTACCTCTGAGTCGTTCTATGTACCCCCTCTTCATTGAGCCCACTCCTGCCACGTCCTCATTACCTCTAAGTAGAAAGGCTCCGTAGAAGAAACCTTCATACTTGCCATGTCCTCATTACCTCTGAATAAGTATGTCGATTCCCTTTCAACCTATTTTCTGTACCCACAACCGGAGTACGACAAAGATAATTGGTCCACAAACGTCCTCTGTTGACCACAAATATCCTCCGTGAATTCACTCCTGCCATGTCCTCATTACCACTGAGTAGGAAGATTCCACGATAAAACCCTCATACTTGCCATGTTCTCATAACCTCTGAGCAAGTATGTTGGTTTCCTTTCATCCTATTATCCGTATCCTAAACCAAGGTATGCCGAGGATAATAGGCCCACAAATATGCTCTGTTAAGTTTCTTAGCACAAGCCCACCATCTCATCATGCCCCGAGAGCTCAGCTGCTCTACGGCATTCTTTTTTCCGATACCAAGAGCACCCACGACCACTTTGCCATGACTGTCCCAGGTATCCTAACCAAACTTGTTATCCGTACCTAAAACCAAGGTATGCCATGGATGACGAGTCCACAAACAAGTCCCCCGCGCGGGGCAAACACCACCATCATATCATGGGTACAACAAGCAATGCAAATGAAGGATAGAATGGAAAGTACTCTTTATTTGAAAGAAGAAAATGCATTACATCTTTTGGGACCACGTCCCTCTCAAAAAGAAAACAGGAACAAAACAAAAGAAAGAAAAGCCAACTACATTTCGACATTACTCAATTCTAGGAGACGGCTTCTCACTAAGGTGGTCCCCCGCTCAATCCGCTGTCGAGCCCGACGCTCAGCCTCCCGGGATAACCGCTCCCCATCGTCCAAATCCATGAACGCCTGGCAGTCGTCTTCCAACTTCTTCAGGGCAGTTTCCAGGTCAGTTGAAGCTTGATTAACCCTGTCAGCCTCCCGAACAATCAGCCCCCTGTCAGTACGGGCAACCTCAAGTTCGGACTCCAAGAAAGTCAACTTCCTCTGAAGCGCGAGAATCTGCTCCCGCGTGTCAATAATCCCACGAGAGGCAGTCTCCTCCCGGGCTGTGATGTCTTCATTCGCGTGACTCAATTGATCATACCGATCAGATAAATCGCTGAGGTCCTTCAGTATGGCCGACCTGGTTTTATTCCGAGCAGCTTTAGTCCTCTCTATGACGGCGATAAGGGAACCCCGCTCCTCATTTATAACAGCAGACAGATCAGCCTGCCGCAATACCCGGAGCTCGGCCACCAGCCGATTAGTCTCTAACAATTTCGCCTCCAGAAATGCGGCCATCCCTGCATCACCAGGGAGATTCCTAAGGATATCGACTTGACCCTGGGCGCATTGCCGGGCCAAGGTGAAGTAGGTCCCTCTTTCCACGGCAGCTTCTATTCCCCTCTTCAAATGACGATGAAAACTGGCAACCACGTCCTGTAACGCATCGTCCAAAACTTCCGCAGAGGATGGCGTCAGAGGAAGCGAGGACGGCAACATCGGAGGAGTGACGCTGGAGCTTGCCACCAGAGGAACAAAGTCTGAGCAGAATGATGCATGAATAGCGGCCAACTCGTCTTCCGCCGCCCGGAGAGCTTGGATACTCGGTAGGGTAGAAAGGTCGATTCTCGGAGCCACCGGAGCAGAGGATGACGCAAGGACCATCGTTCCCTGCCCCGACTGCCCCGATACCTAGCCCGCTAAACTCGAGCCCCTAGAAGGCCCATCAAAACGAGTCGGAAGGTAAGGAGGTACACCCCTCTCCACCAGTGCCCCTTCGGTTGGGTTTGTCTCAACAATGTCCGTCCTCGGCACTGGAGAGGCAGGACCTGTATGCCCAGAATAACAATCAATCGACGTAACCCGAAGGACGTGATGATAGAGCAGATAGGCCTCCTCACAGGTTAGGATTCGGCTTATCTTACCAAGGGTGGAGCATGGAGGCTGTAGCTCATTCACAGCTGGCATGGTCCCCTCATCCGCAATCTCTAAATTAAGCTCGACAGCGTCCTCTGTCCCTGTCACCTCGAAGGAGGATATGGCTCGATCGGCATCGTCTCGAAGAGATTCCGCGATCCCAGAGACAGACTCACCGAAGCCCCCGCCATCCCGGGTCACCACCTTGGCATCTTGAGACTCCTCTTCTTCTCTTGACACCTATAAGCAGGAAAGAAGATAATTAAAACCAAAGCTAGAAGGAAAGAAGGAAGGAAGAATCGGGAGCGGTTTGGTTACCTCTGACACGGGATTGACCTCTTCTCCACTTTCTCTTATAGTTAGCTGGCGGTGTCTGGTTGCAACCAGCTTCCGGGAGCGAGATATACCGCCAGCAGGAGAAACTTGCCTGCTACACTTTGGAGCAGGGCCAAGCGCAACGGGTGGCTGATCCTCCAACATCTCATCTGGCAAGATTGGCGGCTGATCCACCTCTACGTCTGCCGCCGGGAGGGTAGAGTCATCTCCATCATGCTCGTTGCCCTCATCATCCTCGGCCACAGAATCCAAATCTGGCACTTCGGCTCTATTCTTTCTCTTCTTGGCCCCTTGAGACCCTTCCTCCAGGCCGGTACCAACAATAAAACTGGCACCCGGGTTAAAACCGACCGGAGGTTTGTTCGCCATGACATGGTACAAGGCTGCCATGTAGAAGATCTCCACTGACGCCTTAATGGTAGGGACTGAGAAAATGGTACGGGTATAGAATGTGTCGTAGTATTGCCAAGCCCTGATGCCATCAAGAAGGCTGCCCTCAAAGCCCAGACAGGTGCTGGGATTGACTAAACAAAGCTGGCTGTATCCAAACTGACGGGCAAACCTGCTAGGCAGATAAGGCTCCAGAAAAACAGTATTGCGGTTACGATACACCAGATGTGCAGGGCGGATGTTACGCAGCCATAGGAGCATCTGGCCGTCCAGAAGTTGAGGGGGCACAATACCGTCAAGATGTACAGCCTCTATGTCCCTGGCAGTAAAGCGAGGGACGGATACGAAAATATGATACATATCTGCCCTCGCCAATGCCATCCGGCAAGTCCGCATGGTCTCACACTCCCAAGGCTCGTCACGATAGCGGAAGATAAATGCGTCATCATCAGTCACACCGTCTACAGAGCCCGGTCTCATCAAAGACGGATAATGTATCAACAGCCACCCCATCAAATAGTGATAGGACAACTCAGTTCGTTCAAAATCCTTGGTTACGTCACGAGCAATGACCTTGGCGGTGAATCTACGAAGGCTACGGTGTATGCTGCTGTCACACCCCAGAACCAGAATACTGGAGAGCGAGGGCAGACATAGCCAGCTACGTATAATGAAATGGAATCCACGTCACTATACGGTCACGGCTGTCTAGATATATGAGGGTTTAACTACAATCCATCAGTCTCTTATGGTCAAGAACAAGCCTATTGTCTCAATCACAAGCAAGTAGTAACAGTCACAAGATATTAGAGCATCAATATACAATAGTAAGGCGTCCCATACATTACATATTGGATGATCATGAAGCTAGTCGTACAAAATGTCAGGACTAGAAAGAGTTTAGTCAATACATGATCAACCCTAGGATTTGTCAATCATGTTACAGCCCGTAGGCAGACAGTAAATAGAGGTGCAATACGAGCTAACACGTGCTCGCCGGCTAAACGCCTCAAAAGAATAATTTTACAAATAGAGTGTGAGGACAAAAGAAACCCACTCGTTGCCCTGGTTACGCCTGGTGGTCACCATCGGGCTGGAAGACAGGTGGATCCTCTGTTGCTGCTCCGATATCGGGCCACACAAAACCAGCTGGGTCAGACCCCAGAAAGAGCAAGTGCCACAAAGGAGGCTTCACTTAGGAACTAAAACCAGCATATCACAATAGAATATTAGAGATAATAAATAAAGAACTGATAATAATAGAGATAACAACAGTAAACTGAGTACGAGGAAACTATTCAAGTAGCCAGGTCACAACCCTTAAACCAAACAAGGACCGGAGTTGCAGCCCTTCACCTGAATAGAAACCCGTCTCAAATACTATTGGTACAGTAAAGACAATAAATGAAGAGAGGACACAGAACTGCTCCGGGAGCCAGGTTACAACCCTTAAACCAAACAAGGACTGGGGTTGTAACCCTTCGCCTGAACAGAACTGGACCCCTGATCTTTATTGCTAAGTCCAGCATAATTAATCATGGTATTGAAGTAAAGGTAAAACATGACGAGCATGACAGGAGGTTACAATAAGACAATAAACGAAGAGAGGACACAGAACTGCTCCGGGAGCCAGGTTACAACCCTTAAACCAAACAAGGACCGGGGTTGTAACCTTTCGCCTGAACTGAACTGGACCCCTGATCTTTATTGTTAAGGCGGGCACAATAAGCAGGACGATATATGATAAGATAACCATGGAACTATTCAGATAGCCAAGTTACAACCCTTAAACCAAACAAGGACCGGGGTTGTAACCCTTCATCTCAACAGAACTTGGTATCCCATCATTTATCGATACAAGAAATCATTTCCTGATACAATCTTGTACAGGATCAGGATAAGACTAAGCTGGAATAAACTTCATCCAATCAATCACGGCCAATCAAGAGTACGGCTTGATACTTTTAACTAGCTAGGGTTATCACAAGCCTAGTTACTAGCAAGATGCAATGAGATTATCCCGACAGCCACAAGCCCTGCAGACCATCTGGTTATCCAGGTCGAATGTCTATTTAGGAAGAATGCAACACATGACTGTGTGCTGGAAATGTGCCCTACTCGTCGGTAGGCTACAAGTCCACTGAATGCGCCCAGATAACGGGATTGCCTGTAGCTGGGAATCTCTTCATGACTATTGAATCATTCTAGTTAATTAGCCTTAGTCAATTTCAGTAGGTACCCCTGACCGTGGTACTCAGGGATCCCCATCCTAGATATGATGCAAGACAGTACTAGTTTATTACAAACACAATCGCCCACGGTGTCCAGGTATTTCATACTTGTCATGTCAGGCTAGCTGTCGTAACAGCACGCCAAGATATATCATGTCAGTTTACTTGTCAAGAGTGCGCCACAGCGGGCCACTATCGTGTTCTATTCTTACAATATTATGAATGAGAGAAACTTGCATAAAATAACTAGAGACATATTCTTGCTGCTAAGGAAAAGATCTACAACTTCCACGTTGGGAGTTGGGAGAAATTCGAGCAATAATTCAGTCAATTAGGACATATAATAGTTAGTAATAGTCAAAATATGCATTATACGGCCTATTCTGCGACATGCATGCAACTGCGACACCATATGCGCCTACTGCGACATGCGCCTTAATGCGGCTCATGCGCGACATGATATGCGCCTATCGCGACATGCACCTCATGTGGCTCAACTGCGACATGATATGCGCCTATCGCGACATGCGCCTCATTGCAACATGCGCCTACTGCGACATGCGCCTTCTGCGACATGATATGCGGCTACTGCGACATGCGCTTCATTGCAACATGCGCCTTCAGCGACATGTGCCTTCTGCGACATGATATGCGGCTACCGCGACATGCGCTTCATTACAACATGCGCCTTCAGCGACATGCGCCTTCTGCGACATGATATGCGGCTACCGCGACATGCGCTTCATTGCAACATGCGCCTTCAGCGACATGCGCCTTCTGCGATATGATATGCGGCTACCGCGACATGCACTTCATTGCAACATGCGCCTTCAGCGACATGCGCCTTCTGCGACATGATATGCGGCTACCGCGACATGCGCTTAATTTCAATATGCGCCTTCAGCGACATGCGCCTTCTGCGACATGATATGCGGCTACCGCGACATGCGCTTCATTGCAACATGCGCCTTCAGCGACATGCGCCTTCTGCGACATGATATGCGGCTACCGCGACATGCGCTTCATTGCAACATGCGCCTTCAGCGACATGCGCCTTCTGCGACATGCGGATTATGCTGCAGATGAACCTAGAAATGACCAGAAATGGTTTTGGCCATAACTTCCTCATCCGAAGCCGAAATCAAGTGAAACAAAAGCCAAAACTGCATGAAATTGAATTCTCTACAACATAGAAACACTAGTTTTCGAAAATAACCAAGTTTTAAAGATCAAAACCAAGAAAACCGAAAAGTTTACAAACTTAGATCTACAAGAATCCATCCATCAAATCCAAAAATGTCAAGTTCTAAAGAGGCTTAGAATCAAGTAAGGAAGAGAATGGAACAATAAAACTTGAGATCCATCATGAAGCAAGTTTGCACTTGCCTAGCTCTCTTTCCTGGTAGATGGAAGAGTAATGGTGGAGAAGAAGAAGTGAATGAGAAGAATAAATGAAGAGAGAGAGAGTTAGGTGGAAATATAAATAAGGGTGGTGGTGGTAGGTGGGGGTTTTCTTTTGGTTCATGATGAACCCACAAGCAAACCAAACCAAGCTAAGCCGAACCAAGCTAAGCCATAACCAATGACATGCCAAAATAACCATGCAGGAAAATACGCAATACGAGTCAAGAATACGTACACGTATACCAAGATACGTAATACGAACTATAGGCATTACAACTCTACCCACCTTAAAAGAGTTCCGTCCTCGGAATTTAATCAAGAGGCTAGAATTGCAAGGACAAGCTATACTAATCGTAAGCTATAACAAGCAGTCTATCATGCAGTCATTTATTCAAGCAAGGAATTGAAAGCATAAGGCATAAGGAAGACATTATACCTTACGAGTCAAACAGGTCGGGATATCACGATCGGATATCATCCTCACGCTCCCACGTCGACTCACCCAAAGAGTGATGACCCCAAGCAACTCGGACTAACTTGATAGTCTTGTTCTTGAGTGTCTTCTCTCTTCGGTCCAATATAGACATGGGCCTCTCCTCATACGAAAGGTTGGTACCAACAACCAATTCCGAATGATCCAGGATGTGGCTCGGGTCCGGAATATACCGTCGCAGTTGGGATACATGGAATACGTCATGCACCTTACGTAGCGACGGTGAAAGAGCGAGACGATAGGATACATCTCCTACTCGCTCCAGAATGTCGAACGACCCTATATACCTAGGACTAAGCTTTCCTCGCACGCCGAAACGAATGACGCCACGGGTAGGCAAGATCCTAAGGAATACATGGTCGCGACAGAAAATTCAAGGGGTCGCCGATGAGAATCGGCCCAATGACGCTGGCGATCTTGGGCAACTCGAAGAGATCTTTGACTCTTCTGACCACTTCAATGGTCTGAGCAAACATTTCCGAACCAAGCATCTACCTCTCTCCAATATCGTCCCAGGCTAGCGGGGATCGATACTTCCTACCATACAATGCCTCGAACGGAGCCATCTGGATACTGGCTTGGAAACTGTTGTTGTACGAGAACTCCACCAGGTGCAGGTGATCTTCCCATGAACCACCGAAGTCGAGTGTACATGACCGCAACATATCTTCAAGAGTCTGGATCGTACGCTCCGACTGGCCATCTGTCTGCGGGTGATAAGCTGAACTGGACTGGAGGTGAGTTCCCAAACTTTCTTGCAAGCTACGCCAAAAGTGCGACGTAAATCTTGAATCTCTGTCTGAAGTGATACTGACTGGTACACCGTGCAACCTGACAATCTGCCGGAGATACATCTCCGCTAGCTGAGCCGTCGACTGACCAACTCTGAACGGGAGAAAGTGAGCCACCTTCGTGAGCCTGTCTATGACAACCCAAATAGCGTCTCTGCCCACCGGGGATCTAGGCAATCCAGTCACAAAGTCCATGGTTACATGCTCCCATTTCCACTCGGGAATCGGCAATGGTTGAAGTAGTCCAGCTGGTCTCTGATGTTCAGCCTTAACTTGCTGGCAGACTAAACAACGAGAGACAAATCGGGCTATCTCCCTCTTCATGCCATTCCAGCAAAAGTGCTGGCGGATATCACGGTACATCTTCGTGCCACCAGGATGAATGGAATACTGCGAACTGTGAGCCTCCGTCATGATCTCCTGTCTAATATCTCCACTGGGTACACAAAGACGCTTACCATGTCGAAGTGTACCATCTTCATGAATGCATAACTCTGGTCTTCGTCCTGCCTCACACTCTGCTCTAAGTCGTTGAAGCTTGGAATCTGCTGACTGCGCCATCCGGATCCTCTCGACTATAGTGGACTGAACTTGCATGCTGGCCATCAATGCCACACTGGAAGGGAGGACAACTTCTATACCCATCTTCTGAAGATCGGCTAACAGTTCTGGTTGTGCTGTCAGAAAATAAACTCCTGCCCTCCTGCTCAATGCATCTGCAACAACGTTGGCCTTCCCTGGGTGATACTGCAGGTTGACATCATAATCCACAAGCAGCTCTAGCCATCTCCTCTGACGCATGTTGAGATCCTTCTGGGTGAAAACATACTTCAGGCTCTTGTGGTCGGTGAAAATTTCCACCCTATCTCCGTATAGGTAGTACCTCCACAACTTAAGTGCAAACACTACTGCTGCCAGCTCCAAGTCATGGGTTGGGTAATTTCTCTCATGATCACGAAGTTGTCGTGACGCATAAGCTATTACCTTCCCATGCTGCATCAGAACACATCCTAAACCTCTGTCCGAAGCATCACAATATACTGAGAATCCTCCAGTTCCATCTGGAAGCGTAAGAATAGGAGCCATCATCAAGCCTCGCTTCAACCTCTCAAAAGAATCCTGGCACTCCGCTGTCCAAGCAAACTGCACATCCTTACGGGTCAACTGGGTCAATGGCGCTGAAATTCGAGCAAAGTCTGAAACAAATCGCCGGTAGTAGCCAGCCAAGCCAAGAAAACTACGGACTTCTGCCACTGTGCTAGGTACTGGCCATGTTTCAATGGCCACGATCTTCTGGGGATCCACTTCAACTCCTCTTCGGGTGATGATATAACCCAAGTACGAAATACGATCGAGCCAGAACTCGTATTTACTGAACTTGGCATACAACTGGTGCTCTCTGAGAATCTAAAGAACAACTCGGAGATGCTGCTCATGTTCCGCTTCACTCTTACTGTAGACCAGGATGTCATCTAGGAACACAATCACGAACTGATCCAAATAAGGCATAAAGATACGATTCATGAGGTCCATGAATACAGCCGGCGCATTGGTTGCTCCAAATGGTATCACAAGGAACTCCCAATACCCATATCTAGATCTGAAAGCTGTCTTCGGGATGTCCTGCTCTCTGACTCTGATCTGGTGGTATCCTGACCGCAAGTCGATCTTCAAAAATACTGACGCCCCTCTGAGTTGATCAAACAAGTCATCTATCCTCGGGAGAGGGTATTTGTTCTTGATTGTCACCGAGTTCAAGGTACGATAATCAACACACAATCTGGACGTACCATCCTTCTTTTTCACAAGAAGCATCGGGGCTCCCCAAGGCAATCCACTAGCACGAATGAATCCCTTGGTTCTGAGTTCTTCAATCATCTTGTACAATATCTCTAGCTCTGACGGTACCATCCTGTAGACTCTTTCTGACACTGGGGCTGTTCCGGGAATCAAGTCGATGGCGAACTCGATCTCCCGCTCTGGCGGCATCCCTGGAAGCTCTTCGGGGAAAACATCCGGAAACTCTTCGACTATCCGAGGTAACTGCACTGCTGCTACTGCCATCCGCAATAATGGAGGAGAAGGTTCAACTTCGCCTCGGGAGAAAGAAAACTCTGGCTCGCCTGGAATGCTAAAAATAACCCTGCCAATGTGGCAGTCTATCCTAGCATACTGGTCCCTCAACCAATCCATCCCTAAGACCACATCATAATCGGCCATCGGGAACTCTATCAATCTAGCGGGGAATTCTCTACTGCTAACTACGACCCGACACGAGGAAAACACTCTATCTACTCCCACAAGTCCGTTACCAGTAAGTATATTGAGCCTTACTGATAATGACTCGGGCTCCAGTCCTACCCGTGTCGCAAATCGTGTAGACATAAATGAATGCGAGGCACCAGAATCAAATAATACTGAAGCTGGAAAGGTGTTGACGAGAATAGTACCTGCTACCACCTCACCTGGTGCTATTCCTTCTTCTCCCATGGTCAAAGCCAGCACTTGACCATGTCCTCTGGGTGCGGGTCCCCTCTGCTGAAAATTCCTCTGTCTGCTCTGGATCAAGGCTTGGGCTTGGGCAAACTGTTGCGGTCTCTGCTGCTGGAATGCCTGGGCCTGCGTCGGCAATGGCCTCGGGAACGGGTACTGCAGCTGCTGCTGCTGGATTGGTGCTGGTCCTCTAACTGAAGAACTAGAGAAGGCGGATGAACTCCCCCTGTTCGGGCAATTCCCAACCCTGTGGTCCGGGGCACCACAAACCAAGCACAAACCCTGTGCTCTACGACATTCTGATACCACATGTCCTGGCTTCCCGCAGTGTGAACATCCCACTACGGAAGACTGCTTCTGCTTCTGCTGCTGAGGGTGCGTCGGGGTAAAATACTGAACCGACGTCACTGAGGCCGCCCGCCTCGGAGCTCCAATGGTCAAAGCCCTGGCTGTCGGGGCTGGTGCTGAAGACTGATTCATCTGGCCGTGAGATCGCTTCCGACCTCCGGTCCTGTCCACGATCCTCTGGAAGGTATATTCATGCCTCCTGGCTGCTCTCAACACTGCATCAAAAGTCTGATGCTCAAACTGCTCTACCGCCAATAAAATCTCTAGGTGGAGCCCCTGCTGGAACCGCTGGGCTCTATCGAACTCGGTCGCCACCAAGGTAGGAGCAAACCGACTAAGCCTGGAGAACTCGGCCGCATATCCATCGACCGTCCTGCCCATCTGCTTCAGATTGGTGAACCTCGTCTGTAGATCATATCGAGCTACAGCATCAAAATACTTGGTCTGGAATCTCTCCCTGAATACGGCCCATAAAATAGGGGCCACTAATCCATCGGCCTGCGCTGCCCACCAGCTGCGGGCAAGATCTAGTAACTGCAGGCGCACTACGGCCACCTTCTCGTTCTCTGGAGTCCTGGCTGCTTCTAGAATCACCTCTGTGTCCTGAAGCCAAGCATCTGCAGCGATCGCATCTTCACTGCCGTCAAAGAAGGGAGGGTTCAAGCGCTTGAAGCTGTTGGCCGTACTATTACCCTGATGACCTCCTCTGGTCAAAGCATCTGCCACCGCCTGGTGCAAGGCATCTCCGCGATGATCCTGGGAAGCTAATAGGGACCTGATAAGACCCACCAAAGTGCCATCATCAGGCTCTGCAGGCTGGACGGGCTGAATTGGGGGTTCTCCTTCGGTAGGCATGACTCTGGAGGCTACTCCTGAATGTTGGGCTTGATCTCCAGGTTGTTGCTGGTCCGCGGGAGGTGCACCGCCTTGCTGATCGGCAGGTCCAGGAACAATGCCGCTGAAGAAGACGACATAGGAAACAATAAGGAAGGACCATGACAGATCAATGATACAAGCATGTGATCAGGTCAAGATTTTCAGGGATCAAGAGGATACGAGTAGAGATCAAGGGCGAGTACTGATTGAGACATCTATTCGGTAATCCCTCACATATCTTGATTTACAAGACCTGCATGGGCCACCACTAAAACCATGTCACGCCCCAGAACCAGAATACTGGAGAGCGGGGGCAGACATAGCCAGCTACGTATAATGAAATGGAATCCACGTCACTATACGGTCACGGCTGTCTAGATATATGAGGGTTTAACTACAATCCATCAGTCTCTTATGGTCAAGAACAAGCCTATTGTCTCAATCACAAGCAAGTAGTAACAGTCACAAGATATTAGAGCATCAATATACAATAGTAAGGCGTCCCATACATTACATATTGGATGATCATGAAGCTAGTCGTACAAAATGTCAAGACTAGCAAGAGTTTTAGTCAATACATGATCAACCCTAGGATTTGTCAATTATGTTACAGCCCGTAGGCAGACAGTAAATAAAGGTACAATACGAGCTAACACGTGCTCGCCGGCTAAACGCCTCAAAAGAATAATTTTACAAATAGAGTGGGAGGACAAAAGAAACCCACTCGTTGCCCTGGTTATGCCTGGTGGTCACCATCGGGCTGGAAGACAGGTGGATCCTCTGTTGCTGCTCCGATATCTGGCCACACAAAACCAGCTGGGTCAGACCCCAGAAAGAGCAAGTGCCACAAAGGAGGCTTCACTTAGGAACTAAAACCAGCATATCACAATAGAATATTAGAGATAATAAATAAAGAACTGATAATAATAGAGATAACAACAGTAAACTGAGTACGAGGAAACTATTCAAGTAGCCAGGTCATAACCTTTAAACCAAACAAGGACCGGAGTTGCAGCCCTTCACCTGAATAGAAACCCGTCTCAAATACTATTGGTACAGTAAAGACAATAAACGAAGAGAGGACACAGAACTACTCCGGAAGCCAGGTTACAACCCTTAAACCAAACAAGGACCGGGGTTGTAACCCTTCGCCTGAACAGAACTGGACCCCTGATCTTTATTGCTAAGTCCAGCATAATTAATCATGGTATTGAAGTAAAGGTAAAACATGACGAGCATGACAGGAGTTTACAATAAGACAATAAACGAAGAGAGGACACAGAACTGCTCCGGGAGCCAGGTTACAACCCTTAAACCAAATAAGGACCGGGGTTGTAACCCTTCGCCTGAACAGAACTGGACCCCTGATCTTTATTGTTAAGGCGGGCACAATAAGCAGGACGATATATGATAAGATAACCATGGAACTATTCAGATAGCCAAGTTACAACCCTTAAACCAAACAAGGACCGGGGTTGTAACCCTTCATCTGAACAGAACTTGGTATCCCATCATTTATCGATACAAGAAATCATGTCCTGATACAATCTTGTACAGGATCAGGATAAGACTAAGCTGGAATAAACTTCATCCAATCAATCACGGCCAATCAAGAGTACGGCTTGATACTTTTAACTAGCTAGGGTTATCACAAGCCTAGTTACTAGCAAGATGCAATGAGATTATCCCGACAGCCACAAGCCCTGCAGACCATCCGGTTATCCAGGTCGAATGTCTATTTAGGAAGAATGCAACACATGACTGTGTACTGGAAATGTGCCCTGCTCGTCGGTAGGCTACAAGTCCACTGAATGCGCCCAGATAACGGAATTGCCTGTAGCTGGGAATCTCTTCATGACTACTGAATCATTCTAGTTAATTAGCCTTAGTCAATTTCAGTAGGTACCCCTGACCGTGGTACTCAGGGATCCCCATCCTAGATATGATGCAAGACAGTACTAGTTTATTACAAACACAATCGCCCACGGTGTCCAGGTATTTCATACTTGTCATGTCAGGCTAGCTGTCGTAACAGCACACCGAGATATATCATGTCAGTTTACTTGTCAAGAGTGCGCCACAGCGGGCCACTATCGTGTTCTATTCTTACAATATTATGAATGAGAGAAACTTGCATAAAATAACTAGAGACATATTCTTGCTGCTAAGGAAAAGATCTACAACTTCCACGTTGGGAGTTGGGAGAAATTCGAGCAATAATTCAGTCAATTAGGACATATAACAGTTAGTAATAGTCAAAATATGTATTATGCGGCCTATTCTGCGACATGCATGCAACTGCGACACCATATGCGCCTACTGCGACATGCGCCTTAATGCGGCTCATGCACGACATGATATGCGCCTATCGCGACATGCACCTCATGTGGCTCAACTGCGACATGATATGCGCCTATCGCAACATGCGCCTCATTGCAACATGCGCCTACTGCGACATGCGCCTTCTGCGACATGATATGCGGCTACTGCGACATGCGCTTCATTGCAACATGCGCCTTCAGCGACATGTGCCTTCTGCGACATGATATGCGGCTACCGCGACATGCGCTTCATTGCAACATGCGCCTTCAGCGATATGCGCCTTCTGCGACATGATATGCGGCTACCGCGACATGCGCTTCATTGCAACATGCACCTTCAGCGACATGCGTCTTCTGCGACATGATATGCGGCTACCGCGACATGCGCTTCATTGCAACATGCGCCTTCAGCGACATGCGCCTTCTGCGACATGATATGCGGCTACCGCGACATGCGCTTCATTGCAACATGCGCCTTCAGCGACATGCGCCTTCTGCGACATGATATGCGGCTACCGCGACATGCACTTCATTGCAACATGCGCCTTCAGCGACATGCGCCTTCAGCGACATACGCCTTCTGCGACATGATATGCGGCTACCGCGACATGCGCTTCATTGCAACATGCGCCTTCAGCGACATGTGCCTTCTGCGACATGCGGATTATGCTGCAGATGAACCTAGAAATGACCAGAAATGGTTTTGGCCATAACTTCCTCATCCGAAGCCGAAATCAAGTGAAACAAAAGCCAAAACTGCATGAAATTGAATTCTCTACAACATAGAAACACTAGTTTTCGAAAATAACCAAGTTTTAAAGATCAAAACCAAGAAAACTGAAAAGTTTACAAACTTAGATCTACAAGAATCCATCCATCAAATCCAAAAATGTCAAGTTCTAAAGAGGCTTAGAATCAAGTAAGGAAGAGAATGGAACAATAAAACTTGAGATCCATCATGAAGCAAGTTTGCACTTGCCTAGCTCTCTTTCCTGGTAGATGGAAGAGTAATGGTGGAGAAGAAGAAGTGAATGAGAAGAATAAATGAAGAGAGAGAGAGTTAGGTGGAAATATAAATAAGGGTGGTGGTGGTAGGTGGGGGTTTTCTTTTGGTTCATGATGAACCCACAAGCAAACCAAACCAAGCTAAGCCGAACCAAGGTAAGCCATAACCAATGACATGCCAAAATAACCATGCAGGAAAATACGCAATACGAGTCAAGAATACGTACACGTATACCAAGATACGTAATACGAACTATAGGCATTACAGCTGCACACCAAGGCCAGGAGGAGAGCTAGCCTGATTCGTAAAACTAACTTTACAGCCGGAAGGATGAAGTTACGACTGATTCTCTCGATAGAACCAGCTCCTCCAGAGACTACACAGTTTCGCAGCCATACCATTAAAAATCCCGCCAGGAGCGCTTTTTCTGACAACTCTTGGGTATCCTGGTAGAAATAACCGAAAGAGTCGGTTTTACTCCCAAATCTGTCACTGGTGGTGGCCACCCTCTTAGCCGACGACACCAAGTCTTTCACCGCCTCCCGGGATCGAGGGCGACGGGAAGTAATTCGTCCTGAAGCATCTGTCGGGAAGAGATAGTGCACCCAGTCCTTGGTATGGGGAGCATTCCCTTCCGAGTTGTTATCTTTTCTGGCCGTCTGATGACATGTGCTGTAGTGGCATAATATCTCTTGATAAAGGAACACGAAGCCTGGATACTGTCTTTCCAAATCTTCGAACTCCTCATTCGTGGGAGTATACGCCTCAAAAGCTTCGTCCCTCCAAGGAAGCTTGGAGACCGCGTGCATTTCGTGGAGCGCAAGCCCCATTTCCCCTATCGGTGTATAGAAGGTTCCCGTACGGCAATTATACATCTCCAGCAGAGACATGAACAATTTCTTGTTTACGGGCAAGCCATGGCTGGTGCCCCGAATAGCATGGTAAAGGCTATTCTCACACAAAAAGGCCTCGTACTTTTACAAGATCCATGTAGACAAATTGGTCCACGAGGGAACAGGATGTGTCCAACTAGGGAGCATCAACCAGCCGATGGGGTAGGAGCCCTTCCGAGCAAGTTGATTTATAAAAGTGTCAGCGGTAGAAAATATAAAATTGGGGCCCGGCACGTTCAGGAAAGTACCCGGGACCAATCCCGTTATAGAACAGCTGGTGTGCACCTTGCCTGCAGTCACTGACTTCATGCTGTTGTTATAATGGATGTCTCCCACAAACATCCCACCTCGGGTAGGAGTTAAAGCCTCTCCCATCTTCCGGTCTAGTGGAAGCATATTGAACCAAGATAACGGGAAGTGTCGCTCCATTTGGGGGATGCGGATCGCCATCCCGTTAGAGGATAAACTCCAGTTCTCCGACACCTCCAGAACATGACTGTTCTCCACGGTTAAGGCGTCTCCAAAGAAGAAAGTAGGCTTCAAATATTTCCTTTCAAATTTCCTGGAGTTTATCATAGCGTTAAGGAAATGGAAAGACTGGTGCTTGATGGCATTCAGTCTAGCCAGAGGCTCATCGCTCGAAAATTGGTCCGTCATATGCTGAACAATATGGTCGTACCTATAGCCGAGAGCGGCTTGGGCGCTACCCACCAAGAGTTCTCCAGCAGCGTTGACCGACAGATTTACTGAAGAAAACACAGAGAAAGATAAGTTAAACGGATGGATAAAGAGAGCTGATTGGGTGCTTTCAAGCCTCATGCGGTTCAGAAAAACATCCATACGGCTCCGAAGCCTTATGCGGCTCCAAAAGCCTCATGTGGCTCAAGCTCAGAAGAGCATTTATGCAGCTCCGTGCAATAAAAGTCTATGTGGTTTAGCGTCGCTTATGCGGCTTCGCCGACGAAGCGCATATGCAGACACAGTAGTTTTCTTATGCGGCTCGCAGCTCAGCCGTAGGACGAACATGCGACTTACAAAGACTCGTGCATAAAGTATGCGACGTAGCTATGGCAGTTAGGGTTCTTTAACTCATACATTGTCCTTACCAGTAATGGGGGGGTGAACGTCAGGATGAACATCGGGTACGACGACCGGCGGAGGAGCAGCCGCAGTCGAGGCGGAAGTAGAGGCTGTCTTCTTGCCCTTTGCTGCCACGGTCTTCTTGGGAGCCATTAGTTATCGAAGAGGAGAAGGACAATCGAGATAGGGAAGATTTAAGGAAAAAGAAAGAAAGTAAAGAAGCCATTTCTCTCTTCAAAACTCCTCCTATTTATAGGAGGACGGGAGAAGGAGGACACGTGGGCCAATAACCGCCTCATAAAAAGCGAAACCGACTCCTCGGGTTTCGTCTCCAAGATTCACCCAGGGCGTAAAATCCGAAAAATTTAAATGAGCCGACCTTTGGGATTTTTTCCTACAAAACGGTACTGAAATAAATTTAAGGCAATTAAAGACCCGCACACGTGGCAAGAAGCTATGCGGCAGAACCACCTATGTGGCTGAACAATCTATGCGGCCAAGATATCTATGCGGTCAGGGTTTCATATGAGGCCAGAAGAATATACAGCCATGCTTCTTATTCAAAGTATTTCAATTTTGCAAATTGAAAACTTTGAAGGGGGCCTTGTAGAAGCATGGAAAATGATCCATACGGCTAGAAAATCTCATGCGGCTCATGAAGCCCATGCGGTTCAGAAAGTCATGCGGCATAAGGGACTATGCGGCCCGAGACATCCCATGCGGCTCAAAAGATACGTGGCATAACAGTGTTCCCCTCCGCCCTATGCTGCATTAATTACTTTGACGGCTGACAACTCTGAAAAAAGTGACAGCCCTGACACAAGAGAGGCAATTATGACTCTGTCATAATGACAGACCCCTAGGGAAGAGAAAGAGATCTCTGACACAATCCTCCAAGATCCATAAAAATGCCACATGGCCCTGCCGCGTGGACGTTCGTATGCGGCTGGAGCGAAGTCTTCCCATGCGGTTCAGAATGAAGCCATCCTGTGCAGCTCAGGCCAAAACAGTCTCATACGGCTCAAGCGAAGGCTTTTCCATGCGGCTCAAGAGGACCATTTCCATGCGGCTCAGGCGGATGCATCCCTATGCGGCTCGCAATGATCATCTTTATGCGGTTCAAAGGTTCGAAAAGCAGCCCTGACACGTGGCCCAAACCTTATGCGGCCCAAATCTTATGCGGCTCAATCTTCATGCGGTTCAGATCCTTCCAGTGACTCCTAGGACACGTGTCCTAAGCCGATCAATTTCCCAGATTTATTGCAATCAGAGATTGGGTCAAATCCTAATAATCTGGGACACGTAGCAGGAGAATAAATCAAATTTATTTGCAGACATGAGAAGATCATTATGAGGAAGATTTATTCCAATCAGCATTAATTGCTGATAAGATTTGGTGTAATCTACACTTAATAGACCAAATTCATCACACTCAAAACTAATGGCCTAGATTGACCAATCCACAGGCCGCCACCATCTCCAGGAAGCAATTATTTGCAACCCTAATGATCATACCCCATTCCTATAAATAGCAAGGTGTCATTCCCTTGAAAAGATACATTCCCTGGCAATATACACAACGGAGAGAGTATGACCAGAGAGACCCCTTTTCGAGATCAGAGAGAGAACCACATACTTGGAGAGAAAAAACAGAGAGAGAGCAAAGAGAGCATTTCTTCAACGCTGAACAAATCTTCTGGAGCCAAGGCTGCATACCGATCGTCCAAGGAGTAAGGCAGGGCTGCCGTCGTCTTCCTGAGCCTCTATCGTCACCCCCCAGAATCTAAAATAAACAATTATACTTAGTCTGCTGTACCTAGGCTTTCGTCCCTAGGCTTTCTTTGTACAAGCAAATTTGTATTGTGAGTCTAAGTTCAGTCCTCCCATAAAACTATTTTGTACTTTTACAATCAATGGCAAACAGGTAGCGAGCCTTTTCTAGAATCAGTGACCATATATTGAGCAAGAGCTACAAGGGAGCTTGCACAATACATCCCAACCTAAGAAGGAAAAACATCTTTCGTCGAGATCCAAGAATACCAATCTGTGAGAACCATGTGTCAGGAATAAGCATATCAATACTAAGTACATGAATCATAGCAGTTATCATAAATTGGGAATAAGTATCAGAGAATGTACTCACCTGTAAGATGATAAAATATGTCAACCGGATCCACTGTAGTGTCTCGAGGACCTATAGAGAACAAGACATATCAATACTAAGTTTAGGAAGTAAAGTTAAATCAAATTAAATCCTATTTAGTCATTCTAGGTCAA
>JANAVB010015400.1:10918175-10923175 GCA_029216955.1 Iris pallida
GAAAATGATGAAAATACCCCTAATTCAAAAACTGGAGGTGACAAATCTACCCTCCTTAAAAAAATTTCGTCCTCGAAATTGAATGAGGACTAACACAGCAATCATGAACAGAACAAGGAAGTAAAAAGATAGAATTTTACCTCAAGGCTCGAAGAGATATGGGAATCGCTCCCGCATGTCGTCCTCCCTCTCCCAGCTGGACTCACCTGGAGAGTAGTGTCTCCATACAACGCGAACCAAGGGAATGACCTGGTTCCGGAGCACCTTCTCTCTTCGGTCCAAGATCTCAACCGGCTTCTTTGGATAGCTGAGTGTCGGTCCCACCTCGATCTCGGAGTGGTCTAAGACGTGACTGGGATCTGCCACGTACCGTCTCAGCTGCGACACGTGGAACACACTGTGCACTCCCTCTAGCGCGGGCGGTAACTCCAGTCGGTAAGCCACTGCACCGACTCTGCCCAGGATACGGAATGGTCCAATGCATCGTGGACTAAGCTTCCCGCCGCCACCAAAATGAATTGTGCCACGCGTCGGAGAAATCCACAGAAAGACAAGATCATCAACCTAGAACAAAACACAAGACTTAGAGCTTGATCTAAAACAATCACAATCAGACTCAAATACTAGAAAAATCTAGATTATACCTCAAACTCCAACGGCCTCCGGTGGCTATCGTCCCAATGCCGCTGCCTATCCTGCGCCACCCAAAGTCTATCTCTGATAACCCTGACCTTCTCTGCAGCATCCACTACCATCTCAGGGCCAAACAAAACTCTCTCGCCGACATCATCCCAAGACAAGGGAGTATGGTACCTCCGTCCGTATAGAGCCTTGAAAGGTGACATCTCTATACTGGCTTGGTAGCTGTTGTTGTAAGCAAACTCTACCAAGTGAAGGTGGTCCTCCCAAGATCCCTCGAAGTCCAAGACACAGGTACGCAGCATATCCTCGAGGGTCTGAATCGTCCTCTCCGACTGCCCGTTTGTTTGGGGGTGGTATGCGGTACTGAACTTGAGCGATGTGCCCAAGCTAAGCTGCAAACTCCTCCAGAAGTGGGAAATGAATCGGCTGTCCCGATCTGAGACTATGCTCACTGGAACCCCGTACAATCGGACTATCTGTCGTACGTACATCTCGGCCAACCTCTCCGTCGACAAACCCACTTTGAAAGGCAAAAAGTGGGCAGATTTGGTCAATCGATCAACAATGACCCAAATCGCATCCTTTCCTCCTGGAGAGCGCGGAAGCCCAGATACAAAGTCCATAGTGATATGCTCCCACTTTCATTCAGGAATGGGTAGTGGCTGGAGGAATCCACCGGGTCTCTGCCTCCCGGCCTTCACCTGCTGGCACACCAAGCATCTAGAAACGAACTGAGCCACCTCACGTTTCGTACCATACCACCAAACATGCTGTCTCAAGTCTCTATATATCTTGTTGGCTCCGGGATGCATAGAGTACTGAGAACGGTACGCCTCCTGAAGAACCTCCTCCTGAAGTTCTCCGCTCGGCACGCACAATCTGGTACCATGCCTCAATGATCCATCCCCTGCTATAGAGAACTTATCCAACAGTCCTACCTGGACCTGCTCCCTGATGACTCTCAGAGCCTCATCCTCAAACTGAGCTGCCCTGACTCTGTCCATCAGCTCCGACTGCACCTGGAGACCCCACATCTGCGCCTTGAACCCTGGAACTATCACCTCTATGCCCAAGCTCTCCAGATCTGCCAGAAGGTGACGATCCATCGTCAAACACATGGCTATGGGATACCTGCTCAAAGCATCCGCAACCATGTTGGCCTTTCCCGGATGGTACTGTAAGGATATATCAAAATCCTTCATCAGCTCTAACCATCGCCTCTGCCTCATATTCAGCTCCTTCTGGGTAAACACGTACTTCCAGCTCTTGTGGTCAGTATAAATCTCCACACGCTCTCCGTACAGATAGTGTTTCCACAGCTTCAAAGCAAAGATGACCGCTGCCAGCTCCAGATCATGGGTAGGGTAATTTCTCTCATGAGGACGTAACTGCCTAGATACATAGGCAATCACCTTTCCGTGCTGCTGAAGCACATAACCCAAACCCCGTCCTGAAGCATCACTGTAGATCGTATAACCACCAGATCCAGATGGTAGCGTCAAGATAGGAGTTGTAGTCAACCTCGCCTTCAGCTCCTCGAAGGCGGCCTGGCACTCATCGGACCAAACAAACTCCTCGTCCTTCCTGGTAAGGTAGGTCATCGGCTGGACAATCCTGGAAAAGTCCTGTACGAACCTCCGATAGTAACCTGCCAGACCCAAAAAACTCCGAACCTCTGCTACTGAGCTCGGCGTAGACCAGGATTCTACTACAGAAATCTTCTTCGGATCCACTGAAATCCCCTCGCCAGAGACAACATGGCCTAGGAACTCCACGCGATCCAAGAAGAACTCGCACTTGGACAGCTTCCCATACAGCTGCTCCCTCCTGAGAGTGTCCAACACAATCCTCAGGTGCTCCTCGTGCTCCTCTGGTGTCTTCGAATAGATGAGAATGTCATCAATGAAGACCACCACGAACTTGTCAAGGTACTGATAAAATACCTTGTTCATCAAGTTCATGAATACCGCCGGGGCGTTGGTCAACCCAAACGGCATGACGGTATACTCATACTGGCCATAGCGGGTCCGAAAGGCAGTCTTCGGAATGTCATCCCGCTTCACCTTCAGCTGATGGTACCCGGTACGCAAGTCGATCTTCGAGAACACCCTCGCACCGCTCAACTGGTCGAACAAGTCATCAATCCTTGGCAAAGGATACTTATTCTTGATGGTAAGGTTGTTGAGCGTCCTGTAATCAATGCACAGACATACCGTAACATCCTTCTTGGGGACGAAAAGAACTGGCGTGCCCCAAGGTGAAGAACTAGATCGAATAAAGCCCTTGTCCTCCAGCTCGTCGACCTGTCTCTTCAGCTCCGCTAACTCATTGTTGTTGATTCTATAGACGTGCTGGAAGATAGGCTCGGCGCCCGGCACTAGGTCTATAGAAAACTCAACATCACGATCTGGCGGCATCCCGGGCAGCTCCTCGGGAAAGACATCCAAGAACTCAGCAACGAGTGGATGTGGCAACACCTGCCCCGCCAACAACGCTCCATAGAATCCATCTTCCTGCTCCGCTGCACCCCGGGTGAACTCATACTCCGGCTCTCCTGGCGGCCTAAACAGAATCCTGCCCCCTCTGCAGTCAATGTTAGCGTGGTGCATGCTCAACCAGTCCATACCGAGTACCACATCGTAACTCGGAAGTGGCATTACGAGCAAACACGCACTCAGCTCCCGGCCTCACAAAGAAACTCTTCGCCCCTTGCAAACATTATTAACTAGGATGATGCTATTCCCAGTCATAATCTTGCAAGTCCTACCAAGATATTCAGCAATAATATTGTGCCTAAGAGCAAAAGAAACAGACACAAAACTGTGCGTAGCACCAGAATCAAATAAGGCCAAAGCTGGAAAAAAATCGAGCAGAATAGAACCTGCGACAACATCCACAATAGGCTCCATCTCCTCGGCTGTAAGAGTAAAGGCTCTACCCTGACCACCCCTCTACTGGCGGTGCTGAACAAACTGTTGCTGCTGAGTCGGATGTGGACCTCGCTGTTGAACTACCGGCACACTAGCTGGTGCCCTCTGAACGGGTGCCCTCTGAGCTGCTCCAGTAACACGGGGGTTCTTGGGACACTCCCACATCTGATGCCTAGCAGCACCGCAAAAGAGACACAGCCCCAGCCTCCTCCTGCAGAACTCAAGGAGGTGACCGGGCTTCTTGCAGAAGTGGCACGGTTGATCATCCTGCCCCGGACGCTGCTAACCCCTCTGGACAAACGCTCTGGCCTGCCCCTGCTGCTGGTGATGCTGGAACGACTGGTGCTGAAGCTGAGGGCGCTTAGCAGCCCCTGTGCTGCTACTGGCCCCTGAAAACAAATCACGATCCCTCTTCGGCTTCAAGCCCCACTCCCTCTCCACCTTCTGAGCCTTCGCATAAACCTCTGCATATGTCACATAGAAGGAAGGGATCAGGATCTTGATATCCCATGTCAATCCCTTCTGGAAGCGCTCTGCTCGGATCACCGGGTCACTCACCATGTACTCGGCATATCGGCTCAGCTGGCCGAACTCTGTCGCATACTCCTCCACAGTCATCCTGCCCTGCTACAGGTTCTGGAACTTCCGTACTAGGCCGATCTTGTCTGTGGGGGAAAAGAACTCTCTGAACAGGGCCCGAAACTCGGCCCATGTGTGGCCCTCTCCTGCAAGAGCCGGCTCGTTTCGAAACCATGTCCGGGCAACATCTAACAACTGTAAGCCAACCGCCTCGACCTTCAGGTCGTCTGCCAGGCGGGAGGCCCTCATCTGGCGCTCGATATCCTCGAGTCAGTCATCAGCATAAATAATGCCCTCGGTCCCTTTGAAATCTCTCGGACCGAGCATCTTGAAAGCCTGGATATCTTCGATCTTCTGCTGCTTCTGCACCTCCCTCTGTGGAGTCCCACGCTCCACTACCGCTAGAGCCAACCTGTGTACATCCTCCATACCTTGGCGCATGGCCTCTGTCTGCCTCATCTGAGCCTCGTGCTGGGCCCGCTGGGACTCCATTACCTGGTGAAAGAACGCGACCATCTGCCCCATGTCTGTGGGCAGAGAAGGCAACGGAGGAATAGCTCCTATCATCACCGGAGGAGTCCCCTACTGAGGAGGAAGAACGCCCCCGACAGCTTCCGCCGTGGCCCCCGGCACTGCGGGAAGAGCACCCGCAATGGCCCCAGGGACGGCCATCGAGAGCGCTGGAAGAGTACCCCCGAGAGCCCCAACAGAAGTCCCATCTGCAGGAGAAGTGATCGGAGCCTGTCCGCCAGAGGTAGCGGACCTCTCCGTCTCTCCGTGCTCCTCACCGAGAGAATGAGTCATAACTATCCTGGAGACAGATTGAAAAGAAGATATCAATATGGCACA
>JANAVB010015400.1:10928175-10955675 GCA_029216955.1 Iris pallida
AATTCTAGGGAAGCACAACTATAGGAATATGATCAGAAGACGATCACTTTATCCCTTGGACTATGCGATGTCGGAGAAAAAAAGCGCTTGAGCGTGCTGTTGAAGCTCGATCACGAGATTATGATCATTAATGATGCTTTGAAGAATGATTTTGAACTCCTTTTATAGAGTTTTAGAATAACTGTCAAGTAGTTATCATGAATGGCACGTAGTATAAAACATGGCTGATTATGCACAGTTTGGCAAGCAATCGCCCAATCACGCGAACAGTCAGCTTAACTGTACGGGACTCCTGGCATTCTGTGAGAGAAGTACGTTTGGTCGTGGGCAATGTTGCGTGTGTGTTTTTCAAGATTAGTTGTATGTGCGTCACGTCATCTAATTGCTTCTGAATGATGATTGATTGATTGGCGCCAGTACATGAATGACGCGATCTGTTGATTAGCGCCAACAGCGAAAAGCACTTAGCATTAAGTCCGTGAAGAATTTTAATCACTTCGCACCATCGATGAATGGCGCTAAGAAACAAACGGCCGTCATTATGGCAAATCTAACAAGATCTTCTTGTGCGTTGCACGCTTGGGATCCAAAGAGATTATCATCGACTGTCGTGTTGGCAGTCATCATAACTGACAACATAGCTTCTTAAGAAAGATCACCATGTGGCTGTGCTATCTGAAGGTGGCGCTATTTGAGTTTGGGCACGATTAGATACTGGGCGCCATTTGATAGATAAGTCCTAGCACTATTTGTGAATAGAGCAATAGATTGTCTTGATATTTTTAGGCTTCTACACCTATGTTCTGATCATGATTTGTATCAAAGAGTACTATGTTGCCAAGAAATATTATGTCCCATAAGAAGGAAACATCTGATACCGCGCTTGTAATCCGACTCTGAGAATGTCTTGAATAAGAGAAAAGAATGCTAAGGCTATTGTCCCTGAGAAAAGAGCACGACTCATGAAATACGCTGCGTACTTCACACGAATTGAATAGTCCCTTGAATGCTTGAAATGAAATAAATTATGGTTTTTTGAAAGTGTTTTCAAAAGATGTAATCTAACTCTGTACTATATGAAATGAACATAGGTAAAAGTAGCAAGATCACATCACGAGAAATATTTTATCACTAAACGAATTAGTGATTATTTCAGATGATGTAGTCTTTATTCTCATTTACCAGTATGTTGATATACTGACCCACCATCAGTCTGCACGTAGGTACAAGATGCATCGAGATAGATAGTCCGAAGCGATATCTCGAGCCTCATCCTTAGGATCCAGAAATTAGAAGAGATGCCAAGAGATGGTCATCTGTGACAAAGAGTTTGTTTTTTATATAAAGGGATGCAATGTACGGAACAGGATCATTGTACTTCTTTAAAGCTTCTGAGAGAATGTAAGCTAAGCATGGCATTGTATCAGAGAGAATTGAGAGCTCTGTAATCTATTCAAAAGAATATCAATAGAGAGAATTGTTCATGTTACCATCCTGTTCAATTATATTCTGGAATGTGCCTAATGCTAATTTCAAATATCTGTATTTGTTTCGATGCGCTATATCTATCTTGTCTAATTGTCATTGTACATGTCTTGGCCTTGTGTAAGCGCAACTTATGCTTGCACGACATCACGCCAAGCGAGGGTGAACGGTCTCACAGAGTCCAAAGCGAGGACGAAAGGACTCTGCAATATCGGGGCGTGACACTCTTAGTGGAAAACAAGTATAAACCTTGGTGTTTGAGTTTGCTCTCTCTGATCTCCTTTCATTACGCATTTATTTAAATATTTCTTACTTCATATTAGATTGTTTTTGCCTTATATTTTTTGTGTGGTAGTTTTTATTCCGTTGCACACATGCACTATTCACCTTTCTCTCTAGATATGCTCAACGGTCCTACACATAGTGCGTCGCCAAGTAGTCGCACAGTTGTCGAACGTTCGACTACTTGGCAATGGAATCATGTTAGCAAAGGGTCGACGATTGACGCCTATAACCTGTCCTATATATGTCATCAGGTCACTGATAATGTATTTTAGCGGCAACTCAGTGACGGATCCATCCGTCGCTAAAATTATGTAATTTTGTAGTAGACTCGGACATATTATTGAATCAGAACGAGCCTGTGGGCCTAGGCCGTAAACCAATCTGAAACTATATTATCAATGGATTGGATCCGGGACAAATTTCAGGCAGTCCAGCCCAATACACACATTTTCACACAAATAGAACAAATAAAAAAAATAAAGCCTTTGGATCTATCCTATTTGACACCAAGCACAAGATAGAGGAAATAAAGAACCCTACAACACTTTATTACATTTATACCAATCCTTTAAACACTTAATCTTCCATATGCGCTTGTAAAAAGAAGGAACATTTTAATATAAACTCCTTAAATCTTTTTTATTTCCATCTAAGCCCCTCGAGTCTTGTTATTTCAAAATTTTGCGTTCAAAAGATTTTCTCACATTTTTGTTCATTTTAACATTAGTGTTTGCCATTAAAATCGTTTGATTGCAAATCTTAATACAAACAGAACAGTGTTACAATATAGGACTTAGATGTAGTCCTAGGAGTATACTTTTGTTTAATCTGGGTCCTAAGTGCCAATGGAGCGAGTGGTAATGCGTTGACTCCGTTGACGGGCTGACGACGGTTATCGGTTCTCTGAAGGTGTAGATTGCTCTGGGTGCTGGAGCTGGCTGAGAGGAGGAAGACGTTGAGTGTCTGTATCTACCTCTCTGATGATCTCTGTCTGGATTGTTCGTATGTATATCTCTCTGTGTCTGTGTAAGGAGGGGATGATTCCTCCATTTATAGCTGGGCAGGTTGGCTGCCCATGCGCGCATATGTAGGATGCGCCGGTGTATGGGGACGCCATGTAGAGATTGCTGATGGAGGCACATGGACGATGCGCCCTACTCGCGAGGTTGAATTCTTCATACTGCTGTTGTGAGCCGGCACGTAGCAAAGGAGAATGGGCGCATGATGAGATTTTGGCTCATGACCTTTAGGAGTCACGAGCCGTTCTGGGCGCATGGCTTTTAAGGCGCATGCGAGCGACTTTCCTTCTGTCTTTCGGGATCAGAGATCAGTCTGGGGCGCATGGCTTTTGAGGCGCATGCAAAGCTTCAACTGGAGACTCTTCTTCTGTCTTTAGGGATCAGTGAAGGGTTTGAGGCGCATGGCTTTCAAGGCGCATGCAGGTTTAGGCGCATGGCCGCGGAGGCGCATACGGGTGGTCGAGTGGCCACGTGGCAGTAGCCGTCGGGATAGAGTCATGATGATGCTGATGTTGTGGATGCTTCATTTTCTGCAAAAGCTGTCAGCCGTTTAGACTTGGGAAGGCGTGCTGCCAACTCTGTCAGTTCAGCATTTAATGTTGGTGACATTCGATGGACAGCTGAGTGGGCGCGTCGGTTGTCGTTCTACTAGGCGTATGGGGGCGCATCCCCTTTGATGCACTCGGTGCTGAAAGGCGCGTCTGTGTGATGCGCTTGACGTTGAGGGGCGCGTCTGTGTGATGCGCGATCTGGCCGGCACATCTGCTTCGTGACACGTCTTTATTGATCCGGCTATTGAGTTCTTCGGGGCTTTGATTGCTCTCCGACTTAGCTGAATTCGAAGGGGGATTCATTCATCATAAATACAAGTTCAGTGCACTGACATCGGGAAGGTTGCCACTTGGTGCATGGGTTTGATTTGCCCTGGCCTATGAATAGCAACAGTTTGAGAGAGTTTTGTTGTCTCTCCCTCGACTTCTCGACGAAGATGGATTCAACTGATCCTCCTCCTTGGCAAGACGTTGTACTGTGGATGATGGTTCTCCTTGTTCGAAGAAGCTTTGATGGTGAACTCCTTCAGAAGATAAGAGCCCCAGGCGGGTAGATGCGCATGTGCGTTGACGAGGAAGTGATTCACTCTGACGGGGCGGAGTGATGCGCTGGGAGACAGGTACAACAGGTTGCAACTGTTGGAACACAGACTGCCTTGGTGGTGGAGCCACTGTCTTGCGGTAGCAGCAGTTGATGGCGACCGTAGCACAAGTGTGCCCTATGAGGGGCGCATTATGCTTGTTGGTCGGCTCTTCTGATCGGTGCTTGTGAGTGATCACGTTGCACAGATCGTTGGAGGAGAGTGCCACCTTCGCACCCCCTTCAGGCGCATGGCAAGGCCAAGCGCCGGGGTGGTTAAATGAGTGTTGTGCCCCTGATTTAATACCAAACAGGCATCCCGATCAGTAGTGGGGGAACCACAGCATTTGAAGTAACTTGAACGGACCTCAAACGCACAACCAGAGGAGGCACGGGAGTTCAAGACCACTGGATTTGCCTTACTCGACATGATTGTGCACGCAGTAGATGCGCCCAAGTGAGACAAGGACTTTGAAGGTCGGCTCGTTCTCGGCGCCGCAGCACTCGAGTCGACCTTGTACAACTTACCATCAGCAGCGCGCATGATTGTGAGCGCATGCTTCTGGCTTGCTGCTGGCATAGCACGTTTGTGACGCATGGCCCGCGCTGCCTTGGACTTCTTCGTACCAGCCCGTGGGGCGCATAGTACTCAGATTCCAAATTATCCTCGCCATGACAGCGAGTGAAGAACTTGCAGCCAACCCAGAAGAATATTACAACTTTTGTGGCTCGAACGGGCTCCCTGGATAATGGGCTCCCTTTTCTTTGTTTATTTTTTGGTGCCTTCTTCAAAGGAGGCAAGAGGGCTCTATATATAGAGTGGAATGAGAACTCTCTTCTTCTCCTTTCCGATGTGGGAATAAAAGCAAGATCCCTCCTTTTTCATGCTTCTACAAGCCCCCTTCAAAGTTTTTAAAACTTTTGGACAAGTTTTGAAATACTTTAAACAAGAAGCATGAATGGTAGAGCTGTTTAGGTGTGACAATCCTATCAGAGGTAGTATGGATATGATAGGTTTGGGTACTTCTACTGGGGAATTTATGTGGACTTATCATCCATGGCGCACCTTGGTTTTAGGTATAGATTAATAAGTTGAGAGAGAGAGAGAGAACCAACATATTTACTCAGAGGTAATATGGACGTGGTAAATATGGGATTGATGGTAGAGCTTTCCTACTCAGAGGTGATATGAACGTGGTAGGAATAACTCTGGAGGGATATACGCGGAACTACTCAGAGGTAATATGGACATGGAAGATCCGCTGGGATAGTATAATCCTTTACTCTCCTTTTTTTTAGAAATAAAGAAGTACACCATTTTCTTCGATGTGTTCATTTTTGCTTGTCATGAACTTTGATGATTTGTGTGGACCTATTATCTTTTACGCACCTTGGTTTTTAGGCACAGATAATAAGTTTGAAGGAACCAACATGTTTGCTCAGAGGTGATGTGGACATAGCAATCATTGGGTTCAAATGATAGAATCATCCTACTCAGAGGTGTGATGGACGTGGTAGGAATGATCCTGGGGGATACGCTGAACAACTCAGAGGTGATGTGGACGTGGAAGTTCTGCGATCAATGTACGACAATGCAGGGGTTGTTTGTACGAGATGTTTACTCAGAGGTAATGTGGACGTGGTAAACATGAAGGGTAGCGTCGGCTTACGTAGTGTAAGATTCCGCTCTGTAGGGTGTAGAGGAACAACTCAGAGGTAATGTGGACGTGGTTGTCTTTCTACTGAAGGAAGCCACGGAACAGCTGGGTTCCAGAAGCGGATGAGTTTGTGGAAGGAGATTGTTTGTGAATCCCGATGATTGGGCCCACAGATCCCTTTGGGGAAGTACATGTCTGAAGGATGTCAAGAATAGTACTTCTTTCGGAACTTGCCGTTGATGGACATCATAAACAAGTCTCCATTGGGTTTGGCGAGGCGGTAAGCACCGTTTGAGTATACCGTCTCTATGATGAAAGGTCCTTCCCACTTGGGCTCGAACTTTCCTGGTGTCTTGTGAGTTAACACCATCGGCCTCCTGACTGCCAGAACCAGGTCACCAACTTGGAAAGTCCTCTGTTTGACCTTCTTGTTGAAAGCCTGTGATATACGGGCTTGGTAGAGTTCGATGCGTTGTTGAGCTAGGAGACGCTTCTCATCGAGTGCCTCCAGTTCCCGTAGACGACGACGTTGATTGTCCTCTTCTGTGAGTTTGTTTGTTATTGCCACGCGGAGTGAGGGTATCTGGATCTCGAGAGGCAGTACCGCTTCGCTCCCGTAGACCAGAGAGAATGGTGTGTTGCCTGTCGGGGTCCGTACCGTTGTGCGGTAGGCCCAAAGGTATTCGCCAAGCTTTTTATCCCAGTCGTGTTTATTGGATGACACGACCTTTTTGAGTAGCCTGACAATGGTTTTGTTGAACGCCTCTGCTAACCCGTTTGCTGCCGGATTATAGGCGGTGGATGCCACATTTTGAATACGGTTCTTGTCACAGAAGCTGCTAAAAATGTGGCTGATAAACTGAGGACCGTTGTCATGAATGATCCGCCGGGGTACTCCAAAACGGTAAATGACATGGTATTTGATAAAGCTGACCACCCTGGAGCTCTTTACTTCCGCCAGTGGGACTGTTTCTGCCCATTTGGAGAAGTAATCGGTGATGGCCAGGATGAAGCGGTGTCCTCTTGATGAAGGAGGGGTGATAGGTCCCATAATATCCATGCCCCAGGCTTCGAAGGGCCAGGAGGCGACTGTAGGATGTAGTGGTTCAGACAGTGTATGTATGAAGTCAGCATGGAGTTGGCATGTGTGACTCTTCTTAGCATATTCAATAGCGTTGGAGGCCATGGTTGGCCAGTAGTAGCCCATACGTCGCAGTCGATCCTGTAACTTAGGACCGGGTTGATGAGCTTCGCAAGTTCCGTTATGAGCTTTTCGGAGAGCTTCGGCTGCTTCTTCGTTGGACAGGCATCGAAGGAGGAGCCCATCGAAGGAACGTCGGTACAGCGTTTTAGTAGCTGTGTCGTAGTAGAATCGAAGAGAGTGTCTCCTGACTGAGACGGCTTCCTTCGGGTCCTCTGGAAGAATTCCGTAGACAGCAAAGTCGATGAACGGGAACCTCCAGTCTCGGACATTAACATCAGTGTTCGTCGGCATGGCGTGGGCCACTTGCAAGCACAGGTTGTTTCTGGGATAAATCAAATCTTGGCCTGTTACCGTGACATAGTGTTGAGTCCCAAAGGGCGCTGCCAATGAGGCTACGAGGCCAGCCAGAGCGTCAGCCTCCAAGTTTTGTAGACGAGGCACGTGTTCGATGAAGAACCCGGTGAAGGTTAAAATGATGTTCAATGCAACTTCATGGTAAGGGATCAGATCTTCATGGCGAACCTCGTACTGCCCTCGAATCTGGTTCACGACGAGTTTTGAGTCACCGTAGGCTTCCAGATGGTCCACCCCCAGCTGTTGTACGAGTTGGAGTCCCATGACGAGTGCGTTGTACTCGGCAACATTGTTGGAGCACGGCTTCGAAAGGGAGTAAGCACGCTGGATGACCAGCTGATCGGGGGAGACTAAGACTACACCCACTCCTGCGATGATTTGGCCTTTGGGGCCTGTTCTCGAAGCGCCATCAAAAAACATCCGCCAAACGGAGCTTCCTTCGGTGACGTTGGATTCTTGGACCTCATCCGGGATGTCTTCATAGAGTTTTGAGGATTCTGGGATGGGGTGTGCAGCTAAAAAGTCAGCCAGAGCTTGACCTTTAACAGCTTTTTGCGGGACAAACACCATATTATATGGTGTTAGCAAAATCGCCCATGTGGCTAGCCGGGAGTTTAATGATCCTGGCTTCGTCATGAGGACTCTGAGTGGATTGACTCGGGAAATGACATGAATTGTCTGGCCCGAGACATAATGACGAGTCTTCTGGATGGCAAACACCAAAGCCAAGCACTCCTTTTCAACAGGGTTGTACCGGTGTTCGGCCCCGATGAGCGTTCGACTGAGGTAGTAGATTGCTTGCTCATAGCCTGTATCGCTGTTTTGAGCCAGCAGAGCGCCAAGGGAATGATCCATGGCACGGACGTAAAGATGAAATGGTTTGCCCGCGACAAGTGCCACCAGGACTGGTGGGCTCGTCAAGTATGCTTTGATGTCGTCGAAAGCCTTCTGGCACTCCTCTGTCCAGACATAAGAGACTCCCTTCTTCATGAGCTGAGTGAAGGGTTGACATTTACCGGAAAGGTTTGCTATGAACCTCCGAATGTATGCCAGACGTCCCTGCAAGCCTCGAAGTTCTCGAAGATTCTTCGGAGGGTCCATGTTGAGGATGGCTTTGGTCTTCTCGGGATCAACATGAATGCCTTTCGTCGTGATGACAAAGCCCAAGAATTTATCGCTAGAAACCCCCAGGAAGGATTTAGCGGGGTTCATTTTGAGTTGATGTGCCCGCATGAGATCGAAGACTGTCTTCAAATCCTGTAGGTGATCTCCTTTGAGGCGGCTCTTGACTGCGATGTCGTCAACATAGCATTCGACTGTTTTGCGAAGATGTTGACGGAAGATGGTGCTCATAGCTCGTTGGTATGTTGCACCGGCATTTTTCAAGCCGAAGGGCATTACTGTGTAGCAGAAAACACCCTTTGGAGTCCTGAATGACGTGTGTTTCGCGTTATCGGGGAACATCTTGATTTTATTGTAGCCTGAATACCCATCCATGAAGGACATGCGTTCAAAACCATATGTGTTGTCGATCATCACATCGGTGATCGAAAGCGGGAATTCGTTCTTCGGGCAAGCAGAATTGAGGTCCCTGAAGTCGATACAGACTCGTATCTTCCCGTTCTTCTTGGTGACAGGTATGACATTGGCTACCCAATCTGGGTGTTGTTCCTCACGGATGAAGCCGCTAGTCAAGAGTTTGTCCACCTCCGGATCGATGGCATTCATGATGTCCGGACGAAAACGTTGTTGTTGTTGTTTGATAGGTTTGGCATCAGGTAAGATGTTCAACCTATGCATTGCGATCTGTGGATTGAGTCCTGGCATGTCTTCGTAGCTCCAGGCAAAGACGTCGATATACTCTTTAGCCAACTGGATTAAAGCTTCTCGGTCTTCTCCTTCTAGGCTTTTGCTGACGAAGATGGGTTTGGAAGAAGATCCGTCCCCAAGGTCGACCTGCTCGACTTCGTCTTCGGTGGAAGGTTCACGTAACTCAAAACGAGACTCCTATTGCTCTCCTAGGCGTTGAGCCCAGGGTTCTTCTTCGAAGGGTTCCGGCGTTTGGTCTTCGCCTTCACCTTTTGAGGTTGTGCTGACGTCATGTTAGCTGACAGCACTTTCCTGAAGACTGATCCGATACTGGTATCAGAATCCCAAGTCGACGCTTCGCACGAGTGGAAATGTTCTACGTCTTCTACGTCTGAGCTCTCTGGGGTTGATGGCGGCGTGACATAGCCTATCCCCCGTCGAGTTTTGTTGTAGTAGTCTTGCGGCCTTCCTTTGGGTGTTGAAAGCTGGAGAGGGAGAGGTCGACCCTTGCCATAGTTTAGGCCTTTGTTGCTTTTCAGGTCGTAGCCCATCTTCTGGATGATGTGCTTTGCTGTATCCGTATACCGATAAACTTGTACTCTGCCAGTATCAGGTTCAGGCTCGAGTGGCGGGAGGTCTTGATGACGCTCGACTTTGCCAAAAATGGCGAATCTTTCGTCTCGGCTTCGTGGAGGGTTTATGAAACAAACTCCTTGAGACGGGACTACTCGGTTTACATTATGGACGGTCGTTATTTGTGTTTGCAACGACCGTAGAGCGTGATCTAATGTATACATAGCATTCCAATATGGAAGACAAGAATAATTAAAAGACACTCTATTATTGATGAAGTACGAGATTTTATCCCGCGAGATTACATTGTCTAAGGAGGGTGCATCTACATCAGCAGAGATATATTCGCCAAGCTTCTCGTCTGTAAGCACTGGGGCTGGATCAGGAGGGTCCACCACAGCTTTGATCTTGGGGTCTGAGAGGGTTATGTGAGCCCTCTCTGGCATCTTGGATGATTGCGGGGGCTTGCCCTTGAGACGCACCTTCAGAGGTGCCTCAACTACGCCTCCTGTGAGTGGTGTCATCCCCTGTAATTTTGCCACCAGAGGAGCCGATGTTTGAGGCGGCTTTCCCTAGAGGCGTATCTTCAGGGGAGCCTCAAGAGTCGGTACTTTCCCGGATAGCTTGATGCTCATTGGAGGCGCCTTCTGGGGTAGTTTGCCCTTCAGTCGGATCTTCAGTGGGGCATCTGGATTCGTCTTAGGCTCCGTGTCCGGCTCAGTTGCCGTCTCAGCCTCATCATCAGCATCGTTGGCTTCCTCCTCGTCAAGTGGCTTGTACAAGTCGGAATCGGTAAAGTAAGCCTCAATCCCTTTGAAAGGATCGATGTCTGCGAACTCCGTCCGGATGACGCCGTTGGTAGATACATATTTCATGCATTGGTAGAGCGTGGAAGGCACCACCATGTACTCATGTAGCCACGGTCGGCCGAGCAGGATGTTGTAGTTGACCTCGGCATCCACCACATAACAAGTCACCTCAGTTTTGAGGTTGCCTATGTGGCACTTCAGTCGAATCTTGCCCAGTGGCTCGTTTTTGCTAGCATTGAAGCCACTGATGGTTGTGTTGGAGGGCGCCAGCCGGTACATTGGGATCCCCAGTTTTGACATCAGCGCCTTCGGGATGATGCAAAGGGAAGACCCCGGATCGATCTGAATCCGGCTCACCTTGACTGAACCGATGTACCCTGTGTAATACAGTGGTCGGTTATGTCGGTGGTGCTTGAGCAGCATGTCTTGTTGGGTGAAAGTTATGTTTGGGATAATTTCCTCCGCACAATGACAGTGCGCACAAGTAGTTGGGAGGTCTTCAGGCTGCTTGACCTGACTGAGAAAGGATTCAGCGTCCTTCAGAGCTTCGCAGAGAGCTTCTCGGGAGTCTTTGGAAAGACGCAGGAGCTCAAACAAAGATAAGCGCGCAGGAGTACTGGCCAATTGTGCCAGTATGTCAAAGTTGTGGGGCTTGGCTAGCCCCGAAGCATTCTCCTTCCGTAGAGGTCTGTCGAAACGAGCCTCCACCTGCTTCTGCTTGTTGGCTGCTGAGGGTTTAGATGGGCCCTCCTCAGGGATTGTGCCAGGAGGCACCACCTCGGCGGCAGCTTCGCCGGGCTGAGCGTTCTGTTGTGCACGCGTCTGCACTGGCAGTGCCTCTTCCGTTGAAGAAGAGACCGTGCGGCAAGACTTGATCTTCCTGCCTTTTGAATTAGAGGTAGAGCGTACCTCCGGTTGAGTTACTTCAGAGACGAGGTCGGGGTGAACCCAGAGGACCTCTCCTCGAGATGTGGTGAGTGGGATGAGTCCACTCACATTGTCACGGGTAGGTGGCAAGTTCACCACCTCCATTGTCGCCTTATGGATGGGGACGACACCATCTTGTGTGGTGGTCGGCGGCAAGGTGCCGAACTGAAGTGACACCACATTGGCTGACACCGTCTTCTCTTCATAGTCGACGGAGATTACATCGGCATTGATCATGCGCTGGATGTAATTCTTGAGGACGTAGCAGTCCTTGGTCGGGTGTCCGACAAACCGATGGTAGTGACAGTACCTCGGGTTGTCCACTTTTCCAACTTCATCGGGCCGCTTCGGGTCCGGGAGCTTAATCTTGTCACCCTGCTTCAGTATTTCGAAGAGTTGCAGGGTGTCTTCATCATTGAATGAATACACCTCCTTAGGTCTCGGTGCCAGTGGAGGCTTCTGAGTAGGCGCAGATGCGTCCTTCGAGGCATTAACAGTCAATGCCTGTTTCCCCTTTGCTTCTCGCCCGGAGTTGTTGGCTGCTGACCTTTTCCCCTTATCATCAAAGACGGAGAAGCTGACACCCAGAAGACGTGCATTGGCCGCCTTCTTTTCTGCGACTTCAGCTTCGATGATCAGGGAGCTCCAGTCGGGAGGGGGAGTAGAGTTGAGCCAGAGCTTCACTGCGGGCAGCATGTTCATACTGCAAGAGAAGAGGAGCGCATGTTCTGGCATGCCTAGAGGTAGCCTGAAGCAGGCTTGTCGGAAGCGTTCGATGAACACCCGAACCATTTCTTTCTCCTTCTGGCGTATCTCTATGAGAGATGCCATCGTCATGTCCTTCCCGCCATCGTAGAAGCGATCGAGGAAGAGGCGTGTCAAGTCGTCGAAGGACGATATAGAATTGTCGGGGAGGCTGCAGTACCAGTCATACGCCACCCCTTTTAGGGCCCCAACAAAGATGCTGGTGAGGAGCGCGTCCTCCTTTGGAAGATGCCCCGTTTGTGACTAGAAATATGTCAGGTATCGACGCGGAGAGTCCTTCCCATCGTATGGTGTGAGTGTTTGTGGTTTATATTTTGAAGGATAAACCACCTTGTTCCACTCGAGGGGATAAGGCTGGGGAATGCCCATCTTCTGGCGCTCCTCTTGCCTATTTTTGGACTCGAAGCGCTCCCGCAGGTCCTTGATCATTTCGACCACATCCTCCGTGAAGCTAGGAGTCGGGGAAGGTGGCACTATCTGAAGCGGAGCGTTTGAGGGTTCCGATGTCCGAGGTGCTTCTGTGTCGGAGGGTGTCCGTTGAAGGGGTACACTCGACTCCCCATTAACTCCTGGGTCGGGACCGGTTGATATTCTGGTCAAGGCCGACCGAATATCAAACACTGCTTGAGTCAGTGCTTGCATAGAGGCAGAGAGGGTTTTGAGTCCTCCCTCTAATGAGTCTATGCGCTGAACAATGTCCTGCGGTGGCACATCAGACTCGGCATCATCCCCAGCCATGTATACTGTCCTGACACGGCCAGGAGTGGATAGATTAGTTGAGGCTTCGCTCTCGGCCTCACTTTCATGTGGGGGAGTCACCTCTCCTGGTGTTTCACCTTGGCCACCCCTAGTCACATTCTGGAGGTCATTCTCGACGGGCGCATCTGCCAGGGCCTGATTGTCCTCGACTCCGTCTTGAAGGGCCTCTTCGTCTCTACCCCCAGCTGTGTCCTGAGGGACATCTTCGTTTCGAGGCGCTTCTGGGAGGCTGACCTCGCCTCGAGGATGAAGATCTGTCGTAGCTGTGCTTTGGACATCTTCATCTTCGGAAGGAAGCTCAACAATGGTCTGACTACCCCCAGCTTCCTCCAAGAACTTCTTTTTTGACCGAGTGCCTTCGAACACCCCGGAGGTCGAGACTGCTGCCTTGGTTCTCCTTGATTGGCTTTTGGACGAGGAATTGTCGGTCGCCTTCCGGAGAGATGAGGAGGTGGAGACCACATTGCATGAAGCAACTCTTGGCTCCTCTTCTGTTGACACCTTCTTCCCAAGGCGATGTCGGAGGGGTGTCGATGACTGTAGTCGCTGGAAGACTGACTGCCTTGGTGGTACTGCCGTCTTGCCACAGCAGTTGATAGTGACCATCGCACAAGTATGCCCCGTGAGAGGCTCATCGTGCTTGTTGGTCGACTCTCCTGACCGGCGCTTGTGAGTGATCACATTACGCAGGTCGTTGGAGGAGAGTGCTACCTTCACACCCCCTTCAGGCGCATGGCAAGGTCGAACGCCGGGGCGGACAGGTGAGTGCTGCGCCCCCTGATCTAATACCAAACAGGCATCATGATCAGTTGTGGGGGAACAACAACATTTGAAGTGACTTGAACGGACCTCGAACGCACAACCAGAGGAGGCGCGGGAGTTCAAGACCACTGAATTTGCCGCACTCGACTTGGTTATGCATGCAGTGGATGCGCCCAAGTGAGATGAGGACTTTGTAGATCGACTCATCTTTGGTGCCGAAGCACCTGAGTCGACCTTGTACAGCTTGCCATCGACAGCGCGCGTGATTGTGAGCACGTGCCTCTGGCCTGCTGCTGGCATAACACGCTTGTGGCGTATGGCCCATGCCGCCTTGGATCTCTTTGTACTAGCCCGCTGGGGCGCATAGTACTCAGCATCCAAATTCTCCTCGCCATTACAGCGAGTGAGTCTGTCAAAGACAGAGACTTTTTGTGGCGCATCAGAGGTGATGTGCGGAGCTTTGGCTGCGCCCCTGCTCCGTCGACGCATCTTCCTCGCCTGAGAGGGAGATGGCTGGGAAATGTGGTCAGCCGCATGTTTCCCCGAGAGATGTGCTGCATCAGCGGGCGCACCTTGGTTGCTGAGAACGTCAGCAGGAAGGGAGGGCTGCATTGGCACATCCCCTTCAGTGGTGGTGCCTGAGGCGTCGACCTTGCGCACCCAGACACGGCGGGTCTTCTTCGGCTTCGGCAGCCGCTTCGAAGGACTCGCGCTTCCTTCAGAAATGAACTCCTCGTACGCCTGTTGATTGAGGCGCACGACCAGCGTCTTGTGGGAGGAGCCCACCTTCACGTCGTCGGCCTGTGACAGGACTTTCTTCGAAGAGGAGAAAGAAGTCCCCAGCAGAGTCGCCAGCTTGTTTGCCATTAAAATTATTTGATTACAAATCTTAATACAAACAGAACAGTATTACAATATAGGACTTAGATGTAGTCCTAGGAGTACACTTTTGTTTAATCTGGGTCCTAAGTGCCAATGGAGCGAGTGGTAATGCATTGACTCCGTTAACGGGCTGACGACGGTTATCGATTCTCTGAAGGTGTAGATTGCTTTGGGTGCTGGAGCTGGCTGAGAGGAGGAAGACGTTGAGTGTCTGTATCTGCCTCTCTGATGATCTTTGTCTGGATTGTTCGTATGTATATCTCTCTGTGTCTGTGTAAGGAGGGGATGATTCCTCCAGTTATAGCTGGGCAGGTTGGCTGCCCATGTACACATATGTAGGATGCGCCGGTGCGTAGGGACGCCACATAGAGATTGCTGATGGAGGCGCATGGACGATGCGCCCTACTCGCGAGGTTGAATTCTTCATACTGCTATTGTGAGCCGGCACGTAGCAGAGGAGAAGATCTTTCTGTTGCTGAGATCTTGGATGAGTTGAGTCAAAGGACACGTGTCATCGACCCATGGCTCGGAGATCTCTGATTTGGTGGGATGTGCCTTAGATTGGGCGCATGATGAGATTTTGGCTCATGAGCCGTTCTGGGCGCATGGCTTTTGAGGCGCATGCGAGCGACTTTCCTTCTGTCTTTCGGGATCAGAGATTAGTCTGGGGCGCATGGCTTTTGAGGCGCATGCAAAGCTTCAACTGGAGACTCTTCTTCTGTCTTTAGGGATCAGTGAAGGGTCTGAGGCGCATGGCTTTCGAGGCGCATGCAGGTTTGGGCGCATGGCCGCAGAGGCGCATGCGGGTGGTCGAGTGGCCACGTGGCAGTAGCCGTCGGGATAGAGTCATGATGATACTGACGTTGTGGACGCTTCGTTTTTTGCAAAAGCTGTCAGCCGTTCAGACTTGGGAAGGCGTGCTGCCAACTCTGTCAGTTCAGCATTTAATATTGGTGACATTCGATGGACAGCTGAGTGGACGCGTCGGTTGTCGTTCTACTAGGCGTATGGGGGCGCATCCCCTTTGATGCGTTCGGTGCTGAAAGGCGCGTCTGTGTGATGCGCTTGACGTTGAGGGGCACGTCTGTGTGATGCACGATCTGGCCGACACATCTGCTTTGTGACACGTCTTCATTGATCCGGCTATTGAGTTCTTCGGGGCTTTGATTGCTCTCCGACTTAGCTGAATTCGAAGGGGGATTCATTCATCATAAATACAAGTTTATTGCACTGACATCGGGAAGGTTGCCACTTGGTGCATGGGTTTGATTTGCCCTGGCCTATGAATAGCAACAGTTTAAGAGAGTTTTGTTGTCTCTCCCTCGACTTCTCGACGAAGATGGATTCGACTGATCCTCCTCCTTGGCAAGACGTTGTAATGTGGATGATGGTTCTCCTTGTTCGAAGAAGCTTTGACGGTGAACTCCTTCAGAAGATAAGAGCCCCAGGCGGGTAGATGCGCCTGTGCGTTGACGAGGAAGTGATTCACTCTGACGGGGCGGAGTGATGCGCTGGAAGACAGGTACAACAGGTTGCAACTGTTGGAACACAGACTGCCTTGGTGGTGGAGCCACTGTCTTGCGGTAGCAGCAGTTGATGGCGACCGTAGCACAAGTGTGCCCTATGAGGGGCGCATTATGCTTGTTGGTCGGCTCTCCTGATCGGTGCTTGTGAGTGATCACGTTGCACAGATCGTTGGAGGAGAGTGCCACCTTCGCACCCCCTTCAGGCGCATGGCAAGGCCAAGCGCCGGGGTGGTTAAATGAGTGCTGCGCCCCTGATTTAATACCAAACAGGCATCTCGATCAGTAGTGGGGGAACCACAGCATTTGAAGTAACTTGAACGGACCTCAAACACACAACCAGAGGAGGCGCGGGAGTTCAAGACCACTGGAGTCGACCTTGTACAACTTACCATCAGCAGCGCGCATGATTGTGAGCGCATGCTTCAGGCTTGCTGCTGGCATAGCACGTTTGGGACGCATGGCCCGCGCTGCCTTGGACTTCTTCGTACCAGCCTGTGGGGCGCATAGTACTCAGATTCCAAATTATCCTCGCCATGACAGCGAGTGAAGAACTTGCAGCCAACCCAGAAGAATACTGCAACTTTTGTGGCTCGAACGGGCTCCCTGGATAATGGGCTCCCTTTTCTTTGTTTATTTTTTGGTGCCTTCTTCAAAGGAGGCAAGAGGGCTCTATATATAGAGTGGAATGAGAGCTCTCTTCTTCTCCTTTCCGATGTGGGATTAAAAGCAAGATCCCTCCTTTTTCATGCTTCTACAATTAGTCCTCCATGAACTTCTATTAAAATTAAACTAATATGTCGAACTTGAGTGACTCTTATGGTTATCGAAAAGAGGCATAAGATCCAGGCTGTATGACAGAAAAGTAGATCGAGCCATGGAATGTTTCATGAGAAAAGAGTTTATGAAAAGAGTTTATGAACGATAATTTTACGAAAAATTTCATGAGAAGCAAAAATGTTTGTAAAAATTGCATAAAAGACACTAATTTAGGAAAATAGCAAAATGAGCACAGTCGCGCCCAAAAATAGGGCGTAGAAAATTTTGACGCCCTAATTTAGGTCGTCAAATTTTATTCCTTCTTAATCCCATCCCTCTTATTCTTAATCCCTTCCTCTTATTCTTAATCCCTTCCCTCTCGGAATAAATAACCTATACTCAAAAAGCGTGCCCTAAAAAGGGGCGCCAAAATTCAACCGAAAAAGCGCACCCTAAACAAGGGCGTGGAATTTCTCCCGCCCACCTCCCCTCTGTCGCGTGGCCCTCGGCTGTGTGGCCTCGGCTTGTGCCGCGTGCCCCTCGCCTTGGTCTGCATGCCCTCGGTTGCAGAGATTCCCCGCTCTTTTCAGGTCACTTTTGACCAAAAGAGATGGCAATTTTTGTAGGTTAGTGGTTTGATTGCAGGCTTTAAGATGACATTGTAAAATGTGTTTTTTCTTGTATTGTTAGCTACATGTATATGAAGTGAAGAACATTTCTTGCAGAAGCAGAGAAGAGAAGCGAAAGAAGGAAGAGGAAGAGAGTAACACAGGCAGTCGGAGGAGAAGAATAATTATCTGATCAAATAAAGGTTAGTGAAACTTTTTGGTGTAGCCAGTGTGTTAGTATAGTCTCAGAGATCCCGAAAAAAATACGCCTTAAAGAAGGGCATAGATTTTACTATACCGTACAAGTTCTGCTTAAATTAATGTATAATATTTGTCATTAATTTATAGATGGATGTTCGAAATGACGGTCGGATACCAGGTGGACCTACAACACAGGGTATTATCCATGAACGAGTCCGTCATATTTTAGATCTGGTATTCGACGGAAAGGTATTTAGTTGAAGTAAATTATCATTATTATAATTGATAATTATAGGCACTAAAAAATTTCAGACATTATTTAGTTATATGATTATCCAACAGTAAAATTACGTGAGCATGGAGACTGGCGCCACGGATGGCATCTCACAACTCGTCAGAATGAACTTGTTTCATCTTTTGTCTTTTCCTATGTTGACGTTATTCGTCTGAGGCGTCACGATAGAGATCTATTGTTGAGTTTGATAGAGCGGTGGTGGCCAGGACGCAACACATTTCAGCTTTCCTTCGATGAAATATCGATCACTCTGGCCGACGTGGCTATGATTTTGGGGTTACCGATTACTGGTAGCCCTATATATTTTGAAGATGAGAGAAGTGTTGGAGATCTTATTAGAACATATCTTGGTGTGGAGCTGGAACCGGATCAAGGTACTAGTTCCAGTATCAAAATGATTTGGCTTCGAACAACTTTTATGCATGTTCATCGGATTAGAAATACACTGATTCCTGTAGACGAGCAACGGGTACGTTATATAGTTTTCTATAATTATTGTACTATATAATATAGTTTTAATACTTGTTTATATTTGCAGCTTGTATGTTGCACTAGAGCTTATTTACTAAGCCTGTGCGGTGCATTGTTATTTCCCAACGGGACCGAAAATAAGGTTACTGCAAACCTCCTCCCTTTTTTGGAAGACTTACAAACTCCTACAAAGCATGCATGGGGTGCCACAGTGTTAGCCTTTGTTTATCATTTTATGACTAGTTTTGTTACTATTGGATCGGAAGGTGCTGTATACACTAATATATGTGGATGTATTACACTTATACAGGTATAATTGGGAAAAAAATTCTTCATAAATGGTTATATAAGTTTTGATATCGTTTTTATTGTCTATTAATCTGCAGCTATGGTAATATGAATATTTTTATATCGGTAGGCCACTTACTCGATACAGTGTAGATGAGAGGGTCATGCCCGCAGGAGTGAGATGGAATTCAGATGATGTAGATACAGCTCACGGACTTACTAAAGTGGTCTCAATTTATCGTCATCTATTTGACACAATTTTTGCAAATGAGGTTAGCTGAGCCTATTAGTTATACATCTTTGTCACACTTTATCTAAATAATTTGTTTCACACTACATAAACATCATATAGGTCGAATGGCACCATATTATTGTACCTCAAAATGTGATTGATGGTGCACTTGGAGCTAGTATGCACAGAAACTACATCATCTACCATTCTCATATCATGCAACAGTTTAGGATGAAACAATTCATACCTCAAGAACCTTTGCCTGCTAGTCGGAGCAGAAGGTCAGTCACATCGCGGGCTCGCTCACATCTTCCAGGTTGGGAGAATAGGTTTGAGACGTACAGGGTGGAACATTTGTCTCAAACGATGACATTGATACTTGATTGTAATCATCTCTTGGAATAAACCTGCATAAATACAATTACTTTCTTATATTTGTCATGCTATATTATCTCTCTTGCAGTGCAAGGTAGTGATTCCTTTGTACTTTGGTATGGGTGTCATGCCCCAGAACCAAAATACAGGAGATCGGGGGCGAAACAAAGCCAGCTACGCATATCAAGGTACGCCAGTACACCAATGTACGATCAAAGCTGTCTAGAAGACAAGTGGGTAGACTCTAGCATGCCACTGACGACTCCTAAGGTCGAACAAATCCTATCTCAATCCAATCAACATAAGAAGCAATAAAGAGTAAATCATATATGAGATGGGTAAGGCGTCCCAAACACAAGTACATACATAATCATAAGAGCGGACATAATAAAAGATATATCAACTGACTATACAAAAGGTACATAAATGTACAACTAGCAGCTGTTCAGAATATACATCTACGCCGTACTAAGATAGAGGGAACAAAACCCAGAAACAAGGACTAACATATATCCTTGGCTAATACACCCCAAAATGAAAGTACAAGATAAAATAGAAAAAAATGGTAACCCACTCGCTAATCCGTGTCGGTCCTCTGAGTGCGAACCATCCGGAGGAGAAGACGGTAGAATCCTCGTTCTCAACTATAGAACCTGGCCATGCAAAACCAGTGGGGTCAGACCCCAAATAGCAAGTACCATAAGGAAGGCTCGAGGTGAATGACAAAGCCCAGCAACAACACAACAACATAATGACAGAAATAAATAAATATGGGTCGAGACTAGTGCGGTACCAATGCACGTATCTCGAGAATATAAATGACTGAATGGAAATACTAAATCGTATAGTAATAGAGAAAAATAAGCCAATGAGCAACAAGGGACTTTGGAACTACTCGAAGTCAGAGCCACAACCCTTAAACCAAACAAGGACCGGGGTTGCAGATATTTTCCTGAGCAGAACTTAGTCGCTGGCCACTCAACAAATAAGAGCATATAAAGTAACAAACAATCAAAAGTGCACGACCAATCATTACCTACGGCTTGCTATCATTAACTAGCTAGGGTTATCACAATCCTAATTACTAGTATGCAAGTTGAGAATTTTTGCAACTACCTGACTGCAGATAACCGGATGTCCAGGGGTACGTGTAGTACATCTATTGCCCAACAAGACTGCTGGCAGATGAAACGTTTCTATACTTGTAACATGAACAACCATATCATATACTTGTAAAAGAAAACATATAACTGACTGTGCCGCAACCCGGCACGACATGTAACTCGATCGTATATCAATACGTGCAAACTTGGTAGGTCATGGAGCCCTTGCCTAGCAGGGTTGAGCCATGCCGCATGGGGCCCTTAGAGCTCGGGGTTGGTAGTGCAAATTTTCTCCTACAATGATCTACTTGAATTTACTAGTCATTTACTTTATTATATTCATGTTAAGTTCTCAAGTCGTGGACACTCAAGAATTTTCTAAGATGACGTGTATTATGTACGAGTAATTCGTAAGTTATCACTTACGAACATCCCCGTACTAACATCACGTGATACACGGAACAATACTCACACTCGATTGTCCAGTGCCAAGATCCAAATAGATTAACATTCAACAAGCTATATCTACGGTGTCAAGAAAGAACATGTACTCATATCTCGGGTCGAGAAATCAATAAGAAAATCAAGTCATGAGTGCGCTACTACGAGCCACTAAATCGAGCTAGGCATATATAGTAATCTGGAGTGCACCATAACAGGCCACTATCTATAATCTGGACATAAAACAATACATGAACATAATCATGTACTATGTATATAGAGTGTAAAGTCATTCTTTAACTACCCAAGGTCATCTAATCATGTTAAGAGTCCATTACAATCGAGAAAATATCAAAAACGGACAAAAACGGTCAAAAACAGACAAAAATAGCCTAACCGGATTATCCGACGGATTACTGCGGATTACCGACGAATTTTGTGAAGTGTCACAGCAAGTTTTGTGGTGCAAGTTCGGATTTTCTGACGGATTTCTGCGGATTTTTGACGGATTTTTCGAACCGTCACAGAAAGTTGATTCTTGAAAACTCAAAACTTGTTTCGGCTATAAAAACTTTGTTTTAAATCGAAATTCGGATTTTCAAAAGTCAAAATCGCATGAAATTTAATTTTCTACAACATGGGTGTATTAGTTTTCACAAATTAAAACATTTGATAGATCAATACCTTAAAATACTCGAAAATCATATCTAGAAACTCAGATCTACGCAATATTGTCGATCAAAACCAAAAGTGCTATATATTAAACATGTTAACAATTTAGAGGAGCATATTATAGAACAATAAAACTTTAATTTCTATGGAAAACAAAAATATAGCATGGTCATGTCACTTTTGAGCAAGTTGTACTTGCCTAGGTTTTAGCAACCGAGCCTAATCTTCTACTCCACCACCAAGAGGGGGCACGAAACCACACTCTAGGCCTCAAGGCCAAGCCTTCCTAAGCTTGAGGAAGAGAGAAGAGAGTGAAGGGGAAATGGTGAAGGAAAGAAAAGAGAGATGAGAGAGAAACTCATAGGATATATATAGAAAGGATAAATTAATCATGACCGTTGGATCGTGATCCATGTCACATTCTAGATCAATCCTAGCCATTGAAAGAAAACCAATTGTCCATTAGATAATAAAATGCATCTACACTATTCACAAAAATATATAAATACTATTCATCAAAATATCCAAAATACTATTCATGAAAATATCTGAAATCGAAAATATCTAAAATGTAGAAAATTTTCCCGAACGGTATGCCGTCGGTATACTCGGTACACCGTCGGTATACCGGCCAAGGAGAAAATCTATAATTTGAGAAAATTTTAAAGCGTTCCAAAAATCGAAAAAATACGAAATACAATACAAAATACGTATCCGTATATAAATACCGATACTGTGAGACGAGTCTCACAACTCTCCACAACTTAGAAAAATTCCGTCCTCAGAATTTCCTAAAGCCAGTCGAGCAAAAATACGCATGCTAAAACAATGTAAAATCATAACGCATCGAAAGAAAACATCCCGTGTACAAGTGATATTTGAGATACAAAATTTGAATATATGCAGAAAATAATAAATATATACATATATAATACAAGAAAAGGAGGCATATGGAATAATATACCCCTGAGTCAGTTGAGTAGGGATTCGTCCTCGCTTGCCTACGCTGACTCACAAAGTGGACAAGGGTCAAGTTTCGAAGTAAGCCGGTACCAATGACTCAGTCGAAGACATGACTCTAATCCAGGACGCACCTACGTAGTCGGGATACATGATAGATATCGTATATCACTCGTCGAATATGTCAAGTCGACCATCGTATTCCAGATATAAGTGGAATACAAGGTCGTCGACGGAACCCAAGAATGAGAATGACTAAAGGAACGCCTCAGATGCTTACCAAAAATCTGACTGCCCTCAACCAACATCTGCTCTATGACAATAAACTCTCTCTGCATATGCATCGGGACTGCTGCTCTTACTTGCTGCTGAATTTTATCTGACTTACTGGACCTGGACAAACTGTGCCGGATGCTGACATTAAATCTGCTGAGACCGCGTCGGAAGGATGTGCTGAAGACGGGATTCGGGCTGACTTTGCTGACTGGACTGACTGGAGTGTAGTGAACTGAGATGCCAAACAGATGCTGAGATGGTACTGGTACATGACTCTGTGGAGGCAGAATCTGATGCCGATATGCTGCCTGAACCATGAAAGAAGACGGAGCAATAAAATTCTCGAAAGAAATAGATAAGAAGGTTGGGTGTCCCTGAATGATAAGGACACGTGATATCAAAAGGGACAGGAATAGAGCAAAGACATATCAGGCATGTTCACAGTTCAAGGAAAACGAGAATGCGATAAGCAAAGGGAGATCAAATACTACCAAAATTTATCGATTTAGCGACGGCCCTATCCGTCGCCAATCCGACGGTAATTACAATTAGCGACCGATAACCGACAGATTTTGGCCAAAAAAATCCGTCGGCAATCAGCTCGTCGCTAATAACGGTCCGCCGCTACGTAGTCGTTAAGTGACGGAATAGCGACGGCTTTTCGACTTCACAATACGAAACTTTAGCGACGCGTTTCCGACGGGAATGCGAAAAGTTCCCCCCGCTGTTTCATTTAAAGTCTGGTACGTATATATAGCGACTGAATAGCGACGGAAGAAAACCCGTCGCCACGTAGTCGCCATTTTTGATACGTGCCGACTGAATATCCGTCGCTACGTAGTCGAAGATATGTCCCGCCAATTCTCTACACAATTCCCGCCAAATAATCGACTACGTAGCGACGACTGGGGATCCGTCGCTATAATTCCGACAGTCTAGCGACGGACGTGCGACCTTTCCTCCCCCTAAAATTAAAATAAAAATGGCAAAGGCGTGTAGTCGATACTCAGTCGCTGAGCGGCCACGAAGCCGTCGCTAACACCGACGGAAATTTATCGTCGCTAAATATCCGTCGCTAATTGAGTGTATTTTGGTAGTAAAATAAAGACAAATATAGGATTGAGATTCTAACAAGATGAATCCCCTACAAGTCTGATGACAGACCTGCATGGGCCACCAAAAAATCTTGTCACGCCTCAGAACCAAAATACTGGAGATCGGGGGCGAAACAAAGCCAGCTACGTATATCAAGGTACGCCAGTACCCCAATGTACGATCAAAGCTGTCTAGAAGACAAGTGGGTAGACTCTAGCATGCCACTGACGACTCCTAAGGTCGAACAAATCCTATCTCAATCCAATCAACATAAGAAGCAATAAAGAGTAAATCATATATGAGATGGGTAAGGTGTCCCAAACACAATTACATACATAATCATGAGAGCTAACATAATAAAAGATATATTAACTGACTATACAAAAGGTACGTAAATGTACAACAAGCAGCTGTCCAGAATATACATCTACGCCGTACTAAGACGGAGGGAACAAAACCCAGAAACAAGGACTAACATATATCCTTGGCTAATACACCCCAAAATGAAAGTACAAGATAAAGTGGGAAAAAAAGGTAACCCACTCGCTAATCCGTGTCGGTCCTCTGAGTGCGAACCATCCGGAGGAGAAGACGGTAGAATCATCGTTCTCAACTATGGAACCTGGCCATGCAAAACCAGTGGGGTCAGACCCCAAATAGCAAGTACCACAAGGAAGGCTCGAGGTGAACGACAAAGCCCAACAACCACACAACAACATAATGACAGAAATAAATAAATATGGGTCGAGACTAGTGCGGTACCAATGCACGTATCTCGAGAATATAAATGACTGAATGGAAATACTGAACTGTATAGCAATAGAGAACAGTAAGCCAATGAGCAACAAGGGACTTAGGAACTACTCGAAGTCAGAGCCACAATCCTTAAACCAAACAAGGACCGAGGTTGCAGATATTTTCTCGAGCAGAACTTAGTCTCTGGCCACTCAACAAATAAAAGCATATAAAGTAACAAACAATCAAAAGTACACGGCCAATCATTACCTATGGCTTGCTCTCATTAACTAGCTAGGGTTATCACAATCATAATTACTAGTATGCAAGTTGAGGATTTTCGCAACTACCTGACTACAGATACCCGGATGTCCAGGGGTACGAGTAGTACATCTATTGCCCAATATGACTGCTGGCAGATGAAACGTTTCTAGACTTGTAACATGAACAACCATATCATATACTTGTAAAAGAAAACATATAACTGACTGTGTCGCAACCCGGTACGACATGTGACTCGATCGTATATCAATACGCGTAAACTTGGTAGGTCATGGAGCCATTGCCTAGCAGGGTTGAGCCATGCCTCATGGGGCCCTTGGAGCTCGGGGTTGGTAGTACGAATTTTCTCCTACAATGATCTACTTGAATTTACTAGTCATTTACCTTATCATATTCATGCCAAGTTCTCAAGTCGTGGACACTCAAGAATTTTCTAAGATGACGTGTGTTATGTATGATTAATTCGTAAGTTATCACTTACGAACATCCCCGTACTAACATCACGTGATACACGGAGCAATACTCACATTCGATTGTCCAGTGCCAAGATGCAAATAGATTAACATTCAACAAGCTATATCCATGGTGTCAAGAAAGAACATGTACTCATATATTGGGTCTAGAAATCAATAAGAAAATCAAGTCATGAGTGCGCTACTACTAGCCACTAAATCGAGCTAGGCATATGTAGTAATCTGGAGTGCACCATAACAGGCTACTATCTATAATCTGGACATAAAATAATACGTGAACATAAGCATGTACCATGTATATAGAGTGTACAATCATTCTTTAACTATCCAAGGTCATCTAATCATGTTAAGAGTCCATTACAATCGAGAAAATATCAAAAACGGACAAAAACAGACAAAAACAGCCTAATCGGATTATCCGACGGATTACTACGGATTACCGACGAATTTTCCGAAGTGTCACAGAAAGTTTTGTGGTGCAAGTTCGGATTTTCCGACGGATTTTCCGAACCGTCACAGAAAGTTGATTCTTGAAAACTCAAAACTTGTTTCGGCCATAAAAACTTCGTTTTAAATCAAAATTCAGATTTTCAAAAGTCAAAATCACATAAAATTTAATTCCCTACAACATGGGAGTATTAGTTTTCATAAATTAAAACATTTGATAGATCAATACCTCAAAATACTCGAAATATATATCTAGAAACTCAGATCTACGCAATATTATCGATCAAAACCAAAAGTGCTATATATTAAACATGTTAACAATTTAGAGGAACATATTATAGAACAATAAAACTTTAATTTCTATGGAAAACAAAAATATAGCATGGTCATGTCACTTTTGAGCAAGATGTACTTGCCTAGGTTTTAGCAACCGAGCCTAATCTTCTACTCCACCACCAAGAGGGGCACGAAACCACACTCTAGGCCTCAAGACCAAGCCTTCCTAAGCTTGAGGAAGAGAGAAGAGAGTGAAGGGAAAATGGTAAAGAAAAGAAAAGAGAGAGGAGAGAGAAACTCATAGGATATATATAGAAGGGGTAAATTAATCGTGACCGTTGGATCGTGATCCATGTCACATTCTAGATCAATCCTAGCCATTGAAAGAAAACCAATTGTCCATTGGATAATAGAATGCATCTACACTATTCACGAAAATATCTAAATACTATTCATCAAAATATTCAAAACACTATTCATAAAAATATTTGAAATCGAAAATATCTAAAATGTAGAAAATCTGTCCGGACGGTATACCGTCGGTATACTTCGGTACACCGTCGGTATACCGGTCAAGGAGAAAATCTATAATTTGGGAAAATTTTAAAGCGTTCCGAAAACCGAGAAAATATGAAATACAATACAAAATATGTATCCGTATATAAATACCGATACTGTGAGACGAGTCTCACAATGGGACTCCCCGCGTCGAAAATCGACGTTGTCAATTTGAAGAAGCCCGATTTCCTCACCGAGCTCTGGATGATACTAGCCTGCGTGTACGGAATACACAAGTAAATATAATAGTATGTGTCTAAATTTTATTTAAATAAACTATGATCATTCTGAGTCTCACTTACTGAATATGTAAATAATTTCAGCTCCAAAATTGGGAAGGGTTGTCCCAGGACCCAAGAGTAGATCCACGTGAATTGCTAGACTTTTCTGCACAATTTCTGAGCCAACCCCATAGGCCCCCAGTGCTACCATTGGCAATCCCTCAGGATCATCCTGTAGGAATTATGAGGCGCAGGCATGCAGAGCCCCGTAGGCCACACCAAGAGGCGAGGGAAGAATCTGGTGCCTCACAAGATGCATCATATTATTCTGGGTCACATATTAATCAAGAGGCGGGCGGGGGCACATCCCAACCTGGTTGTTCAAAGTATGCATCATATTATTCTGGGTCACATATTGATCAAGAGGCAGGTGAGGGTACATCCCAACCTTGTTGTTCGCAGTATGCTTCGAATGACTTTGACTGGGAATCTTATATGTACAATGCCAGAGCTTCATTATTTGGCACACCCCAGCCTTATCCATCTACGCAGACACCCCAGTATGGAGGGAATAATTTCCAGCCATTGCCAGGGGAGACACCAGATGAAACGGCAGCTAGGAGAATGCGATTAGGTCTTAGGCCAGTTCCCCGTAGGCATTATGATAGAATGAATAGAAGTGAATGATTAAAAGTCATGTTGTATTGTGCAATTATGTATAAATATTATTTATGACTTTTTTATTTATTTCTCTTTATAAATTTCAGAAATTACAAGATTATAAAAC
>JANAVB010015400.1:10960675-10965675 GCA_029216955.1 Iris pallida
TTGCTTGGTCTTGATTCTTGTACTTGTATTGACACCGATTCCTGAAGAGGACTTGCTCCCCTCTTAGGGAATCCCGCGTCATGACGTGCTATGTCTGGATCCGTATACTATTTGGGGAATGGAGAATTTTATAGATAGTGTGGTCAATACCCACCTTGAGTTACTACTTGTATCATAGCTATACCCTCACCTCACGATGGGTATAGCCTGACCTGTGCTACTACTTGCTCCATAGCTTACCATCCCGGCTGGGCCGAGTCCACGTACTTGTAGCCGGTCGGCTGGAAGCCTGATCTTGACCCATACCGATCACATTATGCTATAATATTCGAGGCACATTTTATATTTACTTTATCTTATCGTATATCCTGCTCTGTTCTACATTCAGTATTTCCTTTCCATGTCTGATATACAGTTACTCACATGCTCTATATGCCTTTACATTGTACCTTAATTGGAGACTAAGTTCTGCTCGGGAGAAGAGTTACAACCCCGGTCCTTGTTTGGTTTAAGGGTTGTAACTCAGCTTCCGAACGGTTCCCAAGTCTTCATATATCTTTGTCTTGTAGTTTATTATACTGTCTCTTATAGAATTTGTTAATTCACATGGAACTGCTGTTAGTGCTTGTACTTGCTCATTTTCCTGACATGATACTGTTATGATATATTACAGATAATTTGAGGCGGACTGCTCGACCTATTATGGGCTCGAGTTAGATGGAGTAGTCCAGGACCGTGGCCTTATAGTAGAGCCACTAGATTTTGTACTCCCGGAGTAGTGTAGATTAGCTAGGTTTGACTGGACTGCGATCCAGCTAGCTTTATCAGACTGTAGCTTCTATATTATATTTTGAGACCCTGTGATGTTGTATATATCTGGGCTTGTATTGGGCAATGGACTTATTTACTCTTTCATCTATCATATGTTCTCTTTCTGAGCTATTTACCTTAGTTTTATTCTGTGATTGAGACTGTATTGATATGTCACCTCCATTCGAAGAGTATATACTGCACAGATACCTTTATACTGTTAGTCGTAGTATTTACAGATGTTATATACAGCGTTCTACCGTCGATACTATGGCATAGGCTGGACGTACCCACGTGCTCGTGCCCCTCATCAGGGTGCGGGTCGTGACACATTTTTGTGGTGGCCCACGCAGGTCCTGTGTCATAATTAGTACGATCTCGTAATGGTGCTCGACTTAGAGTACTAATTACGAGCCTACAATTAGGACGTAGGACCTAGGACATGATAGGAGTTTCTCAATCACACCTAGGAAAATTTTCGATCTTTTGATTATCATGATTATTCACCTTGTATTAAATTAACTGTCCTTCTTTGATAAAACTACTCATATGCCATATTGATCTCTTTGTTTTAATTCGTCTCCAGGATGACGAAGACGCACCCGCAGGCCACTGGATCGAGTAGCTTGCCCGAGAGATCTGATCAGGCTTGCAGGAAGAGGTTGGGCGTCTATCTCTATTGTGGGGCGCCCGATCATCAGCTGAGGGATTGCCGCTTTTGCGGAGTCCGAGGAGGCCAGGACAGAGTACAGCCGGCTAGAGGACCAACAGTTCAGCAGAGAGGTCCTCCACTTCAGACCCAGCAGCAGCGCTTTGTTCAGCACCAGAAAGGAGCACCTGCGGGCAGGGTGTTCGCTTTGGCAGCAGGGGAGGAGGTAGAGCATGTGGGAGATGTTGTAGCAGGTCATATTCTCCTTGATTATTTTTTTGCTTTCGCCTTGTTTGATTCTGGGGCTACCCATAGTTTTGTGTCTGTTTCTTTTGCTCTGAGACACAATATTATTGCTGAATATATGGGTAGGACTTGCAAGATTATGACCGGGGGAGGCATTACCCTGGTTAATAATATTTGCAAGGGCGGAGAGTCACTCTGAGTGGCCGGGACTTGAGTGCTTGTCTGCTCGTAATGCCCCTACCGAGGTACGATATGGTACTCGGTATGGATTGGTTGAGCATGCACCATGCTAGCATTGATTGTAGAGGAGGCAGAGTTCTTTTTAGGACGCCGGGAGAGCCAGAGATCGAGTTTGCTCGAGGAGCGGCGGAGCCAAAGGCTAGATTCTGTAGAGCTTTGTTGGCGGGGCAGGATTTGCCACATCCGTTGATAGCTGAGTTCTCGGATGTTTTTCCCGAAGAATTGTCGGGGATACCGCCAGACAGGGACATTGAGTTCACTATAGACTTGGTGCCGAGCGCCGAGCCCATTTCACAACATGTCTATAGGGTGAACAACAACGAGTTGATAGAGCTGAAGAAGCAAGTCGACGAGCTGCAAGACAAGGGGTTCATCAGATCCAGTTCTTCGTCCTGGGGAGCGCCAGTCCTTTTTGTGCCGAAGAAGAACGGTACGTCCCGCATGTGCATTGATTACCGGGCGCTCAATAACCTCACTATCAAGAATAGGTACCCTTTGCCGAGGATCGACGACTTGTTCGATCAGCTGAGTGGGGCGAAGGTATTTTCGAAGATAGACTTGAGGTCCGGGTATCACCAGCTGAAGGTGAGGCGGGATGACATTCCCAAGACGACATTTCGGACTCGGTACGGCCAGTACGAGTTTACAGTGATGCCATTTGGGTTGACCAATGCTCTCGCGGTGTTCATGAACTTGATAAACAAGGTATTCCATCAGTACCTTGACAAGTTCGTGGTGGTCTTCATAGACGATATCTTGATTATTCGAAGACGCAGGAGGAGCATGAGGAGCACTTGAGAGTTGTGTTAGAGACTCTGAGGAGGGAGCAACTCTACGGAAAGCTTTCGAAGTGTGAGTTCTTCTTGGACCAGGTGGAGTTCTTAGGTCATGTTGTGAACGAGCACGGGATTTCAGTAGACCAGAGGAAGATTTCGGCAGTCGAGTCTTGGTCTACGCCCAGTTCAGTTGCCGAGGTTCGGAGCTTTCTGGATTTGGCTGGCTATTACCGAAAGTTCATCCAGGACTTCTCTCGGATTGCAGAGCCGATGACTAGACTCACCAGGAAGGACGCGGAGTTCGTCTGGACTGTTGAGTGTCAGGCTGCATTCGATGAGCCGAAGAGGAGGTTGACTTCAGCTCCGATCTTGACTTTGCCATCTGGGTCAGGTGGGTTCTCGATCTTCAGCGATGCTTCCGGGAAGGGCTTAGGTTGTGTTCTTCAGCAGCACGGAAAAGTGATTGCCTATGCATTCAGGCAGTTATGACCTCATGAGAAGAACTGTCCTACTCATGATCTGGAGTTGGCCGCGGTTATATTTAATTTGAAGTTATGGAAGCATTACCTGTACGGAGAGCGAGTTAAGATCTTCACAGATCATAAGAGCTTGAAGTACGTGTTCACTCAGAAGGAGTTGAACATGCGACAGAGGCGATGGTTAGAGCTGATGAAGGACTTCGATATATCACTGCAGTACCATCCGGGAAAGGCCAACGTAGTTGCAGATGCCTTGAGCAGTTATCCAGTTGCTATGTTCTTGACGACAGATCGTCATTTGTTGGCTGACCTGGATAGTTTGGGTATCGAGGTCATCATTCTTGGCATGGAGATCCAGATATAGGGTTTGTAGATTCAGTCTGAGCTGATGGATAGAGTCAGGTCAGCGCAGTATGATGATGTTGCCCTGAGGAGCATCAGGGAGCAGGTGCGGACGGGTTTGCTTGACGATTTCTCTGTAGCTGAAGATGGGTCGTTGCGGCACGGTACTAGGCTGTGTGTTCCGCGTGGAGAGCTTCGGGAGAAGGTTCTTCAGGAGGCGCATCGCTCTCAGTATTCTATGCATCCTGGAGCCAACAAGATGTATAGGGACCTGAGAGAGTACGTGTGGTGGTATGGCATGAAGCGCGAGGTAGCTCAGTTTGTATCTCGTTGTCTTGTGTGTCAGCAGGTGAAGGCTGAGAGACAGAGACCAGGTGGATTGCTACAGCCGCTACCCATTCCCGAGTGGAAGTGGGAGCACATTACCATGGACTTTGTGTCTGGACTTCCACGATCGCCAGGAGGGAAGGACACAGTTTGGGTCATCATTGATAGATTGACCAAATCGGCCCACTTTTTGTCTTTCAAAGTGGGTTTGTCTATGGAGAGGCTGGCTGAGCTGTATGTTCGTCAGATCGTGAGATTGTACGGAGTTTCGATGAGCATAGTTTCAGATCGTGATAGCCGATTCACTTCCCACTTCTGGAGGAGTTTGCAGGCTAGCTTGGGCACCTCGCTCAAGTTTAGTACTGCTTATCATCCTCAGAAAGACGGGCAGTCGGAGAGGACCATCCAGACTCTGGAGGATATGCTTCGCACATGTGTGCTAGATCTCGGGGTTCTTGGGAGGACCATCTTCACCTGGTAGAGTTTGCTTACAACAACAGCTACCAGGCCAGTATAGAGATGTCACCATTTGAGGCTCTATATGGACGGAGATGTCGTACTACTTTGTCTTAGGATGATGTCGGCGGAAGGGCGCTTCTTGGACCGGAGATGGTTGTGGATGCGGCCGAGAAGGTCAGATTGATTAGAGACAGACTTCGGGAGGCTCAGGATAGGCAGCGGCAATGGGACGATAGTCACCGAAGACCGTTAGAGTTTGAGGTTAGTTTCAGTTCTTGTCGTGTTTGTTTGTGATTGTTTGTTAGTTATGTGCTGAGTTTTGTCTTATGTCTAGGTTGGTAACATGGTGTTTTTGAGGATATCCCCGACACGTGGCACGATTCGCTTTGGCGGCAGTAGAAAGCTCTGTCCACGCTACATCGGACCTTTCACCATCTTAGAGAGGATCGGTGCAGTAGCCTACCGACTGGACTTGCCTACTAGGCTTGAGGGAGTGCACAACGTGTTTCATGTATCGCAGATGAGACGGTACGTGGCAGATCCTAGCCATGTATTGGACCATTCAGCGATACAGGTGGGACCTACTCTCAGCTATCCAGAACAGCTGGTGGAGATTCTGGATCGCAGGGAGAAGGTGCTCCGGAACCAGGTCATACCCTTGGTTCGGGTTGC